>JARHVA010008205.1:527500-534652 GCA_037957365.1 Torreya grandis | reverse complement strand
TACATACAACTCTTTATAATTTATCAACCTTTTACTTCTATGTGAATCATCCTTCTCTTTCTCAACCTTATTTCTTATGCATGTGCTCTTATACAAAAACTTAAGGTTTGAACATTGCATGCAAAAAGGCAAACAAATTAATTTATATTTTTTTTACAACATACGTCAAAGATTGAGCTATTAAGCTATTACAGGCACACAAAAATTGCAACACACAAATTGAATAATTGCCACACACAAATTGAAGATAGGGAAGACAAGAAAAGAACCAAGCGAGTGAACTTAGAAAATTAGATTTCTATTGTAGAGAAATTTCCAAGAGAAGACGTTTACACCCACGCCCCCCCTCCAAACACCTGCCAAGCGTGAAGTGTATGGTGCTGTCAACTTTGCCCAATCAAATCCAAACTTTTTGGTAACATGTATGGCATTTTACAAAAAGATACTCCATTTCTACTCCCTTTATATTTACTGTTGTTCTATTCCATTTATGCCGTCGTCTTGCATATAGCATACAGAACCATTGTTTTGTGACTCACATTTCACGACACCCTCTATGTGCTACAAATCATCTTAATAATGATTAAGTCACGCTATATGGGAAGAAGTTAGAGGCCAATAAAACAAAACGTATAATCTCAATATACACGATTTGATTACATATACGTTGCTCAAATTGTAACAAAAAAAAACCTGGTATGTTTGAAATACGGAGAGGTTATCAATCTCTCAAATGTGTACCAAAAAACTGTTTTAAGTACAGCCAAAGAGCTAAAATTATTTCATCTCATGAACATCCTTCTGCATGCCATTCTACTGTTTTTAATTTGATGGATTCACAGGAACTGGCGTAATTCTAGTGCTAATCATCAATTATTCTTTGGTGGATGCGTTTTTTGCGCGCTGTAATCCACATGAAAAGTAGAGCTATGGTCGTATTTGTTAGAAGTCACGATTTTCTTTGAAGAAAAACCACTGATATCTTTGTGGTGTAATTTGAGCGTTGAGATGGCACCTTTGAGCTGTTCGTTTCCATGGTTGAGATCATTGAGCTGCCTGCGGTTCCAAGAAAAACGCATTTCAGATGTGGGACGTGTCTTCTCCACTATTTCATCTGCCAATCTCGTGAGAAACTGTGGTTCAGCTCTCATGCCCTGCAAATAATTTCACCATACTGATTCAGCCATCTTCATGCACAGACAACAAATTGTCTTTTAACAAATACTTACATCATGATTAATAGGGACTCCAGTAGGATTGTAAGTGTCCTCTGATAGTCTATCATCTTCTGCTGCACCTGCAAGAAACCAGAGATGCATAAGCATTATGAGCTTAACTGTTTTACAAATTTCAGTCGTGTAAGAGTTTCCTAAAATGGAAAGCCCCACTCCCAATTAGGCTAATATATGAGAGTGAAAATTTCAGTGCCCTTTATCGGGATGTTGGAGCTCATTAGAATAGATTAGGAGTAGAAGTAAGCAAAAACAATTAAAAAAGAAAAGAAAATAAGGTTAGCAAACTGAAGAGTTTAATCAACTGAAAACTTCAACAAATCAACCTTTGTGGTGCATCTCTCTGCTGCAATTCGATGACAGAAGAAAAAACCCCAATATCATAATAATAACTACTTTGTATGAGGCCATCTCCATCTTTTGAGCTAAGGGAAAAGCCTTTGACAGGGATGACAGTATTGGACTTTACAGTATCTATCCACTCAATGTCCTCTAAGTCTCTACGAGTTGTAAGACTTAGAACCAAACTTCACCAACACAAAACGAAAAAATAATGTTATTCATATATCATAGATCTAATTAAAAAATTCATTAAATTAATATGAAAGATAATAAATAATTGTTAAAAAAATTAAGTGGGTTGTAGTTTAACTATGAGGATGATGGTATAAAAAGTGTTGTTTAGTCATTCACCAAAGTACAAATTTCAGGAGATACAAAAAATAGATGAGGCCGAAATTGTGCTCTAGACGAATTTCACATAATGGATACCTCTCAATCTTTAACACTAAATTAAAAAAAACATTCTATACACCTAATCATTGTAAAAAATAAAATTTTAATTAAAAATAATTATTAAAATACTAATATTATTGTAATAATTCCATTTTATTAATATAATTTTTTAATTTATTAACTTTTTTAATAAAAACTTTCTTATTATATCATTCACAATTATATGTAATTATGTTGATGTCAACATCAACATTCCAGTATCTTATTAAATAGTTAAAAATAATTAAAAAAAATATTTAATGGTTTTTATAAAAATAGAAAAAAATATATGTATTACATATTTATATATATTAAACTATATTTATTTGATTACTATAATAATTTAAATTTAATATATTTTGCAAATAATATAAAATAATATATAATTTTTTAATATTAAAAAGTGAGATATATTAATATAAATTTTAATATTAAAATATAAAAATAAAAATAGAAATGTTTAAATCTGTTAACTTTTTTATTAAATTAAGAAAATTCATAATTATATAAAAAATTAAAATGTAAAAAAGACGAAAGAAATTGTGAAAGTTAGCAAGAATGAAGACAACATTACATTGGCATAGTATATGATGCTCTTTCTGATATTCTGTCTTCATCTTCAAACTTTTGTAAACAGTTAGACATTATCAATGAAAATGATAATGACATTGTCTTGCACAGAGTATACAAAGGCTTTGTTTTGGCCACCTGATTGTCACATGTGGCATGCTAGCAGACACACTCTACAAGTCATGTTGAATTAACATTACAACACAGCATGTGGGAGTGATTTAAACTTCTCTAAGGTACTAGAGCCAACGTTTTGAAGCTAGGGGCCAAAACAATTCTCAAGAACACAAAAATTTAACTATATTTATGTATATCTTTTTGTAAAATTTGTTTTCATAAATATGTATTTTAGAAAATAAATCTAATTAATTTTAATGTAAAAAGTATTATTATGGTAAAATAAATATTCTTATTTATATTTTTATTGTATAAAATGAAAATTTGTTTTCATAAATATGTATTTTAAATTAAATATATATAATGTTAGTTTTATCAAAAATAAAAATAAAAATAAAATATAAATATGCTATATTTTATGTTATTAATTAAATGATAATATTTAATTATTTAAAAAAAAAAGAAGTTCAATACACATGTTTATTAGAAATATATTTAGAATTTATAACAGAAACATTTTAAGTTTAATTGAAATTTTGAAAGGTTATTGTTTTATTGGTGAATTTGTTTGGCTTAAAAGGAGATCATCAAGGATTAATTTTTACTGAATGTAAAGATTCAACATCATAAAAAATGAGGTTAGGTTTGATTCCCGACTTAAAATCATTCGTTAAGTATTCATATAAGTGACTATACACACATCGACAATAAAAATGTCACCCATATACCTCCTCTCTTAACACTTGGAAATGATAAATCCATTCCAATTTAAATCTAAGAAAGTATCTTGAACATGATGATATTCCTTCCCATACTCCTAAGAGCAACATCAAGCACAACCAACCAATTATTCTATTGAGCCTCTATCTAGGCTTCAAGGTGAAGTGCCATATTTGTAACATGGTTGATAATACGTTTGTGAAAATCAACCATGTTAAACGTTATACACTATGTGAAACTAATTTTTCATAGTAAGCAAATCAGTGGTAGGGCACCAAATGATATTCTTGAGCTGGAGGTACTAGTTTAGCAACAATGGGATGTAAGATACGATATTTTTCATAAAGAAGAACTCTATCACTCGCTACATTTTATTGCTTGGTAAAATACTTTTCAAAATCAAGATTAATACATTCTCCTTCCCTATCTAATGTCATAACATGATGAACACATTACTTCTTAGCCATAACATCTCACTCATAGACTTTCACTCAATGATTATTTTTCTATTGCAAGAGAGGCTTGGATTGTATAGAATAAATCAATGTGAATTTATAAAAATCATGAAATTTCATATGTGACTTGATCTTGAAAGAGGTGAGTTATTTATGGTCAAAAAATCAAAATGAATAAAATCAAGATGTTTTTAAGAGGTCTTGATTTCCCCTTTTCAAATTTGTTTTGGTGATATTTTTCGACAACACATCTTTTACATATATTAATTTGATAAGATATAAGGTAACTCATGAATTGTTTCTTTATATTGTATCAATTAAATGCTTCTATACTTAATGTGTTCCATTTTTTCATGCCACAATTGAATTGTCATTTTCATTTTATAGTCACACATTTTGGTCCTTTATTTTAAGGAACATGAAAAAATCTAGTAAACTGATAACTTTGTGCTTCTTTATCAAGTAAGTTAGTTTCCAACCATGTGAAAATTATTATTTATCTTTCAAAACAAAACTTTTAAGGTTAAAAATAATCATTCTTTCTTTGTTAATTTAATTGGTAAATATTTAGAAGATTCACACTCAAATATGGTGTGTGGTAATCAAATAGATCTAAGCATGCCATTATATGGTACAAAATTACCACTACCAACAATAGGAACACTAGAATTATCTTTCAAATTGACTCTCTTATCATTAGATTTACTAAGAAATAGGAAAAAATTACCTTCCTTTGCCATATATATGATGAGTATGTCCAGAATCCAAAACAAAAATCACACTTTGAAGTGTGAGTAAAAAAACCATTCCTTTGCTATATAAATGATGAGTATGTTCTAAATACATAATGAAACTGCACTTTAAAGTATGAATATGAAAAACTTAAGAAGTATGTGGAACAAGATCATTTTTTAATCATTTTAAAAATATATTTTGTTGAAATATCTTTAGATCCTTGATTTCCTTCTCTATATCCTACATTTTATTTAAAAAGTTCTTCTCAACATGCAATATATCCCACATTTTATTTAAAAAATTCTTCTCAGCATGCGATAGTTTTCTATAGTGGGTACATTCCTCCTCCTCCTCTTCCTTATTTCCTTAATGCTTATAATAACCACTCTTGTCCTTATCTTCCTTGTTTCTTTGATTCATTTTGAAACTTCATTTTTATTTTTATTTTAATCTAGCTTGTTTCATTTAACCAATAACACCCATTTTGATTTAATTTTATTATTCACTAATGAATTTTGAACATTTATTTTCAAAATACATCCTCTTTCCTTCCTACCTTGTTACATTTGTCTAAGAATAACATGTATAGACAGAAACTCATTATATAGAGGATTCAAATTTCTTAAGATGATCCTAGTGACCTCACCTTATGTTTTCATGTACTCCTTTCTATAGTATTCCAATTGGAAGAGAATATCATTCACACAATCTAGGTAATCCTTGATCCTATCAACTGAAAATGGATTGAGCTTATTTAGATTTCCATTCAAATTATGAACAATTCATGGATAAACTTCCTAATAATTTATTTAGGCCACCCTACATATCTATTGGGTCCTTTAATCATTTAATGTGTAAATGAAGTTCAAGTGAAATGTGGGTCATTGGGGGGTCCTCATCAACCCCATACCTTGATCTTCTTGATCAAAGTATGTATATTCCTTCTCCTCAGCAACAATGAGCCACATACCCATCCACCATACACTATAACATTTGTACCATCTAAGTATCCTTCTAAAGTCACATTTACATCACTTTAAAGTTTCCTAGGATTGTTTTTGTTGAAATTAGAAACCATAGGCCATATTTAAAGTCATATATGGATGACATATTTAAACCTTGATATTAGGGTATCTTTAGGACATGTTAATTTACCAAGAAATGTTATGTTAAATTTAGAGAGGATGGATTTAGGGTGACATTACAATGTATTTAGAGGAAAAATTAGGGCATATTTAGAGGTGACATCACGACACCTTTAAAGGAAACATTTGGGATTTTTCATAAGTGATATCGGCTGACTTTATTGATGAATTTGGGTTACCTTTATTTTTGATTTTATGTATGTATTTAGGGGTTGACATGGAGATGACTTAATTAACAACCTCTAGTTGACTTTATTTTTGACTTTATGTCTAACCTGATGTTGGGGTGACCCTAAAGGTGATTTTGTTTCCATCCTTAACTTGAATTTAATCTAAAGTAATATACTAAGTCAGAGGTAATTAAATTACTATTGGGTATAAAAATTTCCACTGCAAAAATAAGGGAATCATTTTGTTAAGCATTTGGAAAGATAGATTGAATATTGTGTTGAATTTAGAAATAGAACATGCATATCAAGTGTTGAATTTAGAAAAATAGGATGTGAAGATTGTGTTGAATTGAGGGCACACATTGTGTTCTATTGAGAAAGAAGTCATACAAATTATGTTGAGTTTAGAATGAAGCATACATATTATGGAATTAAGAAAGATGGCATACAAATTGTCTTCAATTTAGAAAACCATGGCATATATTATTTATTCAATTGAGAAAACTAGGGCATACATACTAATCCATGTACAATATTTATAATAAACTAAGGTCTAATCAGGGGTGAATTGGACACTTGTACTAAAATGAGGGTGAATTGGATTCTTCTTGTATTAAGTGGAGGCCATACATATTTTCCACTTACATATTTCCATCTCCCTAATTTCATTACATATATTCTAATTACATTTTGTTGAATCAGATTTTAAAAATATGCATTTCCTTTTAGGGCCATTCATTTTTTGATGGCTAGATGAAATTTTTGTTACTTGAAATTATTCAAAAAATTTATATGTATTGACTTTGACCCTTATCGATCCCTTTTTTAAATTTTAAAACATTCTTGAGAGATTTCCTTTAGGAATGGAAAACCACCATTGGTACTTGATACTATCTATTGCTTGCCCTCAAGCCAAGTGTTTCAATATGAAACCCTATTTTGAGGACTCAATTAACTGTCAGGGTGCAAGGAACACATAGGATGAATATGAAATTTAATAAAGGATACTAATAAATGAATGTAAAAACCCTAAAAATCATCACTAAAGCCTAAAAATTTAGGCTCTAATAAGTGAATAACAAACCCCTCATCCTAGATCAAAAACATATGTCTTTTATGAATCCTAAATAAATGCACACATTGAAACATAAATGTATATTTATGCACATTGATAACTATTAATAACATTTTTTAAACATGTAAATTAAGTGATTTAAATGACAATTTACTTTAT
>JARHVA010008205.1:472500-522500 GCA_037957365.1 Torreya grandis | reverse complement strand
AATTACACCAGTAGATGTTGGAGAAAATATCATGATGAAAAGAACAATGATTTCTCTAAAGAGGGAACAAGTGCAAATTAAAGAAGGTGGTGATGCATGGATATAATCAAATATTTTTAAAAAAAGATGTACTTTGGGTGGAAAGGTATGCAAAGTAATTATATATGGTGGTAGTTGTGAAAATATGGTTTCTAAATAAATGATAGAGAAACTAAATTTGTAATGTGAAAAACATCCTAATCCTTATTGGATTTCATGGTTTAAGAAAGGAAATGAGGTTTTAGTAGATAAAAGGTGCTTAATCAAGTTTTCTATAAGGAAAAATTATAATGATGAAATATGGTGTGATGTTATTCCAATGGATGAATGCCATTTATTATTGGGGAGACCATGGCAATTTGACAGGAAAGTAATTTATGATGGAGCAAAGACAATGTACACTTTTTGGAAAGGTGGTACAAAGGTAGTTTTGTTACCTCTTAAAGAGGAAGAGAATATAGAAAGCATGCTCTCTAATAAAAAATTATCCAAGATATGAAGGTAGTAGGTTGTTGGTATGTATTAGTAGCAAAGAATGAAGACATAAAAATGGTGAAAATACCAACAGAAGTAGCAAGAGTGTTGAAATAATATGCAAATGTTATGCCTGATGAGTTACCATATGGTTTACCACTAAAGAAAGATATTCAACATCACATTGATTGGATTCTAGAATCAACTCTACCCAATCAAACAACTTATAGGATGAGTCCAATATAACATGCAAAATTAAATAAACAGGTTACTAAACTACTAAGAAAGAAGATGATAAGGGAGAGTATGAGTCCATGTGCAACACCAACATTGATAACTCCAAAGAAAGATGGAGGATGAAGAATGTGTGTGGATAGTATAGTAATTAATAAAATTAAAATCAAGTATATATTTTTTATACCTCATTTAGATGATATGATGGATGTGCTTTCAGGAGAAAAATATTTTATCAAGATTGATCTAAGGAATGGTTATTATTAGATTCAAATTTGTGAAGGAGATGAGTGGAAAAGTAAATTCATGACTAGGGATGGATTATACGAGTGGATGGTGATGCCCTTTAGATTATCTAATGTACCTAGCATATTTATGAAAATGATGAATATAGTGCTATGAGAATAGATTGGTAAGTTTGTGGTTGTTTATTTTGATTATATTTTGATATTCAATTAGACTAAAGAAGAACACTTAAAAAAATTGAGAATGATATTAGATTTGTTAAAAAAGGAGAATTTGTATGAAAATTTGAAGAAGTGAAGGTTTATGTTGAATAGTTTGGTATTTTGGGATTTGTAGTTTCAGTAGATGGTATGAGAATGGATGAAGAAAAGATAAAGACAATTTTTGAGTGGCCTATTCTAGAAAGCATTACAGAGGTAAGAAGTTTTCATGGTTTAGCCACTTTTTACAGAAAAGTTATTAAAAAATTTAGTAGTATTATGGTACCAATAAAATATTGCATGAGAGGGAAGGAATTTACATAGACTAGAGTAGCCATAGAAAGCTTGGAATTTTTTAAGAAGAAGATTACAAAAAGATCAATTTTAGCATTACCAGATTTTAACAAAGTGGTTGAGGTTGATTGTGATGTTTCATTTGTGGGAATTGCTACTGTGGTGAGTAAAGAAGGAAAGCCAATAACATATTTCAGTGAGAAATTGAATGAGATAAGAACAAATTATTCTACTTATGATGTTGAACTTTATACAATTATACAAGCATTAAGACATTGGAGGCATTATATGGTGCTTAAGGAGTTTATCCTCTTTACAGATCATGAGGCTTTGAAGTATGTGAATACACAAAATAAGTTAAATAGTAGGCATGCAAAGTGGGTTTTATTCTTGCAGGGGTATACTTTTGTGTTGAAATATAAATCAATAAAATAGAATCAGGTAGTTGTTGCATTGAGCACAGGAGTAACATTATTAACTACTATGATGAGTGAAGTAGTTGGATTTGAAGATATCAAAGAATTATATGATACTGATCCATATTTTGTCGAGGTAGTTGAGCAGTGTAGGAATATATTAATAGGTGGGATAGATACTATTCATGGTGAGTATCTTATACAAGAAGGTTATCTTTTCAAGGGAAAATAGTTATGCATTCTAGTTGGGTCTTTACGAGAAAATATAATAAGAGAATTACATAGTGGAGGTTTGGCTAAAAATTTGGTAAGATGAAGACAAAACTTGGATTATAGAATGGAATCTAAAGAAGATTAAAAAAGAAAATGGTAATAGTACAATCAAGGAAACTCACATGAGTTGAGTTTTTTTTAACCAAAGGAGAATGATGCAAAAAAAATAGGCCAACTTCTGGAGGCCATAAATTTTGATCCATAGCTCTGTTTGAGCTCTTCCACATGCCAAAATGATCATATAGAATATTTTGTTGCTTCCCCTAAGCCATGCTTTCTGATTATAGGTGTTTTTGATATTTTTTGAGTCTAAACATCACCAACTAAGGGTCTAAAATTATAGTTTATTGATTTTTTAAGATTTTTTCTATTTTTAAAAATTATACATTTTTATGACCGGACATGAACTTCAGTTGAAATTCATCTAATAAGATAATTTTAGTGTTTAGAGTATTTCAAAAAAAAAATTAGATTTGCACGCACTTGCATGCAAATCTTACTAAAAATAGTAGCTACTAAAAATAGCAGCTGCTAATTTTTTTTTTTTTTTAGATTTTAGTTTTTTTTTAATTTTTGCATGTCAACTCTATTTCTAAGTTGAGGCTTATTTAAGTATATTTTGGGTTGAAATTAATTCAAGGTAATCAATATGAATTAATTTTGAGTTATTATTTTAGATCTTGGCCTATTGGTAATTTTTTCTCTTGATAGTTTTCAGTTTCATTAAATTTCAAAGCCAATTTTGTGACATTTCCCATTTATTAATACATATGTATGATATTTTAAGACCAATTGAAAATAGATTATTAAAAATATATGGATCTCTTTGTTGAATAATCCATTATTATCTAGGGATATTAATTTTTTTAAGTTTGAATACAAAGGGAGAGTATACATGCCCAAGTTGTGGAGATTAACTATGTTCAAAATACTCTTGTGAAATGAAAAAACATGTTTATGAAATATTTATAATATTTTAAAGGATGGACCATGAATATTTTAGTTCAAAAAAAAAAAATTTTGATGGTCAAATTGAAATGATGGAACCACCAACGTCAATATCATATTGAGATTGGTTACAACATTATAAGGGTGTTACTTGTGATAAAATAATTTTTTTGGGGATTAGAATGGTATAATGAAGATTTGGGTTAGACATAAATAAATGTAATTCCCAAGGGAATAAAATGTTTCTCTATTATACAACCTTTGATACTAAAAATATTGTCTAGTATGCCATCTTCATGACCTATTGCATATATTCAAAAATATTATTTTATCAATATGGTTGCATATTTAAAATGAAAAAAAAGAAAGATTAGAATCACAAAAATACCTCAAAGTTTCTAAAACCAATAAAATTAATATTGGGCATATTCAAAGGATCCATGGATTATAAGTGATCCCCTCATTACAAAATTCACCAAAGTCATGAACAAAATAAGCCCCCCTCAAATTTTTGGATTATCCTTCAAAAGAGATTTCACTATTGATAGACATATTTTAGGTTAAAAACACATGAATATCATAAAAAATTTAAAGGTATGTTGACAATAATTATAATTAATGTAAAATACTTTATATATATGTTCATTTCTTTCCATTTATAACATTTTATAATAAGTGTGTTTGAATCAACATCATATATTTCCTCTTAGTTAAAGGGGAAAGGATGTGATTCCACATAATCTTAGAAAGGCCATTTTGAGACTCTCAATATTCTTCAGATGGTTTTTAACATATGAGATCTACACTTCTAAGATAGAATAAATGAGAAATGATATTATAGAGATTATTTATATTTTAAAAATAAATTTCTTTCTTCATTTTTTGACTCTCAAGTTCATCTATTATTCCACATATTTGATGATATTGATATGGTTAGTGTTGTCGACACTTAGTGGATGTTTTGGTTAAGAAGGTATATAAATAAAATAAAGGGGGTTTTCAAGAAATTAGCCTCTCTAGAGGGTTTCATTAAAAAACCTATTATATTATTCAATAAACACTTTTCTATGTAACTTAATATCTATAAATGGAATGCCTTGAGTTACCTTGCATATGGGATGTTGATCATGATGTTGGATGGTTGGAGGGAAAAATACAAGGGAATAAGATTGAGTGAGTATATTATATTAGTATTATTATCTTTAAACATGTAATTTTTATATCATTTGCTTATATGAACTTGTATTGATGTGTGTAGGTAAGATGAAATAA
This sequence comes from Torreya grandis, assembly GCA_037957365.1. Classification (NCBI taxonomy): domain Eukaryota; kingdom Viridiplantae; phylum Streptophyta; class Pinopsida; order Cupressales; family Taxaceae; genus Torreya; species Torreya grandis. Next base: position 518,104 of record JARHVA010008205.1, on the reverse strand, counting down.
TATGATATAAATAAGTTTGTAATCTTTAATGTAAAGGAAATGTAAAATTGGCTTGATATTTATAAACATAATACAAAGGAACATAATAGAGCTAGATGATCTTACATAATAAAATAACCTAGCAAACATTTTCCCCAAGACTTATGCATAAAATGATTAGATAACTATACTCAAAATTGGATACATAAACTTTTAAAATATCTTGATGACACAAGCCTTATAAGCATGTCCAAAAATACTTTAAAATTTGTGTGAGGATGTAAAAATGGAGTAAAAATATCAAATATTATATAAACTAATAATGATATTGTTTTACTTATAATAATCATGTTATTTTAGGTGATAAATCATAATGCAATATGGGTGGATGGTAAATATTTATGGGTCGATATAATTATAATAAAAAAGAAGACCTATAATTGTAGCATTGAATTTTCATTTGACCAAGTAAGCCAAGCAAGTACAAGAGAAAAAACATGCTTCAAATGCAGTTAAATTATGTTAGAAAGATTGAATAAATAATTAATATGAACTTTATGCTCATAAATTATCATGTTTTGTTAAAAATTTGAGAAAATTAACGATAAGAAATGGGGGAAAAATGTGTCTTGACACATGATCTTTATTGATGCAACTATGCAAGTAGTGTCAACAAGGTTGTGATGATTTTAGAGGTAAATTTAGATATTTTATACGCTGATGTTAGCTAATCAAAAATTTAAAATTAATTGTACATGGTAAATTCATCATTTTAATTTTTTTTAGGGATATTAATTTGTATTAGATGTTGTGCCAAAATTGCTACATTAAGGGTTGCATTAAAAATTCAAAACTTTTTCCTTGATATATTATATTTTTAATACTAAATATATATTTAAATAAATATATATTAAAATATGTGTCACAATATTTTTTTAAGATAAATAAATTTAAATATATTTTAATTATAATTATAAAATATAAATTAATAATTATAATAATTAATAAAAACACAATAAAACTAATAATTTTGTTAAAATTCCTAATATTTGAAATTTACATATATAATATTTTTTTTACATAAACAAATAACATATTAAAAATAAATTAAATAAAAATTAAAATATTTATTTAAATCAATTATAATAAATTTTGAACTCTAATCAATCATGATCATTAAATAACCTTTATTATACTTGAAATATGCACACAACTATTGTCATGATTTTTTAATTAAATGATAGTTTATAAAAAATCTTAAGGGAATATGACCCATCACATAAAATAAAAAGTTTTTTTTTTTCTAATCATAATTGACATCATCATTATTTTATCCTCCAATGAAAATAAACATGTGGCAATCATCATCATCCTCATTTTTATCATCATCATTGTCTTGATATTGGTAAGCGGTTCTTTTTTGACTATTTTTATAGGGGGAACCTTTGAAGACCCGTGGGGAGCAATGCCACTTGAAGAGTCAACTACCAATGGTAAGGGAGACTCGAACATGGGACCTACTAGGTAAATCCCACCTTATTTACCATTGAGTCACCACCACAAGGGCTAAAATGCTAGATAAGTGCTTTTGATATACCGGAGCTATGAACCGGAGTAATGGGGGAGCACCTTCTCGAAGTGGGACATGGGGGTGGGCTTGGGTCTGTAATGTCCACCAAATGATTCACATCTAAAATGCCCTACTGTGTTCCACGTGGTCCACAAGGAGAAGTGTGACCCCTACCTCAAGGTGTCCACATAGCCACTTTTTGAAAGAGTCCTCATGTATTCAATGGGAATGGAACTTGGGTTGATGAGTAAAAACTACTTGTACCTCACCAATACACCAAGCCCTTGAATATTTTAAAATGTTGGGATAAGCATTTTTTATATACCAAAGCTATGAACTAGAATAATGGGGGAGCACCTTCTCAAAGTGGGACATGTGGGTAGGCCTGGGTCTGTAATATCTACCAAATGATTCACATCTGAAATGCCCTATTGTGTTCCATGTGGACCACAAGGAGAAGTGTGACCCCTACCTCAAGATGTCCACATAGCCACTTTTTGAAACAGTCTTCATGTATTCAATGGGAATGAAACTTGGGCTGATGAGTACAAACTACTTGTACCTCACTAATACACCAAGCCCTACCTCATCATTGTCATCATCCACTTCATATGGTCACATTCTTGTTGTCTAAAAAACACATTTCATATTTTAAATTTAAAAAAATAATAATTAAAATATATTAATATTAAACATAACATGTTTGAGGTGTATTTCAAGAGGCATTTGATGTTCCTTGCACAATAAAAACATGAAGATAATTGTGTTATTATTTTAAAATATTGACCGGATTTTAGATTTTGAAACCTAAGTTTATTATTACTAAAAGTTAGTCTTGGAATTATGATTTCAAAGTTAATTTTTTTTGGAAACATAATTTATTAATAATTAATTATATGCTTTCTACAATGTTTATGTTCTTCAAGAGTGTTACCCATTATTTCTCTATTACTACCTGTATGTGATTATTAAATGATAGGATATTGAATCTGGATACTTGAAAAAATATAAGTTATTAATATCAAATTTAGAAATAAATAACAAAGAATAAAAATGGAGTAACATAAAAAAATATATGACAACTAACTTACATATGTCATGACAAAATGTTATCGTAATATGTTTTTATCGAGATATTAAATGTCCACTTCAATTGGGTTGCATTAATAACATCTATGTTGGAAATACATTAAAAAAAGCATTAGTAAAAAAATAATGAATACATAATAAATTAAAATCAAATTATGCAAAATAAATAGAAGGGATAAAAAAATTATAAATTCACTCAAAAATCTGTTAATGTCTATTTAGCTTATGCCATGAGTAACAGTGTTTGTTTTAGGCTCTTTTATGTGACATTCATATTCCCATGTTCTTTTAATTGTCTATAGCACTTTTTTTCCTCCCTCATCCTTCTTAGCATATTTTTTCACCCTCTTTAGTAAAATGGGTAGTGCACATTTTTCCAGTGATCCTTAGGTTTTTTTTGTTTATTTGTTTGTTTTTGTTTATATGTTTCATTTATTACCCTTACCAATGCATCTCCCATGTAAATATAGGTCCCAATCTCAATGATATTTATCTTATATTCATTTCTCAAAATTTTCATTTTGCATTATTTTTCATCTTTAGAGAATTGGGGCCATCTAAGGTGGGTGAGCGTTTTATTGTTAGCAAAGTGTTTTTTCTCCTTCCAAAGACACTCCATAAAAAAATCCCCGGTTTCATATTCCCATATTTACCATTTCTCATTGAACCAAATGGGTATGTTTGATTTACCAACATAAAAAGATAGCACTCAAGGGGCATGCCAGTAAGTCATGATGGGACGGATTAGGAAACATTGGAGGATTAAATAGGGAGGTTAAAATCAATTTGGGTATTCTATATGTCTACCTCACCTCCTTTTTTTCACATCACATGGTTTGAAATCCTTGCCTATCTTACCCAGTATTTTCTTCAGTCTTTTTATAAACGAAGGAGTTATCTACAACTTAAATAGGTATCTAGGTGTAAACACCCTAATTTGGTCAAACAAATACAAGTACTATGTCTTTTGTTTCTCTTTTACATGAACGTTGTTGGATAATTAATCTTAATTTGAGTTCTTCCCAGGTTTATAGACTTATCTTAAGTTCTAGTTATATATACATTTATTATATTTATAAATACAATTTATTTTTACTTTGATGATGAGTCACTCACTTTTCTAATCTATTTGTTGGATTTATAGTTACTTACATGTAACTCTCCCTTATCCACTTGACACACACTTCCCTAAATTCTCTAAAGGAATAAGCCACAAGTGGACACACATAGGAGGCTTGTAAGCTAATAATATGATTCCTTGTAACTTCTATTCCCTTTATCTAGCTCTATACAATAACCCTTCCTCTTCTCATTACTTACTATAAACTCATAAATTTATCTATTCTTTTATTGTGTTCTTGATTCTATCTTGTACTTATAGATATTTTGATACCAAGCCTTCTAATAAGATTATATGGATTTTTCTCCGATACATTTGGTTTCGCACTTTAATGATCTTTATTTCATTTGTAATTTGATTCATGAGAGGTAATATTGATTCTTGTTTTTCATTTCTCTACTATAAATGTTATTTATAAACATTCTTAGCATAAATCCTTTCATAATATCATAGCTAAAATCATCTTATTAATATTTTTTTGAAAATGTGTAAAAATTTAAAGAGATTTTATATATTTTTTTCACAAAATCTTCACCCTTTATATTTATTTAAATCCATCTCTCCTTTTTTATTTGATATCATTTATCTCTAATTAATTTTTAGATATTTTTTGGAAGGCCCAATTTTATATTACATGCACATCAAGCAACCAATAAAATATATTTATCTTTACATCGAGTTCTCAAAAAGATAAAAAAAAACCTATCATATACCACCTATGTTCAGTTTCTTTTGAAAAAAAATCAAAATTTCAAAGTCTTTTTTATTGACATGTGGCATTTAAAAAAAAATGTTTTTTCACTTTATGACAATAATTTCGGTATTTACTTTTTTCCTTTTTATAAAGATTTTTTTTAATGATAAGTTAATTGTTTTTTAAATCACTTATTAAATTGGTACATTTAGTTTGTCTTGCATTGTCATTATAAAATTGACTTGACATGCTGCTATTTCCTTTCCATTAATCTTTGCCAAATACCCTATCAAATCTACTCAGTTTTTTCAAAAAATAAAATAAACAATTTTTTTTAAATTGTTGGTTCATTTTCTTTTTCTCATGTGAATGAATTGTCACATTAATTTCTTTTGAAATTTAATGTTTTAAGCCTTTTTTAAAAAAAATCAATAAACTAAAATCATGCTTTTTGGTTTAATTAATGTTGTGATTAATTTGAGAAAGTTTTGTTTAAGTTAATATTAAATATTAAATGTTTTTTTGGCATTTAATAAAAATTCGTTAAATTATTATTTTTTGAAATCAATTCATTTTTTTTAGTAAAATGTATTTTTTTACATATTTAAATTATCAAATTGATATTTTGGTGTGGATTTACATTTATAAGTTAATTGATATATACTTTGTGTCATATAAGTTCTTTTTTAGCATTTTTTCTTAGAACTTGTACAATGGCTTTCAAACTTGTTACTTTTTTAATATTTAAATATTCATCATATTAAATTTATTTTAAAAATCAATAAATTGATTCTCTCAAATATAAAATTCAATGTCAAAAAAAAATACTATTACTTTTTTTTGTAAAACTCCTTTACTACTCATGCGGAGACAATGCAATTGTCTATTGATGCACTACATAATAAATTTGTATCTTTTGCATACAATAATAGCTCTAATGTTGATAAACCTATTTTTGCTCCTAAACAAACTTAAACTTATTTTAACACTGATTTTACCAACCCTAAATTAAAAATTATTCAATCTATGGGTTATTCTGATGGTGGCATTAGTAAGTGTGAATCTGATATACTTGAACCTATTTTACTTGATTCTAATGCAAATTGTCAAAGTCTTGGTTTTAATGATTCACCCACTTATAATGCAAATTCAAAATCTTATTGTCCTCCTCATCGAAGGACTTAATACAATTTATTCTGATTATACTACTTCTAATGCTCATGTTTTAGTCAAAATTATTAAACTTTGTGTGCATTATGGAAAACACATGCAATATATATCTAAATATTGGAAATTACACCCATACGAATCTTGTGATAAATCCATGCATGATACTTTATATTGTTGAAAAACATCTAAATCTCCTACCTCTAAGGGTAAAATTGTTTGAATTCTTAAAATTGATAAATTTTCTAGAGATTTTGATATGTATTCTTGAAATCATTCTTCTAATGCTTCACGTAGAATATATTTTGTAAGTGACATATCTTATTTATTTCTGTTTTGATAAAATTAAAATCTCTTTTTCATTCCTTATTTTTTGTTATACATGATATATGCTTTGATTATTTTAAGTAATTTCTTTTTGTGCAGGTTTATGCACTTTATGATAGAAGTTGTCTTTACTCAAATTTGTCTAGTAGTACATCTACTTTTATTACATTATATATGTAGATTGTATTTTTGGCATAATGGTTACTTAAATTGAAAGATGCTAATAGCTTGATTATTTTGTAGGCTTGTGGATCATTAATCCTTATTGTTGATCTTTGGTCTATTGTATATCAACCACATTATCTAAAAAGGATTCTTAGAGATTCTTATTGATCACACTTTCTTTCTTGTGACTTTTTACAACACTTTCTCTGCTTTTTTAATTCTCTCTACACATCTGTAATTCCTCTTGAAGGAAGTTTTGATTAAAATGGAGTATTATGTAATTTTAACTCCCTTATTTTTTTGTAAAAGGTTCTCTCCACTTTTGTAACCTTAATTTTAACTTAAAAAATAATGTTGGATAATTAATCTTAATTTGGGTCCTTCATAAGTTTATAATTTTATCATAAGTCTTAGATATGTGTGTATTTATTATTTTTATAAATTCATTTTATTCTTACTTTTATGAGGTGTCACTCACATCCCTAATCTATTTTTTGAATTTAGAGTTACTTACATGTAACTCTTCCTTCCCCACTTGGCACACACTTTCTTCCACTCTCTAAAGGAATAAGTCACAAGTGGCACACACATAGGAGACTTATAAGGTAATAATAATATTCTTTGTAACTTCTATTCTCTTCCTCTAGTTCTATAAAAGAGCCCTTCATCTCCTCATTTCTTCGCTAAAAACTCATAACTTTATCTCCTATTATATTATGTTTTTGATTCTATCTTGTTCTTGTAGCTATTTTGGTAGCAAGCCTTTTAATAAGATCACATGGTTTTTTTTTATACGTTTAATTTCTAAATTTAAAAATATTTATCTCATTTTTAGTTTGCTCTATGTGAGGTAATATTGTTTTTTATTTTTTATTTCTGCACTTTAAATGTTATTTATAAATTTTTTTGGCATACATCCTTTAAAACATCCTAGTGATGATTATATCCCTTATTCATGTGGTCATTTTGAGTCATTTTGATATTTTTTATGTCATATTTTCCCTTATTTATGACACTCTCAAGAGTCATAAGTCACCTTTTCCTAATCACAGGGGCTCCTAGCATATTTTGCCTAATTTTAGCTCTAATTTAAGCCTTGAGACATTGGTACAATTTTTAGGACAATAACACCACCCATAAATAGTGTCTAATTATGGATCTAGTGTTCGACAGGCCCTTTCTCCCATGTTTGAATCTTAATCCCTCCACAAGCCTTCTCTTACATTATTTATCCCTCTTTTATTACTTGTCAGCCAATGAACAAGGTATTATATTAAAATCAAAGTTACTTCTTTATAAAAGGCTTCACAAGGAATTTTACATCTAGAATTTATTATTTTGGTACATAATTACATAAAATCAATAATAGTATAGCTTAATACTCTGTATACTACTCAATCATCACACCTATACATTGCATGCTTGATCAAAGAAGGGCTTAAAAAATTCATTCTATCATACCATGTAATTTTATGATACATATTCCCTAAGGAAGAACTACATGTGATCTGAGACCCCTAGCATTGGGGTTAATGTAGGCAATAACTAAGATAATAGGGGTTCTGCTCGGTGTGATTGTAATATCTTACAACCCAATTTTTTCTTTCTTTTATATATTTGATTCAAATATTATTTCATGTGTGTACACATTTATTGGGGTTTTAAAAGATATTTAATCAAAATAGTGACACAGATGAGCCCTCAAATGACATAGAACTACCTATAAGACCTATAGAACCTTCTACAATTTTTTTGAAAATTTTAGACAGTCTTTATAAGGATATTAGAACCAAAATTGGATACTAGCACCACATAACACTATTGTCTTGATATAGATGCTAGTGTTTTAATCCATATTTTAATAAATAGTTAGAAGATGAAAGGTTTTGCCTATTTGTTTAATTTGTTCCAATTTCTTGATTTGTATAAAAATATGTTTATCTCTAAATAACTATCTTTTCTCCTCTCACTTGCTATTTTGAGAAAGTTAAATTAAATCAATGATTTACAATTTTCATTCCAAATTAACAACATACTCAATCCTTTAACTATATAGAATTTACACTAGTAAAACTATAAAAATATTAAAACATTTGGTGAACCCAACTTACTTCAAATATTGCTTAAAATCCTAGTTTTACTTAGAGTTTACCTTCTCATAATTTTTTTTGCATTAAATCAGGGTTACAAAATTCTACTTTTTATTTTTTTAACATAATCTAGCTAATATAATCAATCTTACATTAGGGTTTGATCTATTTAAAATAATTTAATTTTTTTCAACACAATCCTAATTCAAAACCCTGGATCCACATACTAGGTCCCTATACATACAAATAATAGCAAGTAAGGTTTCAATTACAATCCTATTCTCTATTAGGCACTTTGTTCAACATTTATCAAATTGCTTATATACTTATGTTAGATTATATTCTACCTCTTATGTATTTTCTATTACTTGTTTACATTATCTTCTTTGGCAAGTTTGAAATGACATCTAAAAAGTCTTCTACCCCTTACCTAATTGATGCACTCTTGAATTTATCTCAAGATTATAACAATGAATGAACTAATTTTTAATATTGTACATTAGAGCATAATAATGACTTCATTTATGATGATGATGATGATGAATATTATTATAATGATGGACATGAGTATTACTATGGGCATGATAATGAAAACAAACATGAGGACATATTAGATATGCCATCTTCTCTTTTATCTAGCTCTTTTCTTACTCCTCAAAATCAAATTAGTAATATAATTCCAAATGAACCTCTTATTGGTAGTGATTTATTCTAATGTGATCCTAGCCTTTCAATTACCTTTTCCACCTCATTATTCAAATTAAATTAATATAAGTGCAATACATGAAAGCTACTTTTGCATGATTCAAGTAAAACATATAGGAACGGTGCATCTTATTTACCCTTCTAAGTTAAATTCAAAAAAAACAAGTACCAATGATATTAAAACTTTTAGCAATGCAAAAACTAAGGTAGATGAAATTATTTTATCACCTTCTTTCAAATTCTAAGCTCAATTCAATGATTCTTTATAAAAAATTGATAATGCAAATATATTTAAATATTTTCCTATATGTCATAATAAGAAAAAATAAAACATGATTGATACTTCTTCTACCCTTGCTTCCAACATTGAAAATGATAATCATGCTTGCATTAAACACATATCTAGTGAACAAATGCATTGCATTATACCTACACATGATGACACATTGCATAGTACTAAAAATTTAAAATCTTCCCTTTCTCTCTCTCTTAATTAGCATGTGTATGACACTTCTTCTATTCTCACTTATAAAAATGAATTAAATTTTGATTTTGATGAACCATGGGATAATGATGATTATTGTGATTATGATGAAGATAATAGAATATACACCTTCTATATCTTCTCCTACTTCACCTATTTCTATTTTTCAACTAAATAATAGGTCACATGTAAAAACACACATACACACACTTATTATGTTCATAATTTACATTTAATTGAGAATAAATTACCTTATATTCAATTATCATGTGATGCTTCTTTGAAAATTAACAATATAAGAGATACCAATGAATTTACCTCAACCCCCATTACTAAAATATTACATGTTTCTCAAACTAACCCAAATGAGGGTGATAACCCATTTCCATCAAACCAAGTCCCATCTATCACACCTTCAAAGGTTATAAAGAGCAAACCAAAACTCACTAAAAAAGGTTTCCAGTGTACTATACCAATGGCTAAGATAAATTAAAAAATTCAATCATTAAATGAACCCATAGTTAATGATATTATACCTTCACAAGTGTTAATTTACTTGATGCATGTTATGGGTTTTTTATATTAATAAGTACAACATCTCACTTTAGAGAACAAATCATACCAATCTTAGTCCAATGCTAATGTAATACATGAAAACCCTATTTCACGTAGAATCTCAACTACAAGGTTGCCACATAACTTTCAAATACTAGTATGACATATATTTGATGGGCATGGAGAGCCATACTTTCACCTTCAAGCTTATGATAAATCCATGACACATGTTACAAATAATTTGACTCTACTACAATTATTTCCAAATTCCTTAAATGGGGAAGCACTAAATTGGTTCTAGCATACAATCATAGTGGGTCCTACAAACATATGAGGAGTTAGAGATACTATTTATCAAGTATTATATATAGAATAAGGGATCTTGATTCACACATAATAGGTTACCTTCATTACATTAGGGTGAGACAAATCCAACATTTGAATACATTATAAGGTTTAAAGTTTGTTTGCATTAACTAATTTATCAATTGATAGATTTCAAGGAATAGTACATCTTTACCAAAGGCTTAATATATCCTCTTAAGGAGAGATTACTATATTAGACATAAAAATCATTTTGACATATATTTAATGTAGCTATAACATTAGGAAAGAATTGGGATTAGTGGTTACACAGTCAGAGGCAAATTTGGATATAAGACCCTCATAACCACAATCATGTCATCTAGTACAAGATCCTACTCCACTTCTACTTAATAACTTATTAGAAAAGAGACCATCAATAAATATGCTCAATAAGGGCAAAGAACCACTTTATAGATCACCTTCTATGGTGAGCAAAACATAAGATATACATAGAGGGGTTATATAGTTTTTAGATAAGGTTGAGCCTCATGATATTTTACTTACACTATTAGATAAGGAGATGATCACACTTCCTTATACTAATGATCATCAACCACACCATTTGCATAGGGTACTCCATAAGCCATATTATCATTTTCAAAAGATAAATGGACATTTAGATGATCATTATTATGCAATTCAAGCTTGTATTGACCAATATGTCAATTGAGGCATTATAGTAATTACAAAGGGGGAATCAAGATCTCATTCTCCATACTCTCCTAGATCAAACTCCTCTAGGATAGAGTTATCACAAGATGTTCCTTTTAAGGAAAAAATGGTTACTCATCATATGAGCCATGTGGTTTTTAGGAGACCTATCTATGAATAGTCTCATGCACCACAATTTCAATAGAGATGGAAACTAGTTCAAAGAGATCAGAACATAACTCTAGTATGAAAACCAATCAAGATATATGGGAATAAATACAGAGCTAAGGGAAAAATTTTAGTTTAAACACTAATAAAGATATATGTAAATAATTACATATATTAGACCATAGCTCCATTACGTACACCAATCAAGATATATGGGAACAACTAAAAAGTTAAGGGCATTGTTTTAGTTCAAACACCAATAAATATATACTAGAATAAATAAAAAGATAATAATATAGATCTAATTCATACACCAATCAATATATTTTATATAAATGATATAGATTAGAGTGAAGTTTTAGCACATCAACCAATAAAGATTTTTTCTCTAGAGTCTACACATCTACACACCATCAGTGTATCACATGTAGCTCCATTTTTAGAGTCCCCTTATACACTGACATAACATGAATAATATGTTCATTGGTTCTCTATTCAATTAGGGTTCATATAGGGCATATGATAGTTACATGATCTCCATGCAAAAATATTACCAAATTCCAAAAAACCATATACTAATAAATACAAAATCTTAATCTGCTACACATATGCCTAAACATTTATATAAATTTATTAAATTTACTCAAATAAAAAAAATTACAAATATCATCATTTAAGAATTTCAAACCAATTAAACACATATCAATATATACAATATAACAAGATCCATTTACCATTATACACAATGCTACTTTAAACACCAAACATCCATATATATAACTCAAACTATAGTTTCAATACAAATATAGTCCATCACTCAATGATGCAAACATGACTACTGGGACCAAATCCCTCACTCTCACTCTTAGATATATCAAAGCTAGAACTAGAGGCCTCACTATCTCTCTGTGACCTGGATAGACAACTTAATCTACCCTCTCTCACATAATACATACCCATCTTAGCCATACACTTTGCATGCTCTTGATGAAGACGTATGTAGTCATATACTATCTAACTACTAGCCTCACCTAGAGCATTAAGTGCAGGCATGGTACACCTATGTAACTCTGAATGTGCCTCATATCTATCCATATCCACTCATCTATATGTTATATTAGTTATTGTAGCTTGGTCAAAAAAATGGGCATGCACACTGGCTAGATTGGTAGACCTCTCTATCAATCGATACTCCAAGACATCATCAATAATATGCCATGTCAACTCATGAAGTGTTGAATCGATGGTGGTCTCCTAGTACTCATCATGACTTGAACCTACATATGTCCATAAAGTACATAAGATTCTTAATCACATAAAGATGTAATCAACTATACATGTAATATGAAAACATGCTATATTAACTTACGATCAACATCCCTAAGGGGATTTACCTCTAATACATCCTCAAAAACATCCCACCTATTGGAAATAGAGGTACCCATATATGATACCTTCACTAGGCTATGTAGGCATTAGTTAATCCCATAGTCATCTCCCTAGTCATAACTATAAGTGCATGTATTTTCATCCCATCTCTCACATAGTGTAGTCATCATGTGATTATCCCAGGGCATAGAATTCAGGAATGCAACATGTTTCAAACCTTCTCTCTTGAGAATAACCATCTCACCATCGTCTAGGGATAGACCCTTCAGGGTTTCCATAATCTATCTAGTATTAAACTCCCTCATATGGGCATCAACCTATAAAAATTACAACTAAATCAAACATCAACAAAGCATAATTACAACCAACAGATAACAACACACATCAAAAACTAGTTGACAATATTTAGCATCACAACTCAAGCTTGCTAGACACTAGCACTGTATACAGAACAATAGAACTGGACACTAGCATTGGGTCATAGATAGTAGCACACAAACAAGAATAATAGTGCCATTTTAAAAAAAATAGGTCCTAAACTGGTTAATTTTTAGTAAAAAATGTAATATAAATTAAAAAATCATGAAATATTTTGGGTTCCTTAACAAGTTAACCTCCTCCTCGGCTTGAATTCATGCCTCAACCTCCTCATAGTAGGTCAAAATGGATCCTCATCTCCTTGACATATTTATCTCACTCAGACACATAATTTCTCTTAACTCAAATGCTCTAAATGAATTACCAAATAACAAAATGACCTATTTAAGTCATACTTATCTAATTCCACCTTATTAAGGCTAATCTTACATGCCAATTTTGTCAACTAATAATTCTAGTATACCATGTAAGTTTATGGTGCACATTCTATAATGGAGAACTACATGTGATCTGAGACCCCTAACATTGGGGTTAATATAGGCAATGACCAAGACAATAGGGGTTCTAATCTATGTGATAATAATATCCCATAACCTAGTTTTTACTTTCCTTTTTGCATTTGATCTATTTATTGTTTCATGTGTGAAGGTATTCAATAGGTTTTTAGAAGAGATTCAGTCAAAAAACTAACAAAGATGAGACCTTGAATGGCACAGAACAACCTACACAACCTCTATAACCTATTGTAACTTACCTAAAAGTTTTAGATAGCTTATATAGGAAGGATATTAGTGTCAAAATTGGACACTATCACCACATGGTGCTACTATCCTAATATGGGCATTAGTGTCTGAAGCTAGATTTCAATAAATAGTCAGAAGACTAAAGGTGCATGTCTATCTATTTATCTCATTTGAGCTCCATGATATACATAAAAATATATGTATCTCTAGATATGAATATTTCTCCCTCTCACATGATATTTTGGGAAAGTTCAATTAAATCAATAATTTCTAGTTTTCATTCTAGATTAGAAACATACTCAACCCTTTAACTACATAGGATTTACACTAGTAAAACCCTAAAAGGTTAATGTTGTCACTTGAACTTGCACCTAATGAGGACATGGGACAATATTATCCTCATTCAAGTGAGACAATGGAACCACCTCAGGGCTATGGGTATCCCTATTAGGAGGTGAATCTGTAGATTAGGGGCTAGCTCCCCTTGATGTATCAATAAAGATTAAATCCTAATACTAAACTTGAGGATGAAAAGGGATAGAGGTAACATGAAATTAAACCTATTATATGGGGGTGATACAAAAAAATATTTTACCTACTCATAACTTTGACATGTACTTAGAACCAAGAAAAACTTACATATAAACTTCACTCAATATCAACTCTCTCTCTCACACACATCAATGCTTTGACATGGGGTCTAGGAGATAACATAGGTTAGGAAGACCTAAGAAATAGGAATTCTAAGACACTATATTGAATTAGCTATTAACTATACCTAAAACTTCACTTGACACTTCTTGTTTACCTGCAAGAAAGAAATCATAACACACTAGGTATTAATAGGAGTAATATGTAAAGGTAAATAGACATCACACTTGTACAAGACTAAACACTATCATGTACACTTAGTTAATTATCAGAATGAGGTAAAATTAATTGTATTTATTTATTCAAGGCACAATTTTTTTAGGGATTCACCATAACTAGTAGAGAGATTCATACAATGGCCAAAAGGCCAAATTTATAGAATTTGGAAGGGAGAGAAAATAGAAGTTGAAGAGTCACAAGGACATGTGTCACCAATGTGAAGATTAGTTAAAAATGCATGAGAGATATGGATATGGTTATATATATATATATATATATATATATATATATATATATATATATATATATATATATATATATATATATATAATTTTAGGAGTTACACACGTCATTTACAATCATCCAAGACCTTTGGATGGTTAAGAAAATCCTTTTCTATGCATAGAAAACTGCCTCTCATAATTTTCCTTCCAAAAATACCCTAACTCTATAAATGATCAAGTTTTATGATTTATATGAGTAAGAGGGGCTACTAATATTCCCTAAAATTCATTGGAGAGTATTTTTACCTTCCCTATCATTATATCCATGCATGATCATACTTGGCAGTCTCAAAATAGCCCTTTTCCCTTCACCTTTCACACTTGACACCTTCAAGCTCTTCAAACCTGAAATAGGATCCATAAAATAATATAAATGACATTTATAATTAGTAATAATACCATTATTTACAATAAATTTGCCTTAAAAATCTCCCAAAATTTAGATTCACCATTTTCTCCAAGTCCTCTCTAATTAGCTCAGTGGACTGGTTGAAATGAAAGAGCTGGAAGGCACACTTAGGAGATTATAAAATTGATATAATTACCATGGGAACTTATAAAAAGTCCCAATCTTCCCTCCAAAAGTGATTTTATCTCTTGTAAGTTCACCATGCCTGCACAACACAAAAATAACATAATCCCTATTTTCCTCTTTTATGTATAGTTATGTACAATAAAATCCATGGATGTTATCTTCATGGAGTTGGAAACAAATTATATTAAAAAATAATGGTCAAATTCATCCATCTGGAGTCACTTCTAGCTTGATTTTCACCATTAGGTCCTAAAACAAGGTTAGAGAGGGTTTTAGAGTGACTAGCCGTCTTAACCTTTGTTCATAAACATGACACATTATAATTATTTCCAAATGCCACTGAGGGATCCTAAAGGAACTTATCCAACTATCATAAATTAATCCAGGTCCCATTCATAATATCATGAAGGTTATGAACATTTCAACTTGACCATTTGAGTTATTTTGTGCATTTTATGAGGGTTTGGGAGCTTGCAAGCCAAGAATTGGCTTCTTGATGAGTTATCCTACAAAAAAATTGTTAAATAACCTATATATTCACCCAAAAAACATTTTACCATCATTTTATTATCTCCTCAATATCCAAAAATGAAAACTTACCCCTATTTGGCATTAGACCTATACCTTGCTAATAGGTCTGCCTACCATTTGAGACTCCACTTGAGCTTCTAATGAATTAATATGACTCATAATGGATCCAAAACATACTATATAATTTTTAAAAAATTATTCAAGCAATTGGAAGTCATGGAAAATGTGAAGAAAGCATATGACCCTCAATTTGGCTTTTAGGCTTAAGGATTCCTTTCACCCATGACTGTAGCCCTCCTTGGTTAGAGCCTCTTGTTTGGTTCTAGACCATCTAGAAAGGTGTTTTAGATCTTATTATGTCCCCTAAAGCTTATCAAATCACCATTTGATAATTTTTGCCATTTTGGTCACCAATTTCATCATTTTCCTCAAAATTTGTCATCCTTATGCATGGAAAACTACCTCTAGTTTGAGACAAAATAGAGAGGGTTTTACTTATTATAATTGACAAATTAATCATCTTAGAGTGTTATAAATTTATTTATGGTAATTTTTAACAAATTTTATCACTTTAATCTAATTTTTTATCACTAAATTAACACCATCTCCAAGGTATTCTTCTAGACAAAGTAAACTATGAGGGTGAGTAGGATATGACTATGTTTGCATGTTCTATGGATTGTCTTTAGATTTATTTTCATATGTAAGGATAAATAATTCCTATCACAACCTATTAAACCATTTTATATCCTATTTTCCCCTTAAACACTCCTTTATGCTTTTGGAATCATCAATTAGGTCTTTGACTACCTATAAAGGCATCACTATTCAAGATACTAGTTGTAGGTGATTTTGAGATTGGTTCATGATTTAGGGACAAAAATAAGACCTAATTTATGTTTAAATCCTCAAATTATTTATAATTCATTATTTTTCCAATTTTGAGTTCAATCCCTTTCACCAAGTTCCCTCACTCCTAAAACTAGGCCACTGCTCATTATGGACTGAGACACTTTCAAGATTCTAGCTTATAGGTATAATTTGAGGTTTTTTTAGGGTGATAAGGTCACCAAAAACTTTTCAAGTTCCATAAAAAAAATTTCAAACTATATTTTTACCTTGAAACCACCTTGAGTGGTCAAAACAACACATCTCATGCCTTGTTCTTTAGGATCATTCTTGTATCCCTGTCTCAGTCCGTACAAGGGTTGTAGATCATGATGGGAAAATTTGACCTTTCTCTTCATGATTATATTATTATTCCAAAAAAATAATATTCCAAGTGATTTATATCATTCACCTTGAAATCTTTCAAACAATGTTCAATTTGGAAATATGATCAATGCCTAACAAACTAGTTGTAAGTGCAATTCTACCCTATTGTACGGACATAGTATAGGCCTAATAGGTCATTACAACTAGTTGTACCCTCTCTCATGAAATTTTTTCTTGGAGTTTAATTTTGGAACATTTTTAGTTTTTTCCCCTTGTTATACATGTTCTAGGACTTACCTAATGCATTTTAGGGTGAACACTCTTTGAAAATCCTGTAGATATCACTGTTAACTTTTAGTAGGTTTCTTGATAACTTGGAGGAGTTCAAAGTCCACCTTTCACTTACCCTTTGGCTCCCAAAATTTTCATAATTACTCTATGTGAATATGGATACAAGGAAAAAACAAAAATATTGATGATACATTCTTATACCATGGTAAATATTAATCCATAAAAACTCTAGAACGTCAATTTTCCATATTTGGGGACTAAGAGCCCAAAATGGAGATGACCTTTCTTGAAGTGAAAACTTTATTGTATATCATCCTAGGTCTTCATGGCATTAAAATCATGGTTATTTTAGAATTTTAAGGATCAAAATGGATTCCACCATGGACTCCAAGATCTCTCACCTCTATACAACCTCTTTAACCAAACACAAACTGACTGAAGGTGACAAGGCAACAAACAAGGGAAAGATGAACAATTTGGTCGTAGAAGAGTACTAATTGGAATTTTCATAGGGTGATTACATGAAATATATTTTTGAATATGCACTTAAATCATATTATCACCACCATGAAGCTCCCTATATGTTGGAAAACATAGGTCCTACACCCATCATTGCAACTTCAAGAAACAAGTACCATTTGAAATATCCTTCTAAGACAATGAGAAGTGAAGTGTTAGATGTTGGGAATATCATGGAGATATATTTATTACAGCCTAAAAACACCCCATCAAGATCACACTAGCTCCATAGACCTCTAAAAACTAGAAATAAATGCATAAATATACTCTTCTTGAATGATATTCTATAAAAGGCTTCCTGGAGTGTAGGAAATTATTCATGAATGAAGAGATACCAATATGATACTTATTGTTATATAAATTAATTTAAATTAGATTAAAATCCACTTTAAGAATCATTCTTCTTGACTTTACTTGTAGCTTCCATAGTGAGTGCTTGAACTTGCCCTTCCTTGGCTTGCCAGTGGAAGATGAAGAAAAATGAGTTGTAGATGAAACTTTTTATGAAATATTCTCAATAAAAATGTGGTGATGACCTATTTTTAGGTGAATAGTCACACCATAATATTTTATAAGTGGCACACTTCCCAAAGAAGTTGTACAAGTGCCCATTTCTCTCTCTTTAGCTAATAAAACTACCTTTTATCTAAACAACCTATAATTTTTAGTTAGTGACAGTTATTACTGACCTATTAGGACACATGCCACATGATAAAACTCTTTTACACTTGCAATTTTCCTAATAAACTAGTATAAATCATTAAATGCACCATTTCGACCCCTTAAAAAGACTTAGAATGATAAAAGGACCTAGAGAACACTTAACCAAATCTAGTACAACATTAATTAACACTAATTGACTGATAAAACACCCTATGATGACATATTATATCCATTTATATGCCTAAAAGTGAAGTTTTTTACTAGGGGGGCCTATTTTAACCTAAAAGCTCAAATTGGTCAACAAATTGGTGACTCATAGGGGTAATATGCCTGCTATACTAACTAGACTAGTAGCTTTATCAGTCCATTGGGATTAAGGAGTCATATAAGGACTAATATAAACAATATAATTTGACCATTGACTCAAACCTTTGATCAGTAAGACAACTAATTACCACCTCAACCACATAAATAGAAAGAACAACACACACAAAGACCAAAGCAAACACACTTGTGCTACAAAGAACTTAGGGGAAGCAAGGCAAAACTAAAAACAAACTGATATTTATACCTAACTAGATATGTTTTGCCCCTCCTAGATCAAAGGGGAAGCTTCTTAGGTCTCCTTCATGACAAGAAACCTCATGGTACCAATCAAGTGGTTTGTTGAAGTAGGAGCTTGGTGACTCATCCTTCTTGCTTGCCACCTTGATTGGCATGTATCCAAGTTGATTAGGTTCAAAAATGTTTCCAACATAAATTTACTCATCTTTCTCCTTAAAACATGTCTCATGCTGGTCCTTCATGCTAGTGTAGGCCATCAATGCATCAATGGTTACAATTTTATCATCATAGGGTTCATTTGGATCATGACTCTCTTGGTATGTATCACGGACCAAATCATCCTTATATATCTCTTTAATAATATTATAAAAATTATCTCTAGTTTCATCATGACTCTCTTGAGTAAGGGTGTCTGGTATGATGTTCATATTGAGAAAAAAATTCTAGTTCCTCCAGAAAATTATCATTTTCTTGTTCAAGGTCTCCTCCTTCAATGCCTTTATCTTACCAATCTTACTTCTCTCCTTATTGTTCAAAAACAAGAGTCTTTAGCTGATAAAAAACATGCTCTTGAAATTCATTCAACTCAATTTCCATAGCCTAGTCACTATTTTCATCAAAATAAAAGGAAGGTTTATCAAA
Organism: Torreya grandis; assembly: GCA_037957365.1. Classification (NCBI taxonomy): domain Eukaryota; kingdom Viridiplantae; phylum Streptophyta; class Pinopsida; order Cupressales; family Taxaceae; genus Torreya; species Torreya grandis. Next base: position 498,350 of record JARHVA010008205.1, on the reverse strand, counting down.
CAAGGGGGAAGAGAGCTCACCATGCTTACATTATTCATCCAATGTTGACAAGTTAAGTTTGTCAATCTCATCCTCATATTCTTGGAACATTTTCATGTAGGTGTGACCTATGTATTCTCCTTGAACCATACCACCTTCAAGAGCCACTTATTCAACCTTAGTCTCATGAAACACTCCTAGAGCAACCACTCCTTGAGATATGGTTTAACTATGTTTTCCATCTTTGATAACACCTTACACATTATGATCATGATGATAATCACCATTATGATGGTCATGAGGAGTATTTATTATTATTTCATTTCATTATCACTTATGATAGCCTCTTGATTAGCCAAAAATTGTATTCTCTTTTCTTTACTTGCCTCCCTCAAAACAGGTTCCTCCTTGAGAAGGAATGAAGTGGGGTGTGGATGGATAGGTTCATGAATTTGGGGTGAAGGAGATGTATTATTTAAGGTAGTGGAAATTGAGGGGATTGGAGATATATTTTGGGATGAAGGAGGGAATTTATGAATGGGATTCTTGAAGAGAAAAGCACTAGTGAGATCATATGGGAGAGTATTCTTGAGCGGATTGGAAGGAATGACATTTACATGAGCATGAATCTCACTTTGATAATGATGTCCTTATGTATAGTTCATGGGAAATTCCTCTTTCATTTTACAAGGCTATTAGGAATATTATTGAGAATGATAGGCATCAAAACATGAAGGATGAGGCTCCTATTGGGGCTGGTAGAAAGGTGCTTCTTGATAATCATTATCATAGGATTACCCAACATCTTGATGATGACTATAAAGGGAAGAAAAGGAAGGATTATAGGATTGAAAAAGGCCATATTAGAGATGATGAAGGTTATATTGTGCCTGGTAAGGATCAAAGTAAGATTGATAAGGATCATGACTAGGTTGACCAAGTACTTACTCAAACTAAGGAGGAAGAGGCAAAGCTTATAATGTTTCACCAACTTGTAGAGGGCAAAAATCAACATCAAGATTAGTCATGAAACCTTAATTTGGAAACCAAGACATAGATAAATCTAATAAAAACCTTCAAATATAATACCTAACTACTAAACCAGATGATTCAACTTTGGAATCACCATTGGTGCCTAGAAAAGTGCCTCTCAAGGCTGATGTGTTGAAGGATAACACCAAAAATCATCTAATTTTTAGAATAAGAGTCCCACTGAGCATGCCAAAAAATATTTTAACTTGAAATTTTATGCAATGAGGAGATGGGATAAGCTTCTCCTCATTCAAGTGAGATAATGGAACCACCTCAGGGCTATAGGTATCTCTATTAGGAGGTGGATCTCTAGATTAGGGGTTAGCTCCCCTTGATGTATCAATAAAGCTCAAATCCTACTACTAAATTTGAGGATGAAAATGGATAGAGGTAACATGAAATTAAACCTATTATATGGAGGTGATACACTAAAATATTTTATCTACTCATACCTTTGACATGCACCTGGAACCAATAACAAGTTACATATACACTTCACTCAATATCAACTCTCTCTCTCACATCAATGATTCAACATGGGGTCTAGGAGATAATATAGGTCAGGAAGACTTAGGAAATATTAATTATAAGACACTCTATTGAATTATCTAATCACTATACCTACAACTTCACTTGACACTTCTTGTTGACCTGTAAGAAAAAAATCATAACACACTACGTACTAATAGGAGTAAAATGTGAAGGTAAATAGACATCACACTTGCACAAGACTAAACACTATCATGTACACTTATTGAATTATTATAATGAGATAAAATTAATTGTATTTATTGATTCAAGGAATTTGGTAAGGATTTTCCAAAACTGACAAAGAGATTCATACAATGGTGAAAAGGCTAAATTTATAGAAATTGGAAGAAGAGAGAGAAAAGAGAAGTTGAAGAGGCACAAGGACATGTGTCACCAATGTTAAGATCATTTAAAAATGTATGAGAGAGAGGGATGGATAAATACATATCATGTCAAGAGTTACAAATGTCATTTCCAATCATCCAAGACCTGTAAATGGTCAAGAAACTCCTTTTTTATGCATAAAAAATTGCCTCTCATAATTGGCCTTCCAAAACTACCCTAAATATATAAATGATTAACTTTGATTATTTAAATTATTAGGATGGTTTACTAATAATCCATCACATGAATTTTAGAGGCTCCTAACCCCCTATCATTTTGTCTATGCATGATCATACTTGGCAGTCTCAAAATAGCTCTTTTCCCTTCACCTTTCACACTTGTCACCTTAAATATCTCTAAAACTAAAATATGATCCATAAATTAATATAAATTAAATTTTTAAGGAGTGATAATACCATAAATTACAATAAATTGGCCTTAAAAGGCTTCCAAAATGAAGATTCACCACTTTCTCGAAGTCCTCTCTAGTTAGCTCACTAGACTGGCTTAAAATAAAGAGATAGAATTCACACTTATGACCTTATAAAATTGATATAAATACCATGGTGACTTATAAAAATTCCTAATATTCCCTTCAAAAGTGATTTTATCTCTTGTAAGTTCACCATGCTTACAAAACATAAAAAATGGTCAAAATAAGCAAGGTTTTCCTCTTTTCCATACAATTTTGTACAATCCAATCCCATGTATATGATAATCATGGATTTTTAAACAAATTATCTTCATAACTATTGGTAAAATTCATCCATATGGAGTCACTTTGAGCTTGATTTTCACCATCAGGTCCTAAAATAGGGTTATAGAGGGTTTTAGAATGACTAGCCCTCTTAACGATTGTTCATAAAGATGGAAAATTATAATTATTTAAAAATGATATTTTGGGATAATAAAGGACATTATACAACTATCATAAATTAATATAGGTCCCATGCATAATATCATGAAATTTATGAACATTTCAACTTGACCATATGAGCCATTTTGTGCATTTTGAGAGGGTTTAGGAGCTTGCACGACAATAATTGGCTTCTTGATGAGTTATCATACAATTTTTTTTTTTTAAAAACCTGTATATTCACCCAAAAACCATGTTTCAATCATTTTATTATCTCCTCAAGATCCAAAAAAGAAAACTTACTCTTGTTTGACATTAGGCCTAGACCTTGCCATTAAGTTTGCTTGTTATTTGAGGCTCTACTTGATCTTATAATGACTTAATTTGACTCATAATGGATTAAAAAAATATTATATACTTATCAAGTCATTAATAAACCAATTTTAAGGCATTTAAAATGTCAAAAATGCACATGACCCTCAATTTGGATTTTAGGCTTAACGATTCCCTTCACCCATGACTGCAACCCTCCTTGGTTAGAGCCTCCTATTTGGTTCCAGACCATATATAAAGGTGTTTTATATTTTATTAGGTACCCTAAATCTTATCCAATCACCATTTGGTCCTATTTTTCCTTCTGGTCACCAATTTCATCATTTTCCTCAAAATCTGTCATCTTTATGCATGGAAAATTGCCTCTGCTCTGAGACAAAATAGAGAGGTTTTTACCTATTATAATTGAAAAATATATCATTTAAATTTTTTATAAATTTATCTATGGTAATTTTTACCATATTTTATCACTTTAATCCAATTTTTTATCACCAAACTAACACCATCTCCAAGGCAGACTTCTAGATAAAGCAAACTGTGAGGGTGAGCAAGATATGATTGTGTTTGGATGTTTTATGGATTATATTTAGATTTATTATGATATTTAAGGATAAATAATACATATAAAAACCTATTCAAACATTTTATACCCTATTTTCCCCTTAAACACTTATTTATGCTTTTGGAATCATCTACTAGGTCTTTGACTGCCTAGAAAGGCATCACTATTTAGTATATTGACTATAGGTGATTTTGAGATTAGTTCATGATTTATGTACATAAAATATACCTCCTTGATGTTTAAAAAATAAAATGAGTTATAATTCATCATTTTTCCAAGTTGTATTTTAGTCCTTTGCACCAATTTCCCTCACTCCTAGAATTAGGCCATTGTTCATTATGGACTGAGACACTTTCAAGATTCCTACCTGTAGGTGTAATTTGAGGTTTGTTTAGGGTGATAAGGTCACAATTTTTTTTTAAATTTCCCTAAACAAGTTTTAAAACTATCTTTTTATCTTTAAACCACCTTTAGTGGTGAAAACAACACATCTCATGCCTTGTTCTTTAGGTTCATTCTTGTATCCCTATTTCAGTCTGTACAGGGGCTATAGGTCACTATGGGAAACTTTGACCTCTCCCTTCATGACTAGATTATTATTAAAAATAAAATTTTTCCAATTTATTGATATCATTCACCTTGAAGATTTCAAACAATGTTTAATTTGGAAATATGACCAATGCCTAATAAGCTACTTGTAGGTGCAATTATACCCTATTGTATGGACAAAGTATAGGCCTAATAGGTCATTAAAACTAGTTGTGCCCTCTCTCATGATAAATTTACTTGGAGTTTCCTTTTGGAACCTTTTTAGTTATTTCCCCTTGTTAGACATGGTCTGTGACTTACCAAATTCATTGTAGGGTGAACACTCCTTGAAAATCCTATAGATATCACTATTAACTTTCAGTAGGTTTCTTGACAACATGGAGGAGTTCAAAGTCTACCTTTCACTTACCCTTTGGCTCCCAAAATTGGCATAGTTGATCTAGGTGAATAGGGATACAAGGATAGAAAAACAAAATTTATGAAAAATTCTTCTACCATGGTAAATATTAATCCATAAAAATATAGAACCTCTATTTTCCACATTTGGGTACTAAGAGCCCAAAATGGAGATGACCTTTATTGAAGTTAAAACTTGATTGTATATCATCGTAGGTCTTCATGGCATGAAAATCATGTATCTTGGAGAATGTTAAGGATCAAAATGGATTCCACAATGTAATCTAATATATTTCACCTCTGTACAAGCTCTTGAAACAAGCACAAACTAACTGAAGGTGACAAGGCAACAAACAAGGGAAAGATGAGAAATTTGGCCTTAGAAAATTACTAATTGGACTTCTCATAGGGTGATTACATGAAACATACATTAAAACATGCACTTCAATCATATTATCACCACCATGAAGTTCCATATATGTTGAAAAACACAAGTCTTGCACCCATCATTGCAACTTCAAGAAACAAGCACCATTTGAAATCTCCTTCTAAGACAATGAGAAGTAAAGTGTTATATTTTGGGAATATCATGGAGAGAGAGATTGATTCCAGCCTAAAAACACCCTAGAAAGATAACATAGCTCCATGAACCTTTAAAAACTAGAAATAGATGCATAAATATACCCCTCTTGAATTCAATTCTATAAAAGGCTACCTGGAGTGTAAGTGATTGTTCATGAAGGAGGATCGACAAATCTAAGACTTATTTTTATGGAAATGAAGTGCAATCATATTATAATACACTTAGAGAATAATTCTTATTGACTCCACTTGTAGCTTTCATAGTGAATGCTTGAACTTGCCCTTCCTTGGCTTACCAATGGAAAATGAATAAAAATGAGTTGCAGATGAAAATATTTATAAAATATTCTCAATACAAACATGGAGATGACCTATGTGGAGGTGAATAGTCACACAAACATGTTTTCCAAGTGGCACACTTCCTAAGGAAGCCATATAAGTGCCCATTTCTCTCTCTTTGGCTGAGAAAACTACCTTTTGTTTGAACAATCTACAATTTTTAGTTAGTGATAGTTATTATAGAGCTCATAGGACACATGTCATGTGATACAACTTTTACACTTGCATATTTCTAAATAATCACATATAAAGCATTAAATGCACCATTTTACCCCCTTAAAAGGACTTAGAATGATAAAGAGACGTAGATAACACTTAACCAAAGCTATTACAACATAAATTGACATTAATTTACCTATTAAACACCCTATTACAACATATCATATCCCCTTATATGCCTAAAAGTTAAGTTTTTTACTAGGGGTGTCTTATTTTGACCTAAAGTCAAAATTGGTCAACAGTTAAAACACTAGGTTTTTATATAAGTATCTTAGTACTATAGCCTTAAAATAATTTCTTTTTAATAGATTAATAATATAAAATATAAAAATCCTATTTAAACAAGAGTTATTTTGTAAAATAACATGTCAAATTATTAAATTCTCATCCAACTCGAAACGTGAATCTAAATCAATAGAGATGACATGTTTCCTATACAACTCCAAATTTTGTGGGCTGATATTAATGTTGAAACTATTTTGTCTCATTCTCCCTATTCTAATACCTCTCATTTTATATCAAGATCTATAGAAATAATCACATATTCAATTATTTATAAATACTCACAATCATAATTTTTTAGGTCTTCCTCTTGCTTCCACAAATATAATATATATTAGAAATACTTAATCCCCCCCCCCATTTTTGGAACTTTGAAGGATCATTTTTGAATATTTTGTTTACTCTAAGGAAAATCATGATACAATTTATGTCAATAAAAATTCAATTTAAGTTAGGATAAGATCATTTTTTTTTTTTTTTTGTATTTTAAAGTATTATAAATATTAACAATTTTCCATGCCTTCAATTTCCCACAATTCTTGTTTTGAATTTGCTTCAACACAAATTAAAACCCTAACCTCAAATCTACTATGCAACTCATATATTCTAATGTTAGGATATTTTATTCTTATTATATAAATTTAGTGAAATGTCATTAGTGGACCCAATTATGAAGCTTATTAACACAATTACTATATTGGTTTAATTAGGTGGGAAATTAAGGTTAATCAAGCCTAATCCGTGCATATAATTTTGGTGGGTTTGGAGAAAAGTGCATGTAATTTAGCACCATTTGTCATTATTTTGTGTTCATAGGTTATTAGTGGCCTTTTTTATTTTAAAATGGTCCTATTTAGGTGTGATCAATTAAATGAATGTGCATATTGAGAAAATATCATATAAGGGACAATTAGTTGTATTAAGGTCACCAAATCAGCCTGTAGTACTCATGTCACACCTATTTGGGTAACAATAAGACATAATCAACATCCATTACTCCAATCACACCTATTTGGGACTAAATACGACATAAATAGCCATAGTCATGTATGAATGTGCCTAGAATCAACTAAAGTTTACTTGGCCCCAAATCCCATTACATAGTTCCTATAAGATTCATGGGCCTCAAATTGGCCTAGTTAGCATCTTTGATTGAGCTAATTGAGTAATTTATTCAATAAATGATGAAATTAGGTCTAATTAAACCACTAATTTCATTGGATAATAATAATTACATTTGTGGGGCTCAAATTGGCCCAATTTTCATCCTTATTGATCCATCTAAGTAATTGGTTTAAATAGTGATGAAAATGGGCCTAATTAAGCCCCAAATTGCATCAAATTATCACAAATATAAGTGGAAACAATATATATATATATATATATATTACATTTGTTGAGAAATATTACAAAATTTTGATATTTATGTGGATTATTTTAAGGTGTTTGGGCCAAATAAGGTTTAGAATGAACGAGTATTACGAAAAATGGCTTAGGGTGAAAGGGATTATTTTATATATTTTATTGGCATGCATGTGCTGTAGATTAGGTTTAAGGTATTTCAACTTAAATGTATTTTCCCCTAAATCCTCATTTAGGTAAAACCCCCTAATATGATACCTATGGGGTAGTAACATGACCTTTCATATTCAAAATAAATAGAGGCCTCCAATTAGTTAAAAATTTCTACCTCAAAGCTCAAAATTTTGAATGAAATGAATCACTAAAAATACAATATTCCACGTGTAAATAGACCCTTTTATGATCTTTTCAAAAGAGTAATTTTATATTTTTTAATATTTATTTTTAAAAAATATTTACTCAACTAAGGTCTATTATATTATTATGCACAATATTTTTTGGGCATTGGGAAAAATATGGGAACATGTTAGAAAGATTTAACAAAAAAAATGGAGTAAGTTTAAATGTCATTATTCCATTATGGAAAAAATGTTAAATTTATTTATATTTATATATATAATCTCATGATGCTAAATTGTATATCTTTAATTTATACAAATTGATCAATAAAAATTTAATACAAAATAAAATATTGATAAAAATTTACAAAATAATATTTTTACAATAATTCCATGAGTTAAAGACATATTTTCAAAAAATACCCAGATAATATTATGTTTTTCCAAAGTTATGATAGTGTCAAACACCCACTATATAAAAATTTCAGTATAAAAATGAACATGCTATGAAAAAAGGTAACAAAACATAAATAATAAATTTTGTACAATTAAAAATTATACATATATTCTACACTTAAAATGAAACATTTCATTAGTTTTCATCATTTCCAAATTTTGTATGGTTTTATGGGAATTGCCTATGGATGTTGAAAAATATCTAAAATTCACTATTTTGGTGTATTCAAAGTGCCAAAAATGGGACACACTATAGTGCTTTGACATAAGTTTCACGAGGTTCAAAGTATCCCAATATACATCCTTGATTAATCCAATCAAAGCTTTATTTAATTAGTGATGAAATTGGGGCCAATTGATCCCCAAATCACATTACATAGTCCCGATTAGGTCCATGGGCCTTAAATTGGCTCAATCTACATCCATGATCAATCTAATCAAGTACTTGGTTCAAATAATGGTGAAAATTGGGGCTGATTAAGACCAAAAATCAGATTATATAGTTACAATTACATTTGAAGGCCTCAAATTAGCCTAATATGTGTTCTTAATTAAACCAAATATCAAATAACTAGTTCAATTAGTGATAAATTTGGGGGAAATTAGGCCCTAATTTTTATTGTATAGTTAAAATTGGTTCACAAGCTTAAGATTGGCCCACTAAACATCCTTGATTGAACCAACTATCGAGTAACTAGTTCAATTCATGATGAAAGTGGGTAAAATTGAGCCACACATTATATTAATTAGTTTTAGACCTCAAATTGGCCCAATATGCATCCCATATTAAACAAATTAGTGAGTAATTAATCCAATTAGTAATAAAATTGAGTTGCAAACTACATCGTATAATCATAATTAGGTTCACAAGCCTCAAAATGGCCCAATATACATCCTTAATTTAACTAGTCAAATAGTTGGTTCAATTAGTGGTGAAACTAGGGGGAATGAGCCCCAAATCACATCATATACTCAAAATTAGGTCACAAGGTGTCAAATTGGCCCAATCTACATCCCTAAATGAGAAATTTATTTATTAAATGGTTCAATCAGTGATGATATTATGGATAATTAATACCTAAGTGATATCAAAAAATTATAATAAGGTTTAAAAGCCTCAAATTGGCCCAATATTCATCCCTTCACCAATTGAACCATTAGTTTTTCAATTGAGGCCCAAATTGCATCAATGGTCTCAAGTAGGTTCTTAGGCATCAAATTATCACAATCAATGTCTTTTGATCCAATATAATAATTGGTTCAATAATTAATGAAATTTGATCAAATTGAGTCCTAAATTGCATCGATGCATAGTCATAAATAAGTCACATACCTCAAATTGGCCTAATTTATGTCCTTTATTGAATGAAAAGTGCCCTATAAATTAAAATAATTTCCATAACTCTTTATGCAATATATTATATATTCTTGAGGCACTCAACTTGTTGAGAGGTCCATACTATTGATTTTTGTAATAATATAAATATTTTTGGCTAGAATAATCAATCCCAATATTCCACTTGACAACTAGTCTAATTACAAAGTATAATAAGATTCACCAACCCTTAAATTCTCATTTTCCCGAAGCTTATGTAATTTTGGCTAGCACAAAATGTTTGTAAGAATGGTCATAACTATCAAAGGGTATCTCCCAAGCTACAATCATGATGACCATGAAGACACTGATGACATTTAATGTTACATAAACAATCATACTAGATTTTCTCAAATAAATTATTTTTCTATGAAAATAAAATTTTAGACTTTTAACACTCTTTTGTTCCTTGAATACATGATTTGTTTTCAAGCTTTATCACTTAATTATATAATGAAAGTGTTATACATTTTTTGTGTGGTTATTTGATGGTTGTTATTGTGTTGAGGTTTATAAATTTATTTTTAGTTTTGAGGAGTATATACATTTAATTTTAAATGTATATATGGTTTTTTTTTTTTTCATTTTTTAATGAAACTCTTATGGTATACGATAATGGTTATGATTTTGAAGAAGAATTTATGAAAAAAAGAATATGCTATACTATAAACTCATGAAGTATTTTTATTAAGATAAATGGATCTAGAATAAATTAGGGATTTTGGCTCATCATTCATATTAAATTTGAATAAAGGAGTAGTTTCTTACATATATTGGATCTAAACCCTTTTTGATGTGACACCTTAATTTTATTTATGATCTTCCACAATCATGATTCATATGGTAGGACATTATGTTTTCAAATACCATTGGAAACAAAGTCTCTTCTTAGGAATACATCTAAGTTCCAACCATTAATTTTCTATTTAGCTACTTTTATTTCACCCCTGGTTTCCTTTTAACTAAAATTGACTATTTGCACATAATTGTTTAATTCCACCGAGTGAAAAAAAGTATCTTACATGGAGAGAGTTTTTGTTAGTTTATTTTAATGAAATTAAATTTTAATGGTTGATAGTAGGTTTATTTATTTTAAAATGTCAAAAAATTTAATTTTTTGTTTAATTTATATGTGAAGGTCTTTAATTTGTCTATTAAACTTTATTTCCATAATAAAAATTGAAAATTTCATCAAGTTTGTAATGTAAAAAATATAATTAATTTTATAACACAAAATGAAATTTTTAGAATATTTTTTTAGAGTTAAAAAATGAATAAAAAATGTTTAAATGTAATCCCATGTCATATAAAAAAACATTTACATTGTATAATTCATATGTGAAGGTCTTTGATCTATCTATTAAACTTTATTTCCATAATAAAAATTGAAAATTCATCAAGTTTATAATGTAAAATATACAATCAATTTTATAACATAAAATGAAATAATTTTAATATTTTTTTAGAGTTATAAAATAAATAAATAAATGTTTAAATTTAATCCCATGTCATATACACAACATTTATGTTGTATGAATCAATAAAAATACCAAATCTATAACCTTTTTCTTGTTAGTTTGAGTGTTAATTGCATCTTGGCATACTTTGTATTAGGAAAATTCATTGAAGCAAACTTGAATTAGAAATTTAAAATAAAATAAAAAATAAATAAAACAAGTGTCACAAATTCATGAAAACATATTAGTGTTATAACTTTAAAAGTTGGATTTTTTTTAATGCAAATAGTACTCACCCAATGATAAAAAATGTATTTGGTCTAATGTACATATAAATATTTATGTGGTATACATATAAAATGATTTTTTTAGTGTAATTATACATATATGTTCCCACAAAATTATGATTAAGTATATATTTTTAATGTTTTTAATGCTTAAAAAAGTTAATTTAATGATCAATAATTTCTCACAGTTTTATATTTGACACAAGTTTTCTTACATCTTGATTTAGAGATTCATCAAAAGAGTGAATTTTAGACATGTGGGACATAATTAAGGTATATCAATCCCCCTAAACCTAATTGGAAATTTTTTTATTATGTCTCCCATGAAATTAGGTTTTGAGGGGATTAATATACATCTTGACCCAAGGTCACATATATTCCAAGTAGAATATGTGAAGAACATAGAAGAATGTGAAGATATACTAAAATAAGAAGATGGTATTGAAGAATAAAAAGTTATGTAAGATGAATATGTTTCTTAATATGAATACATTATTTAAGATGAAGATGTTCTAGGAAATGAAGATGTTCCAAAATATGAAGAAGATGAATAGTTTTAAATAGAAGGATTCTTAAAAATATACGGTGATAATCAAGAAATGGATGAATTGGCATAAAATAAACTTAAGGACACTCAAAACATTATTGAAAACTATGTAAATATGTCACATGGTACATTAGATGATATGGAAATTGATCATAAATAAGTATCATAAGATGTGGCCCAATTTCATGTTATAAAAAGATTTATTTCAATGTTAAATTAATTTCAATGAGAGACTCATTTGAAAACTATTATACATTTGAATTTTTATGAATTTTCAAATGATTTAATAAATACTATATGTCACTATTTTTATGTTGTAGATGGTTTCATAAAATTTATTAAAATTTAAAATAAATAAATAATATTTTAAAGAAACTTAATGTGATTTTGGGCATGATTTTTTCTAATTGAGTGCCACATTCAACCAATCATTCAATTGGTTGCATGAGAGGCATAATTAATTAATATCATCCCCCTAGATAAAATTTCAATAACTAATGTCATTTTGGGCTCAATATAATTTAATTGATACCTCTAGTATCCAATCACTTGATTGATTACATGGGGGATGTGATTAGGGCTCATTGAGCCCCATAAACATAATTTTAACAACCTACTATTATTTTGGTATAAATATACCCTAACTTAGTATCCCATGTAATTTATCATGTAAGTGGTTGCATGGGGTATGTTATTGGGGTATATTGATCCCATTAAACCTAATTTTGATTACCTAATGTCACTTGGGTCTTGATTTTTCATTATTGCATGCCATTTGTAACCAATCACTTGATTGGTTGTATGGGGGATTATATTAGGGAATATAAATCCCATAAACATAATTACAATAACTTAACATTATCTGGGGCTTAATTTTCCCTAATTTAGTTTCCCATGTAACCAATTACTTGAATAATTTTATGGGGGAAATGATTAAGGCATATCAAGACCATAAACACAATTACAATAAATTAATGCCATTTTAAGTTCAATATGCCCTAATTTAGTGCCCCAAGTAACTAATTACTTGATTTATTAAATAGATAATATAAGTAGGGCATACCAATCCCCTTAACCTAATTGTAAAAACCTAATTTCATTTGAGGCTTGATATGCCTTAATTGAGTTTATTGTGTAAATAATCACTTGATTAGCTATATGGGTATAAAATAAGGAAATATCAAGCCTCATAAATATAATTGTAAAAACCTAATGTCATTTGGGGTTGGATATTCCATAACTTAGTGACCCATGTAATCATTCACTTGATTGGATGTACTAAGAATGAAATTAGGACATATCAGGAACCTTAAACCTAATTACAACAACCTAATGTGATTTGGGGCTCAATTTTACCTAATTGAGTGCCTTATATAACTAATTATTTAATTAGTTTCATGGTAGATGTGATTAGGGTATATAGAGTCCCTTTAATCCTAATTGGAACTCACTTATTTAATTGCATGGGGGATGTAACTAGGGATCGTAGAACCCTATAAATATAATTACAAAGTTCTAATATCATTTGGGGCTAAATTTTCTCTAATTGAATTCCCCCATGTAACAAATTTATTTATTTGTCATATGTGAGACATAGTTAGGTCATATATATCCCCATAAACCTAATTGTGACAACCTAATGCTATTTGGGAATTGATTTTCTTTAATCAAAATCCCCATGTAACCAATCATTCAATTAGTTGAATGGGGGATGAAAATATGGAATATTTATTCCCCTCAACCTAATTATGAGAACCTAATTTAATTTTAGGCTCAATATTACCTAATTGAGTCCATCATGTAACAAATCATGTGATTGGCTGCATAGGGGATGTGATTATGAAATATCAAGCCCCCAAAACATAATTGACACAACTTAACATTTTATGGGACTCAATATTCCCTAATTGAATCACCTATGGAAACAATTACTTGATTGGTTGCATAGGGACATGATTACAACACATTTATCCACATAAACATAATTGCAACACTTAAATGTCATTTAGGGATAAATATACACTAATATAGTTCCACATGTAATCAATCACTTGATTTATTGCATCAAGCCCCTTAAGCCTAATTTACACAACTTAATGTTATTTAGGTCTTGATTTTACCTAATTTAGTGACTCAATGTAAGTAATCACTTAAATATTATATGGGGATGTGATTAGGGCATATATAATTCCATAAACCTAATTATGATAATATATTATGATTTGGGACTTGATTTTCCCTAATTTATTTCGTCTTGTAACCAATCACTTGATTGGTTGTAAGGGGAATGCATTTAGGGGATATTGATTTTCTTAAATAAATATGTGACAATCTAATTTCATTTAAGGATTTATTTTTCTTAATTGAGTTCCTCATGTAACTAATCAAGTTATTGTTTGTATAGGGGACATAATTGGGGAATATTTAGGCATGCAAATGAAATTGTGATAACATAAGTAATTTGGGGCTTGATTTTCCCTAATTGAGTTCCACATGTAGTCAATCGCTTTATTGGTTGCATGGTGGATTCAATTAGGGAATATTGAGGCCCACCACCAAACCTAATTATGACAACCTAATTAAAAATGCAACATTATTAATTAATGTGTATGTGAAAAATTCAAAATTTCAACCTTGAGAATGATATCTCCTAGCATTTTAAAATAGAATATATATCTAAATATATAATATAATATAATATTTTAATATATTATTATGTTAATAGGTAATGTAAAATGTAATATAATATTTTGATACAATTATATATTTTAATGTGATAAAATACCCACCATATATGTGTTTTATCTATTTTTGGATTAAAATAACCATAATAGTATAAAAATATAAAAAATTAGACTACATAATTTATTCAACTCATATATAGAAAGAAGTGTAACTAGAATAATATAGTACCTTGCTATCTATAGAAAACATTAAAATAATGTACTATGCTTATTTTAGGTGTGTGTAGGTATGTGATAAGATACATTAATTAATAAAAGTCTATAATGTGCATGTGAATGTTTAGCTCTATAAATAAATTGTCTACATGAGCCTTGATAATTCCATGCTTCCTAGATAATTATACACTTCATGGTAACTTGTGAAGTTCATCACTCTCTAGTAGGGCACAAAAAATGTCTTGTGTGTCTACACTAATTTATGAAATTTATTACTGATGTGTTTACATCTGTTAAGAGTTATTGTGTACACAAATGTATTTTATCCTATGTGAATAGATCTATTATCATTCTCCTTATTTTAACCTCTATATTTGAACTATAGGACCAATGTAAAAAAAAGAAAACATGTGAAAGGTAAGGGTTGATCTGACCTTAGCCACCCCCTGTGCCTAAGTGTTGCCTACATATCTAATACTTCAAAGAGGTAATTCAAACCAAATGTAATTATCCCACCTAGATGAGTGTGTGCAATCATGTGTAAAAATTTCATGCCATGAAATCCTATGTATTATTTTCAACACTTGATAAATTATTATTTACATCATATAGGTATTTAAACTTAGATCAAGGATTGATCCTTTGAGGGTTAAGGATATAAAATCTTCAAGATAGTTCCTTTAAATAACCATATTAATTTCTAGTGATATATAAATGTAAAATAGGATTAGGCTTGATGTGTTTATATATGTGATTATTTGGGTAATTTCCTCTGAATCAATATGTGAAATTTAGGGGCTAACCCATATGAACTATTTTAATTTAGTAAATAGTCATTGATGGGAGCATGTATAAGTATGACCTAGATGGAAAAGTATGCAGTGTCAATTTTTTTTAAGGAAACATAGACATGTCCAAATAATAGGAGCAATGATTTGATATTTAGAGATAACTCTAAATGGTGTTAAGTTATTCAAGTAGAGACTATGGAAACTTAGTGTAATAAAAATGAAAATTTTGGAAGATCAAGCCCATATACAAATGAATGACTAGGATTAATGTGAAAAATAACCATGTATGCATGTTTAGATACTAAAATATGGTATTAAACATTGATAATGACAAGATTAAGATACATTTACCAAACATGATTTTCACACACATATATGGCCATAACCTATCATTTTTTCACATCTACATGCTAACTTATGAGTATGATCATTTTAATTCTATTGTTAACACATATAGGAACGTCAACATTTATTTTAAACCTAATTATTATCCTTCAATACATCTCCACAACTTCATTATAGTCCACCTATACATGAATCAATAATGCCATATTAGGTTATTATAACTAGTCAATACTGACTTGAGACTCATAGTACTAACCCTCTCCCATAAATGAATAATTTATGATATAAAAAATATATTTAAACTCAATCCTAATAATTGATCTATCACTAGCATGATAAATTACCCAACTAGACTCATATATATAAATCAAGGCCTCACTTAATAGGGGACTTAACACTTATCTGGCACACATCTACACACTACTATAAAATGAGAAAATTTACCATATTCCAAAATTATGAATCACTCACTATGAGCGGTCATCATCCAAATTTGAAACACACTAAATCTAAGTCAAAGTAAGTATTATCAACTATTGAAGCCAAATAATTAGTTGTATACATATATCAAAGGAATACAATTACATAATAATATTAGGTAAGATAAATATGTGTGACTTGATTTCCATTATTCAAGAATCCAATACATAGACAATGGTAAATCATCAAACATGTTTGATTGGTGTTAGCTCATCCCTTTACACTTTCCCATTTTTTCAGGTTTATATCCCATACAAGAAAACATAAGATTTCAAGGTGGAGGATGATTTTTAGAGTTGTGTGCACCATTTGGGTTTTACATTACACATATAGAGATAGATGAAGGTAACTATATAGTCACTAACCAATATTTAAGAATAGGTGACTATCAACCACCATAGGTCATTATTGATAGTTGATACTAACCCATATCCAATGGAAATGATCATTTGTATACATATAGAGAGTTATTGAACCAAGATAATTACATGTTTGATTCAATATATTTTCCATTGTTAAAACATAATTAAAATCATACAATTGATTAGAAAATCTAAGAAATCATACCTTTGTTATAATTACTATAGTTAGCATATGCCACTTTTCAAGTCATTGTACTTAATATCAATATTTTACATTTATATGTATGATTGAATGCCATATCTATCAATATAAATTATTGTAAGTAGTCTCTATCCTATTAGGGACTCCAAAACCAAATTAGGGAAAAACATATTGGTGAATCAATACATCAATCAAATCATTTCAAACCCTAGGTATTCATTAAGGTTTCATCCTTCTATGGATCCATATTTTGGCCTTAGGGTTTCTCAGATCTACATTTTATTCATGTATCTTCCCTTTTAATTTAAGTTTCATCCTTTTAATTGAATATAACATTATTATAGGGTCTTGTGAACATTATATAGCTAATCATCCCTAAAACCCTAACCAACCTCATCCTATCGATTATTCCTTTTTTCCATCCACCTTTTCTCAAGGCAATGATAATGTTTTCCCTCTAAGGAGGTCCATGTTGTCACTATCGCAAGAGTTTGGGTGACCCCTCCTATAGTAAAAAATATAGGTCGTCCAAATGTTCCTCCTTATCTACATCCAAATCTCAAAAACACTCTTGATGGTATTTGTATGCATATTTAATTAGAAGTACCTAGATTTTTTAATTTTGAAGCTCTTAAAGATTAAATAGTCACTATGACAACATCAGTAGTTGAGTTGCTAAATTAAAATCAATATTTTAATTTAAATATCATATCAATTGAAAATAAGATCACGTATATAAATAATATATAACAAGAAAGTGTCAATAGTATATCTACATCTTGATCTAACTATTTTGTGCCTCAAAATACTTCATCCCAAGGATGGAAGCCAAAAAAAGATACATCTAAAACTAGTGATTCAAAGAGTGTACATAAGGCTATTAAGAGTTCAAGTGAGATTCCAATGGAAATACTTTGAATTTTTTTATCACATTACATCATATGCATCTTCTAATAAAAATAAAAATACTTTTTTTCATATCATCAAATGCATAGACATCATATGGACAATTGTTTGGATTTCAAGAGTAAAATACAAAGTATTATTGATATTGGTGATCATATACTAGATACATATATCAAACCACCACCTGATTTAAAAACAACTTATATAATTAAATAACCTAATCAAACTATGATTGCATTTTCTAAGGAATAATTTTATGATAAAATATTACAAAAATAACAATTCAAAAAGTAAAGGATACAAAGTGAATAATTCAAAAAAGATGTTATAAAGGGAAATAATTGACAAGGAAAGGTTATATAAGCTAAAACAAGAGAAGATACATCTATATATATATATATATATATATATATATATATATATATTTAAATATCAATTACTGAAAGATAAGTTGAAAAATAAAATAAAGATAAGCAAAAAATCAAACTTAAGAAAGGGTTTCTCATCAAGGAAATTTAAAACCAAGATATAATAGAAAAAGGCTAATGTCAAAAGTGTGATTACAAAGGAAATAAATTAAAATCATTCTTAATATCTAGATCCTTTTATTATTATCCCTCAAATTGATGGTAAGAAATTTACCAATGTCAAGATTATAAAATTTCATGAAGGCAATATCTATAGCATGATACTTATTCAATTTATTGGGTATGACAATTAACATATGGGTAATATTACTAGGCCTTTGCACTACATTAGATCCATGGAATTTATAATAATAATTGGGATCAAAACATGTTCCATTATATTTCACATTTACCCTACTTTGGATCAATACAATGTAAAACTAGGAAGATCATGGCTAAGATCAATGGGTGTAAAACTAGGTAAAGATCATGACTATGCTACATTTGAACATGAATGTGAGGATATTACCATTTCAAGATAGGGAAAATATCTATAACTAAAAAAAATGATTGGAGATATTTCTTATATTACTAATCATGATATAAAGGATGATAAAGTTTATAAATAAATTCTAATACATGATGCATTTGATTATACATATTATATGGAAGATACTAAACATAGTATAAATCATGGAAGAATGAATGTTACTAATAGTAAAATATCACAATTGAAACACTAAAATTTAGTTACTCATGATGATCCATATTTTGTAAATTTAAAACTTCCAACTAGTTGGATTGATTTCATGGATTAATTCAACACACATAATCTATTTTACATATCTTGTCATATAGCTCATCCATTCTATTACTCTATTGTGACATATATGTGTACATATTATTTTACATTGATCATTATTACAATGCCTATATTTATTTTGACTTGGACCTTGCCTCTTGATTTTTATCCTGATTGGGACATCCATGACACTTATCTTATGATGATTCTAGTGTGAGTCATTTGTGTCATTCTAATTACTCATTATTATATATTGATAACTTATACATTTTATGGATCACATACACTTATATTTTCATATTATATGAGCACACATTGATTCTAATCCACTGAAGACATGACTATCCTTATCTCCACATTTTTGTTGAGCTACATTATTGTGATTTGCATATATAGTGGGGTTATATTGTTTGCTTTCACTTCCTCTACATTTAAATGCTATCATAGAGCACATTATTCCTAGACACATGTTGTAGATTATTCAAATACCTCTAATTATTATGTTTTCAAATCCTTGCTAGATGGTCAGTCTTACCTAATTATATCAGATAAAGACAAAATTATAAAAAATTAAATACTTTAAAATACAAAAAAACAAAATATTTAATATATAAAAAAATAGGGCATAAGCATGACATGATTACTAGATTACACTTTATACATATGTTATTTTTCATATATTTGGTATATGACATATTTTTTTCCTACACATGCATTTCATGATATATGAGTGTGATGCAAGACATATAAATTGCACATTGACTATATATGGTTGAATTTCCTCTACCAGTGGCCATTCTAATATGGGGGAATTTTATTACTCTTGTTTCTATATTAAAATTTATATCTTTTTATGACCTCTACCATTTCAAGTTATCTATATTGCTTACATGAACTTTCTAGTTACTCATTTATTACATAGTTTTACATGGATATGCTATTATATTATGATGTGACATTAATACATATGGATGCTTTATATTAGTCTTTAATTTTTATATGTTACAATGATGTTAATCTCTTACATAGTAGGCTACTTTGTGATTTTCTATTGTGTATAGCCCCTAGACCTTGTTTGATGTGATAGATTTATGCCCCTTATATGCAACATATCTATATCCATTGTGTGTTTCCCTTTAATTTTTTTTGTGATGTATATATTTCCCTTGTATACATCTCTTGGCCTTATGTGTGACACTAAATATTGAGCTTATTGTGTTTATCTTTATTATTGACTTTGAATAGTCCCATGATATATATCATGCACCTTTATTATGTAGTCTTAATCAATTATCTAATAATGATGTTCAATATTGTGTGTTTCATTGATACATATGTCTAGAAATGATACTTATATTCCTTGAATTACATAGGTTACATGTATGCCTTGATAAACATTAATATTATTATCATGACATATTATTTGCACATTCACATGATTATACACATTATGTTGTATTTATACATGACATGATACAAATAACTATTATTTTGATGTTAGTAATTTATATGACACATTATTCATATCAAAATAGGGACATTATAGTGGGATTGTCATACATTCAAAATCCTTAATGAACAAAAAATAAGATAAGAGTATAGATTTTATAGACTCCAAATGGTTCTAGATATGCGATGATATAGTTAAATTATAGATATTGACACATCAATACAAATTATGGGGGCATATGCCATGTACATGCACTCAATTTATAGTTAATTATGCATAAATTTAGAAACACTTAGGTGCATATACATGGGAATATGCACATAGTTTACAAGAAAGGGAATTATAGTTTTTGATATGCCCTTAACATATAGCATGTCTAGGAATATGGGTGGTCAACTTGTGGCTCACATATATTTCATATTATATTTTTGATTTTATAACATCCCCATTGGGATCCACTTAAAAATACATGATTTTTTTTTAAATAACATATTATTTTATTAGACTTCACCATGAGAATATAATTATTGATTTGGATAAAATATTCTAAATAAGACAACTATAAAATAAGCATGTGACATTTATCCATAACTGACTATGATCATGTGAAACACATCATAAATAAATATATAAAGTAATTATAGATATCCATCCACGACTGGTACAAATATACAACCATTATTGTCAATATACAATAAGTAATTATTAAATCTCACTAGATATAATATTTCAATAATAAATACAATATAATGTATAAGATACAAGGCTCTATAGAGAATGGGCTCTTCAAACTCTAGTATCTATGGAAATATCAAGTGTCATCTATAAATAAGTATTATTGTGGGGAGGGTGAGAATTATCTAAGTGCTTTTCCTCACCAACCACAGACCATTGATCCCCCACATAATCCCCCATCAAGGAATGACCCTCCATCCATGGATGAGTAGATAGTGATAGTGAAGGAATCCAAAGAGACAAGCTAGTACCCATATGTTGTATGATTTACAAAAACATGTAGTGTACCATAAATAAATCCATTCTAACATGATATCACACAAACATGTAAATCATACATATGAAATGATAATGTCTAACTAACATTACTTTGGCTAAAGTTTTCAATAGTTAATGATATCTAGGATAAACTAAATTCATACACACCACTTGATCGGATAACTTTCATCTAGCATTGTGATGCTAGTAATTTAGTGAAGTCCATCTCACTACTTAATCAATACTAATAATGTGAGATTTGGTTAACATAAATATAACCAATAGATTCACATAGATTACTTCTTATTAGAAATCATAAAAAATGCTAAGCATATGAATAATCAAATGCATATATTTAGTCTATCAAACATATAA
Organism: Torreya grandis; assembly: GCA_037957365.1. Classification (NCBI taxonomy): domain Eukaryota; kingdom Viridiplantae; phylum Streptophyta; class Pinopsida; order Cupressales; family Taxaceae; genus Torreya; species Torreya grandis. The sequence continues at coordinate 476,471 of JARHVA010008205.1, read as the reverse complement.
ATAAATCTCTAAAATAGCATTTATTACATAAATAATAAGCAAACAAATACAATTTATATGAACTAGGTATAATATATATTAGATTGCATATTTTAATTCCTGTAAGTAGATTTATATGAAGTATATTCTATGATGAGCACTAATACCATAGTCTATCATCTTATGTACACTATACTCAATTTAAAATATCTAGACATAATAAAGAAATAAATAATTCTCATGAGTAGTAAATCTTTCATTTAAATAAATTATTATGTTTCTAAGAGATTGTATTCATATGGTTCTAGTTTCTTGTCTTCAAAATCATTATTATTTAATTTAACATTCATTTAGCTATAGCTATAGGCATATGACCCAATACACCTATATATGTCATACTTTTTTATGAATACTTAAGTCCATATGTATATATGTTTCATTTATACGAGTATTTGTACATAATAATATGTACCCTATATAATCACTCAAACATTATATAAATATGGTATAAAAAAAGGTCAATAATAATTTGCAAATCTAATCAAAGACTTAATCATTATAATCTTATTATTCATAAAATATATTGATGATATACAGTAATATATTAATATTCCCATAATATTAATGAATTAAATATTATAGTTATTAGAATATCCATACCAAATCACCAACTAATTATAATATGCATCACTCACACAATTTTCTTATAAGAGACTACATATAAAGATCCCCTTTCTTGAAGATTAATCAAAGTCATCCTGATATTATGATTGTGTATATACAAAATAGTATATAAATCACTCTTAGGTATATTTTTAGATAATATGTTATTTAAATAACACAAAAAATATATAAATGGTATGCTTTCTACCTTACATATTTTATTCCATTTCCCTATGTTTCACTATATGTACAGGTAGTTAAAACCATCACCCTTTAACCTGTAATATTGATATGATATTTAAACTAATATATAAAATCATATATATACAACTTTATATTTCATATTGTATACATTAAGTCCTATTTAAAGCCACCAAATCATTCAACCATAGCTATCTTATATGCAAGTAATATTACATAAATTACATACACATATCACATTTTATTGAATATATCAATTTTATCTACATCATCTTCCCCCACGTTACCCAAGTGAGGTTAGATCCAGTTGCATATTGTACAACATCAAATATAGGAATGAAAATATCTATATCATAAATGCTCATCTTGTTTTAAAGAATTGGAGTCAGCGATTCAAATCCCATTCTAGTATCAACGTGTTTTACTAGTAAAGGCTTCAAAGATCCATCACTCTCCTTGTAAAACAAAATGATTTCAATATTGAAAGTTTCATTGAATGTAGGATCATCATTATTAACTAAATAAGATGCATTATGGCTTCCCAATCTATCAAAGTGGATTTCCAAACATGGCCCATATGGTCGAGTATCACCCATTTCTAAAAATTTATCCTTACAACCAAATGGTAGAACATTCCTGGGTGGTAGATAACTAAGCCAAGTATATCTGGCCTCACTATCAATAGGTAGTACTAACTTTTCATCACCTCTAAAATAAGTTGAATAAAGACATCCATGGGAAACTTGTATACTTCTTTCAACAATTCCCAAGCCCACCCAATAGCTTCACATTTAAAATAATAACCAAAAGACCAACTGATGATCATCTCAAATAATGCATGGTGATATGTGTCCTTTCTTACATGTAATGGATATACTTCATTGTCATATCCTTGATTTTATTTAAATCCAATTGATTATACCATATATATGATTTCTACTAATTAGTCATGTAATTCTTGTAATTACATATACCAACATATTTTGAATATAATTAGATACTATGATTTCTACTTATACATGCATATTGCTTATATTCATCCAAGAATTATGTTCATACCTGATTCCAATTTTATTAGATACTATTCGTCAGAGTAGTGGTATAAATATTAATACCACATATAAAATTTATCAGATATAGGTTTGTTATAAGATACTCCAACTAGTTTTACTAATTTTCTAATATTGGAATAGATACTATTAGTCAAACTCATAATTGTTATTTTAATTATATTCATCCAAAATTTCAGCTAGTGGATTATTTATTATATATTTTTATTAAATTATTGAGTTGACAATATCAAACACAAAGGTGTACATGTACAGATTAATAAAATGAATCTAGGTTTCTTGATGTGATTATATGAAATAAAACTAATTTCCTTCACAAATCATGCCATATTCCAAGGTTTCTGTAAAAATACAATTCACTGCATAAATAAATCTGATTATTGTATAATAAGGATTGCTGCATATTTATAATATACTAGATCACTTGCTAAATAAATATATACCAAATTTAATGATTTACACCAAAATAGACGTAATATATATAATCCTTATCAGGTAGCTAGTAGATATAATGATTTAACTTAGTGTAATCTACTACTATCCTATCCTATATGAGATATGTACATGAATTAGTCTAGCCTAGTCAACTGTACATGATTTAGCTAGTATTCAGGTATAATCATTATTTAGTATAATGATTTCATGTAGATACAATTTTTATAGTAATTACATGTACCACATGTGATACCACATATAATGATTATAGATATATTTTTATACTAGTTCTGATATGTTATCTAGTGGGGATGTACATATAAGATCACATGTTTGGTTACATCAGAAGTATTTTTAAAATAGATCTTAATAGAAATAAACACCCAAGTATAAAACTTATTATAATAGATTAAAAATATACTCAAAGACAAAAAGTATGGATAACCACCTACCTTTGGTTCTCAGCTTCATGCTCTCTTTCCTTCTCTCCTCTCCGCCTTCACTTCGTGCTCCCCTTCATGCTCTCCAAAATTTTATTCCTTCTTTTTCCTTCTGCAATCTTGCACCTCCCTTTCTCATTTATTTTATTCCCTTTTTGTATGAATATTGGATTTTATTTTAAAATTTTCCCCTTTTTTGTTTATTTTTATTCCACGATTTTCCTCTATTTGTTTTTGTTTTCTTTTTCCTAAATATAAACTTTCTAATTATTTTTTTTGTTTTTTCCCTTATTTATATATTTTTATAAATTTAATAAGAATTAACTCAATACCATTATTTTATTTTCTAATTATAATTTAAATACATTTACTAATTATGAAAAAATAAGTTTATCTGCTATTGACTTAGCATAGGTAAATAATGACTAATGTAAGTCAATTATATTATTATTTTATATAAGTACAAATGCATTTAATTTTCCATAATTCAATATCATAAGATTAAATCATCATAATCATTTAACTAAGATAACACACATATCATATGCATACATAGTTATCTAAATGTAAACAATCATTAAAACATACTAATGTTAACCATTCAAAATATGCATTTAATGAGTGTTATATAATGTGGTGTGTGTAGGGTTTTGTCCATTCTTCTATCATCCTCTAACACCTCCATCTACATCACCATATCTGATGATGTTCTTCCTTTTTCATGCTTTGAGGGATTATTATCTCTTGCATACAACTCATGATAAGTAGGTAGTTGATCCATAACATCATGACATGCATATCATAAAATACTATTGATTAACAAGTCAACAAGATCATAATGGAAAGAATATACACTAAAGCTAACTCATATTAGTGAAATAATGAAACCAAAGCAACATAACACTACCCCATAACAATATATGACTTAAATCTTAGTTACTAATAATAAAATCAAATTATCAACTATAAAAAATCCATGGATAATAAAATAAATTTACTCAACGAGAAATTAGGATGTAATAACTTTTCTCTATGTTTTTAGTAAGGTTGGCCTATGGAATAACCATGGATAGGTAGAGTATATATATGATGTATTTTTTAATATTCTATCCTATCCTTATGAATTATACTCTTCTTTCATTATTGTTTAGGTTTTCCCCTCAAAGTGGCTTCATCATATTTA
>JARHVA010008205.1:150000-467500 GCA_037957365.1 Torreya grandis | reverse complement strand
TAAAATTACTGTATTTGTAGTAGATGCTGTGTATCAGAGATGCATTCTTATTTCTTTTTAACCAAGTATATATGATGCGTTGTACAAACAACATATCTCTAAAGTCTGTTTCTGATACAAAATGTAAATGGGTTCCAATTGATGAAGCTCTTAACAATATAGAACAAATACACAGAAAATACACAAAATGCTTCAATTTTCTCTTTCTCATATACCTGCATTCTTACATGCCTGCTGATCATTCTGCCTCTTTCCTTGCTGAATAAGAAATTCTCCTTCTGTCCTTCAACATCCCACTGTCATCCTTCTTACTGAATTCTCCATTGATTTCTCTGTGCTTCCTCTCTCTTTCACGCCACCTTCCTCTCATCCTCCTCTATATTTAATTTTCTTGTTTTTAAAAACCTCCTCTCTCTAACTTCTATGCCAACTTGGGCTTAGGCAAACAAAATACAGTTTTTCAATTACAACAACATGCCCAGGTTGAAATATTTTCAACCACTCCTTGATTTTCTCAACAGCCCACAATAATTTACCTTTTTACTTTTTACTAATTACAATTTCTCCTTAATTTCAACATTTTGAGGGAAAATACAATAATTTGGATTTAAATTCAATCATGACCATGTATTGTGTAGATGCTCCTGCATCATACTCTCTCTCTAGAAACAATTTGAACCTTGGTTCAAATGAACTATGGCCTCCATGCTTTAGCCTTCATTCTATACCTGGATCCCACGGTCTTCTTGACAATGCCAATGCTTGTCTTTGATAGTCTCTATCTCTCATCTTGCTGTTCTTCTTCTTCTGATATGTTCTTCTTCTTATTTCCTTCTTAGCTGCTATGTCCCATCTCCATGCTTCATTCTCATACATGTCTTCAAAATCTTCTTTCAAAAATTTGTCCATTGAACTATGGACTTCATTCATCTCCACAACTTTAGCACTTGCATTCAAAACATCAAAATCAACCTTAGTAGAAAAACATTGAGGCCATGAAGCCTCTTGGCTGCCTTCACATTTCTGCTCTTGTTTCTTGACCAAAACTGTCTCAGTCTCATTGATTTTCTCTTTTCTTGCTTCATTCTTACCAATGCTACCTTCACCATTACCAAACAGCTCCTCTATCATTCTCAACTCTACTTTTAGTGAGATCTCATCTATCTCACAATCTTCATCAAACTTGGGCTTATCAATCTGAAGGATTGCTTGTTCCTTACTAGCCTTACTCTTCATCTCATCACTCAACACAAACTCATTCACATCTTCATGTCCTATATCAAACTTAGGACCAGATTGTCTTTCATCCTCTCTAAGTACATTCATCCACTTTATAGTTTCTTTATACAAATCAGCTTTTTCATCAACATCAATATATTCATCAAAAACAATTGCAGTATTCATACCTTCTGTATTCTTACTATCTTCAATCTCTGCTTGAAGCCATCTTGTCTGTTCTGCTATATACTTTCTCTTTTTCTCATCATCCATCCCTTTGGAAGTCTCTCCTTGATGCATATTAGTCCTTACAGCCACTTTCCATTCCTCATTTTCCATAAAAAGATTATTAAATGATTCAAAAACATCATTACCTTGCCATGTACTTGTGTCATCCCTCACCTTCCTCCATTGATTTCTTGGTGTTGCTGTCTTAACACTCACACCTTCTTCACTCTTAGCCTTCTTAGGCACCCATATTCATTTCTCATTCTTACCATTTCTCTTCTCAAGCCATGTAGGCATCCTGCATATATGCTTTTGTACCAGCATTTCCTCTTGCTTGGGAGTTTGTTTCTTCCACCATTTAGGCATCACATATCCATGGTTAATTGGAAACTTTACCTTTCTCTTTGCTTCTTTAACATGCATATCAACAATTTCATGTTTATAAGAAGAATAAAATTTTGAACTCAACTTTACCTCCTTAATGGGCTGCTTCATTTGCATGGCTTCTTGATTATCTGTACTTTCTTCTTCCTGGCCTTCAATGGCATCATAGAATTTAGCTTCATCTTCTACTTCTCCTCTCTCATGCATTAACCAATGCACCTTATCAGCAGCAGTAAACTCTCTTCTCGTTCCTGCACATTCACTTATGCATTTGGTGTCTTCTCCTACACCAATCTCTTCATTCGCCAAGGCCATTCTCTTGACCTTCATAAGGCTGCTCATACCTACATTTACCCACTCAAAAACAGCATTAAATACAAAAACAAGAGACCATAATGTCTCCATGAGTATCCTCTTAATGGACATTCCAAGTGCTCTTCCTGGCACTTCATCTTTTCTTTCTTTTCTCTTGTTCTCCTCAATGAGAACCTTCTTCTCAACTTCTTCTTCTTGCTGCCCACTTGGCAACCTTCTTATATTCTTGCCTCTTTGGGCTTCCCTCTTCATGGCAATCTCATTTTTCCTTCTTCTCCTCTTCAATAGGAGAACTATTGGCCACTTTACCCTCTTCCTCTTTGGCCATATCCATGCTTGTCTATTTAGTTACATCCAAGACTCATACTCATCCTTAACCTTAGCTAATTCTTTCTTCAAACTGGCAATTTCTGTATTAAAATCAACATTAGTCATACCTTTGATGCTTGCTTTCCTTTTGCTGCCCTCATGTGCCTTGCTGCTCTGCAGTGCTTTCAACAATGCTTCCATCTCTGAGATCTTCACCCAAGTCTTTTCCACCTCGGTCTCTTGATCCCTTATCTCACCCAAGCCTTTTCTCCTTGACTGGTCTGTTGACAATCTTCTTGATCTCACCTAGGCCTTTTGCATCCTAGTCTTTTGATTCTTTTCTCAATCCTGCAGCAACTCTTTAGACAACTCTTTAACAAACACAAATTACAAATCCAAGCTTACCTTGCTTTGGATCTTTCTCCTGAGCATTCACTTGCTCTTCTTCTAGAGCTTCACTAAGCTTCTCTTCTCAATTCTACAAACTTCATTTTTTTACCTCACCTAAGTCTGTTTCACCTTAGTCTTTTGGCAAATAATCTAAGCTTCCTCTTGGATCTTCTTCTCTAAGCCTTCCTTGGCTTCTTCTCTTAAGCCTCAATGTCTTGGCTTCCTTTCTCTTCACCTGAAACTTCTTCACTTGATTGCTTCTTAACATAATAACTCAAATCAAATAGCACAATTATTCATACCTTTTCTCTAGCAAAGTCTTCTAGTGTTGTCTCCTGTTGATCCCTTTGCCAAATCCTTCACAACTGGAACATCATTGACAAATGCAACCATTCCAAATTCTGCAGCAACTTATGATCAATTCCTAAATCCCCAAGAGCTTCAAGCTCTGATACCAAATGATGGATTGACCTTCTACACAAAGCTCTGAGTTCTTTAAAAAATGATATACTGTGGCCAACAAGAACAATAGCAGGTGTATCATGTCCAAACATCATCCTGATAACAGACAATACATCTTCATATAATGCCTACCTCTGTTTGATTACTGTCAGATGGGAACCAATTTGCAAGGACACCCAAATGCATGATTCTTGAATCATTCTAAATAGCAAAGGTGTGGTAACCAGGCTAAATGTTGTTGTTCCCAGCAGCAAGAGATATAATTCTCCCTCAATTAGATGAAGATTTGAGGCACGACTCAAGAGAACAAAAACAAACTCTACAATCTGGGCTAGAGGAATGCCAATAAGGAAGGAAGTCCTAATGTTGTACCCCAAACCTTTCACAATAACAGTGACCACAATTGTCTTTACAATGATTACCAATATCACAAATGCTAACAGTACATCTATATGATTCCACAATAACTGTACATGAATAAGCATCCCAATACTGGATAGAAAGAGAGCAGCAAACAAATTACGTATGGGTTCCACTTTTCATGAAACTACATGAGCCTTTTTAGTTCTTATATTCTTTCGGCATATCTGAGGTTGTAACATTTTTTAGTTCTTAACAATTGAAGATTTCAAAACGTATCCAGACATCTCAAGCCAATGACTTAAATTAATGTTTATGACATAAGAATGGGATATACTAATGCATGACACAACAGGATGTGCAATTTTGATGGAATAAAGGATTAAGATATCACTGGCACCGTATGTGGGAACACGAGCACATCCTCACCATATTGTGTAACAACCTCACCATTTCACGTGCACGAGCACATCCCCTAACTCTAAATGCTTGTGAGCAGCACCACCAGGCATAACAGAATCGACAACAAGCATTAAATCTCATTGGTATGAGAAGCCTGTCTCACAATCTGCTCAGTCTTGCGTTGAAGCCTGAGTTTCATCAGATCCTTCTATGCCTTATGCTTCCATCCCAGCTTCTCCACAGCCTTCAGGCTCTTCTTCGTCATGTTCTTCTCAGCTGTTTCGAATCAATCGGAACAACTTTCCATTTCAGTTAAGAATTCAACAAATTCTTCATATAACCTCTCTTCACTTTCAGCATACTACAATTATGCGTCTATCTCCACGGTCCATGTATAGAGGGACAATGATGTTAGGATTTCAAGGGCATTCAACAAAACAATAGGAGAAGTGCAGGCTGTGATCAAGATTTGATTTTTTAGATTACGAGGCTTGGCGCTCAAGCGCTAGCCTGCATTTACTAAGACACCTAAGTTGGAGTTTGGTTACACGGATATCCTCTTAATTGGGCTTACTACATCCCAACATGGCTGTCACACCTCCGTGAGAACAAGTTTCAAATCTAAACAAATCTTGTAGCTTCTTTCCTTTGGGGCCTACACATGTATATACTCGCCTAGATTCATTTGACGCATTCTTATTGTGTAAGACTACTGTAGTCAAAATTTATAACATACATGGGAGTCTTAAAGGGCATCGGCTCTAATCAATCAGTATCAAAATTTGTTCAGCGTGCAACAATAACTGAGAAAATGGTTAAGGAAGCTTGTAATACCTGTGAAGCGCTGGATTCCCCAAGAATAATAACAGATATAAAAACTTTGCCAGTTTCAAATAAAATTACTGTATTTGTAGTAGATGCTGTGTATCAGAGATGCATTCTTATTTCTTTTTAACCAAGTATATATGATGCGTTGTAAAAACAACATATCTCTAAAGTCTGTTTCTGATACAGAATGTAAATGGGTTCCAATTGATGAAGCTCTTAGCAATATAGAACAAATACACAGAAAATACACAAAATGCTTCAATTTTCTCTTTCTCATATACCTACATTCTTACATGCCTGCTGATCATTCTGCCTCTTTCCTTGCTGAATAAGAAATTCTCCTTCTGTCCTTCTACATCCCACTGTCATCCTTCTTACTGAATTCTCCATTGATTTCTCTGTGCTTCCTCTCTCTTTCACGCCACCTTCCTCTCATCCTCCTCTATATTTAATTTTCTTGTTTTTAAAAACCTCCTCTCTCTAACTTCTACGCCAACTTGGGCTTAGGCAAACAAAATACAGTTTTTCAATTACAACAACATGCCCAGGTTGAAATATTTTCAACCACTCCTTGATTTTCTCAACAGCCCACAATAATTTACCTTTTTACTTTTTACTAATAACAATTTCTCCTTAATTTCAACATTTTGAGGGAAAATACAATAATTTGGATTTAAATTCAATCATGACCATGTCTTGTGTAGATGCTCCTGCATCAGTACTCCTTCTCCGAGTTGGCTCCATACTTTTTGACAACCCCCACTGCTTGGGAAAACTCAAGCCTACACTAGACCTCATGTGATTTCGAACCCTTTTCCAAGCTAAGCTTGAACTGTCTAGCCCTTGGTGTGCTTACCGATTCTGCATCCTACATATCAAACCCCGCCAACACCGTCTTCACATCACCTCCCACTGGAGATAAAATCTCCATGTCTCTTATGCCAAAGAATTTTGCTGCTCTAAATTCTTCATGACACACCTCTGAACTAACCTTACCTTTAGCTCAGCAAAACCCTATATGTACGAACTTGCTCCAAGCTCATCCTCCACATACAGTAACAAGATAATGTTGCGACCATCATCCACCTGGTAAGATAAACACAATAGTTATACTGACATTGACAAAATCTCTGCTTTGTCATCTAACTGATACCACCTGTCAGCTCTATACATGCAGCTTCCTCAAGACCATATCCCTTGGCCTTCTATCTCACATATCCATCCACTCTCTTCTTTAACTTGGGAATCCGTTCCTCTCTCAGTGCTTTCTTCCAGCTGACAACTCCACCAACAAATACTTATTTGGTTCTTCTCTAAGGACTCACACTCCTCATCCATGCCAAGCTCCCACTGTATCTGGATTCTACCTGCATTGCTTCTTCACATCTTCCTGGTTCTTGACCATCAATAAGCAATATAAAGAAGGTGAACAACAAATATGAGGTTCACTTACCCTTTCTGACCTCCATATGGGTGTTTGAGACTTGTTGACAACTCACTGTCCACCCAATATCCGTTTTAGTGACCGATCTCGGCCATCTCTCAGTCTGCAACCAACCGATGTCGGCTCCCTACACTGACCCTGACTGTTGATGTCATTTCCCTGGCTAATTTTGGTATCCATTCTGCTGATGTCAGTTCCTTCATGACCGACATCGGTCTTCCTTCTATCGACGTTAGTTACTATATGACCGACGTTGATACCTGTGTTCGCTTATGAGTGATAACTTTTTACCCGCGAGCTCTCCATGGATCAAAATCTTGTTCAAATCAACACAGCCCTACTTAGAATAATTCAATTCCCTCACCTAATCTCTATCTGTCATCTCCTCCATGAACACCAAGGCTTTTCAGTTCTTTAGCTTGTAAAAAACATCTGTCTTCTGCTTCAGAACATGCATTTCCCTCCTACATATGTGACCAAGCCTACAAAGCCACATCTCTGTAACAAAAGGTGAATCAATAATATAAGTAGATAGATAAAGGATATGTACTTTCTTACCACCATCTAATTCAAGTGTATCCACTGTGAGAGTTATAGTGCATCTCCCATCACCTAACTTTTCTGAAGAAATTAGACTCATCTCCAAGACTGGTACCTGCATGACTTCCTTCACCACCTGTGTATTATCTGTCTGCAATTTCAGCTTCACTTCCCCTTCGTCAATCATCTGACAAGGCTCTCCAACCCCTAAATAAATCTCTCCAAAGTATCCAAAGACATACCCATGAAAAGATGCTCTATTTTGGGCTGCATGGAAAGAGGCAAAAGAATCTGTAAACAAAGATTCTACTTTATCCAGAACATCCTGTGCAACATTACCTGCAACATATGCTTCTACATGTTGATCTCCTACCGACCAACAATCTCCTTTTCCCTGCTCTTTCTTTCCATCAATCAGACCATTCATGCTATTCAGTTTCTCCATTCGTAGCTTACTTTCTTTTGCCATTACTATACTCCCACTCAATCTGAAACCCCTGCGAGTGACTTATAATCAAAAACACTACCAGATTTGAACCACCTGTTAGTCAACCCAACCAAAAGCTCCGATACCACTTGTCATGATCTTACACCACCAATAGAGCACATATGATTACTTCTTGTATTAGCAACTAAACACGAAATTTAACCATAATCAATAAGTAAATAGAAATATGAAACAACATAGGAATATGATAGACAATACACAATTGTATTAATAATCACTTAGAAGAATATACAATAAAGAAGATGCCACTTCTTCTTCCACCTCAAAGGCTCGCCACACCTCAAGACCTTCTTCCCTCTCTCTCTCGGTCCCAACAATCAACTCCAATACAGAATTGATGTTCACCTCTCCAACCAGTCAGTAACATGCTGCCAGTACACCAAGTACACAACTATACTCCAAGTAGATCTGCTGCTCTCTACTACTATCTGCAAATCACTAGACCTTACTCACCAATGTAGATCTCCAATAAAAGCCATGCTCACCTGCTGACCAAGATCATACATATACAAAGAACCCTTCTAATTCTCCAAACCAGCACCCACCTTGGTACTGTGGCACTAAGAGGAACACAGCATTGCTCACCTCTCTCAGAAGGAGCTTATTTTTTCTCTTACTCTCTAGCTACAAATTTATAATACAACCCATGAGTCCATATATAGGTCTCATGCTTACAATAATTAGACTATCTTAATTACAATAATTAGACACGTAACTCAAGACTAAGACTAGCCTTCAACATGCAAACTGACAGTCCAAGAATAGACTCTCTGGAATCAACATGCAAACTGCATGTTCATGCATAGGCTGCCGACGCCAGCACCTCCCTGACCGATGTCAGCCGACTGGTAACCGATGCCAGTTGCTTCCTCACTACCATCTGACTGACATCGGTTGATTAGACCGACGCCGGTTTCCCTGCAACGCATTTAGCAACTCTCTGCAACCTCCGTAACTTCTCCTGTTTGCATCTTGGTGAAGTTTTTATCTCCAAAACCTAACATCTTAGATTTGTTGATATGATGTCAAAGATTTGAATATATATAGATCTCATAAACAATGTATATAGAACCTGTTGCAGACTGTGTTATCTCATACAATCAATTTAAACTTGAATAAATCAATTTATAAGAGTCTCAATGGTGGAATATAATGATTGGAAAAGGTTTATAGTGATATTACATACCTAAATCAATGATTACAATCATTTGTAATGGATTTTAAAGCCTAAAATTTCATATAAACCCTTCTTGGGTGTATACAATCTTGTTGTTTTCACATATTTAAACATAATGTAATGTGAAAGAAGTGAACAAAGGAATCAAGAATAGATTTAAATCATTGATAAAGGTGCATAGTATTGGTACAAACCTTTTCCAATAGTTACAGATGTTTGAAACTTTTTATAAAGCACAAAACCTTAGAATTATCCTTCTTGGGCTTACTCAGATAGTTCTAACCGTATGTTAGGGTTTCTAAGACAAATCTTGTTTATCTAGAGTTTTATCTAGTGAAATGTTCTTAAAATTTGTGATTATCTAGTGATGAATGTCTAAAAATGGATTCTAAAGGTTTTTAATTGATTTAGTTTAGAATCATATGTATATAACTGACTATAAGTGTGAAAGGAAAAATAAGACCCAATAGGCCTAAATAGAACCTAGAAGGGGCTTAGAAAAGTGACCTAATAATTGATTTGAGGTAATAAACTTTGTGTAGAGAAGTTTAGAGATTGAGAGTATTAAAATATATCATTATATTTCTAAGACAATTCCGTACCTATCCTTACTAAGAGAAAAGGTCCAAAAAAAAGATAGTGGAAAGCCTATCAAAGGGAATGATCAATGTTTGTTATAAAGAGTTATTGTGAGAATTTTTGTGAAATGGATATATGTTTCAAAGAGAACTTATGAGGGTGTAAAATTGATAATAATAACCCTAATATAGCAAGGAAACCTAAATCATGCATGGAGATAAGATATCAATGTGTTTTCATCAAGGAATGAGTGAATTGAGGTAGGACTCATAAGAGAGTGAGAAGGGTGAGTAATGAGTTGAGGTTGTGATATTGTTTTGGAATGATAATAGTACATTAAGATAATTTTAGAGACACAAAAAAAATGGAATAGTCTAGTGGAGATAAGTTTTTAATAGGTCAACAAAGAGACAAAGTTTAAAGAAAAAGGTGTAAGGACATAGCAATACAAGTAAGGATCAGATCTAAGAGATTTTCAGAGGTGAGCATATGAGATTGTGTTTCTATCCATAATAGATAAATTAATTGGAGGCCTCTACATCATTTGGTATCATAGTTGGAATGTATCAGAGTTGTTGCTAGAATCCAGATAATGCGAATGCAATAGAGACGTGATCACATGAGATGAAGCAAGTGCACACCACATAGATGCTAAAGCAATTTGAAATTATACAAGAAGCTAAATTGCATAAGACAAAATGGAGAAAACCAAAATTTTATTAACATGAGATGGCCAAAGTGAATAATACATATAGGAGAGCACGTAAGTAACTCCTCCACAAAAGGTGGCCAAGGCACCCCAAGAATAGACTGTAACTCCTCCATGAAAGGTGGTGACAAGGTGCTAAGAATAGAGAAGTAACTCCCATCAAGGGAGTTACTTATGACATTCTTATGACACCTATGACACATCTATGACACACATCTCCACATAAGCTAGCCTATCCCACAAATGTAGGAAAACTCCATGTAAGCACAAGAAATACAATTTCCCTAATTAAAAAATAGGAAAAAATAAAAACCTACACTAATACCCCCCATAAGCGTAGCTTAGGTGGGCAGTGTGTAAATATAAAATGGGTCCTGGAAACTAGGCCTGATGAGGTACCCATGTACAAATGCAATCTCCCATAAGATAGAGAAAAGGAGAAAACCCATAGGAAAAAACTCCCCCGCAAAAGAGAGACATAAAAGAAAGAAGAGGCTAGTGGGCCCCCCCAAAGATGATACTACTACAGATGTGGACAGCACCCCAAGAAGAGCTTGTAGATGAATGAAATTGCTCTTAGTGAAAGGTTTGGTGAAGATGTCTACAACCTACTCTGAAGACTAGCAAAATATCAAGTCAATGACCTGACTATGAATAAGCTCTCAAATGAAATGCATGTGAATCTCTATGTGCTTGGTCCGCTAGTGCTGAACTGGATTCCTACAAATCTAAATGGTACTTTGTTTGTCACAATAAATGATGGTGGGCTGCCTGATAGGAATACCAAACTCAAAAAGAATCCCCTGAAGCCAAATAACCTTAGTAGCTGCATTAACAACTCCCCTGTACTCTGCCTCTGTGGATGATATAGTAATAGCATTCTGCTTCTTACTAGACCAACTGATAAGACCAAAACCTAGAGAGAAATTGTAACCAAAAGTGGACTTATGAGTATATGAATCACCAGCCCAGTCTAAATATGTATATCCAACCAAGTCAACCTCTATGCCAAATCTGTAATGAATCCCATATCTATGTGAACCCTGTATGTAATATAAGATCCTCTTAGCTGCTTTCTAATGCAGCTCATGAGGTTCTTGCATGAATCTAGAGACAAGTCCCACTGTATATGATATGTCAGACCTGGTGTGAGTCAAGTAGATGAGACTACCAATAAGTTTTCGATATTGAGTGGCATCAACTAATGGTGAAGAACAATCAGCCTCAATCTTGACTCTTGATAGAAAGGGAGTCAGAGATGGCTTGCAATCAGCCATGTGAAACCAAGCCAATAAGTCAAGAGCATACTTAAGCTATGCAAGAGAAATACCTAAATCTGACTGTGAGATCTCGATGCCAAGGAATTAGTACAACAAACCCAAGTCTGTCATGTCAAATCTATCCTAAAGAGATGTCTTCATCACTGTAATAGCTGATGAAGAACTCTCGGTGATCAAAAGGTCATCAACATATAGAACCAAAATCAGGAGCAAATCATCCTACCACAAGAATTAGACATTGGGGTTAGAATGGCACCTAGTGAAACCTGCTGTGAGAAGGAAGGAGTCCATCTTGGCATACCAAGCCTGAGGGGCCTGTTTGAGGCCATAGATAGATTTCCTAAGTCTGCTTACTAAGGAAGAATCTTAAACAAATCCTGGTGGCTTCTCCATGTAGATCTCCTCCTTTAAGTCTCTATGAAGAAAGGCACTCTTCACATCCATCTGATGCACATCCCAACCATGTGTTGTGGCAATAGCCAAGGTGAGTCAGATAGAAGTCATCTTTGTAACAGGTGCAAAGGTCTCTGAGTAGTCACTACCTGCCACTTGTGAGAAACCCTGGTGACCAATAGTGCCTTGTACTTATCAACCAACCCATCTACTATAAACTTGGTCTGATATATCTACCTACATCAAACCATCTTTCTTCCCTTAGGAAGTGAAGTCAAGTCCCAAGTGTGATTTTTGATTAAAGAAGAATATTCTTCCTCCATAGCACTATCCCACTTAGGTACCCCCGATGCCTCTAAAAAAGTTTGTGGATCCAAAATTGAAGCAAAGAAGGCATGTGGATCTCTTTGAAAATCCCCCTAGTACGTCTATCATCTACAAGATCTCCTACCCAAGTGCCAGCACTCTCAAGTGTCTGTCTAGCCCAAAGTGGCCTAGAAGTGGGCAAGTTAGGTGCTAACTCCTCATCTTTTGACTGACTAGAGATGGATGACTTTGCATCACTATCCTCATTGTCTGAAATCGAATAAGAAGAAGATGTCTCTAGCTCAAGAACCTATTGTGGCTGATCTAAATCTGATGAGGAATCATCATGAAGAAGTAGATCCGATGAGGGAGAAGTGTCAAGTGTTGAGTCTCTAGGACTCTCCTGAAAATGGACACTTCTCTCGATGAACAACTCATGAGTGACTAGATCTAGAAGGTGATACCCCTTAATACCATTCGGATATCCTACAAAGATGTAAGGCTTGGACTAATGTTCCATAACTTTGCATTTCTTCTTCAAAATGCAGGCCATGGCTGGGGATCTGAAAAACCTAAGGTGCTCAACATCAAGTTTCATTTTATGCCAAGCTTCAAAGGGTGTTATCCCTCCCAAAGCTTTGTGAGGAACCCTATTTTGAATTTAGCAAGCACAATTGATGGATTCAACCTAGTACTATGGTGCTAAGGATTTGGAGTGAATAATATAGCTACCCATCTCTTTCAAGAACCTATTTTTGCATTCTGCAACCCCATTCTATGAAGGACTATAGGTGATTGTGTGTTGCAAATCAATCCCCTCTGTGGTGCAAAACTGCTCAAACCTGATGCTGACATACTCCCCTCCATTATCAATTCAAAGAACCTTGATGGATTTCTCACTCTATTTCTCAACAAGAGCCTTGAAGTCTAGAAAATTTTCAAACACTTTAGACTTTTATTTGAGAAAATATATCCAAGTGTACCTAGAGAAATCATCAATGAAAGTGAGGATGTACTTGGCCCTTGTGAAAGATGGTTTGGGAAAGGGTCTCGATACATCACTGTGGACTAACTCCAAAGGTTGTGAAGCCCTCCAAGCTTTGCCTTTGTCAAATTTTGCTTCAGGATGCTTCCCAAGGGAGCACCCCTCGCAAATTCCTTTTGAGAATTGGACACAAGGCAAGCCAATGACCATGTCATTTTTACAAAATTGCTCAAGGTAGCTATAGTTAAGGTGGCCAAACCACTCATGCCATAATTTGATAACTCCATCTGAATGAGTCAGCAATGCTGTTGGAGAAGAATCTGATGCAAAATGTGAGAATGTGTATAACATTGCTTGGTGATTTGCCCTACCCACTGCCACTGTAGTATCACTATGTAACTCCCTGATAGCCACTGAATCTTGTAAAAACTCAACTCTCATGCCCCAACCAATGTGAGTCATTTGGTATACTGATAGGAGATTGGTTGAAAGAGAAGGAACACTTAGAACATTATTGAATGTTCCTCCTTCCATTTCAATTGACCCTCTCCCTGCAACATAAATTGATGTGTCATCACCCAAACTAATTGAAGTCATGCTATAAGGCTCTAAAGATGAAAACTCAACTAGTGAAGAGCCCATGTGGTGAGAAGCACCTGAATCAATGACCCATGATGATGTAGAAGCTATAATAGCTACAAGGGCCTTGCCCTTTTATTTCTCCTTACCCTTGCCTTTTGCTTTGGTATAATCTTGGGTAGATGAATTCTGCTTGATGGACTCAGGAACACCTATGTTGTTCTTCTCTAGAAGATGAGTTAGGTGATCTATTTGTTTATTCATGAATTTGTGTTCATCATGCCCTATCTTTTTACAATAGGCACACTTAACCTTCTCCTTCTTAGGTTTAGCATTGGAAGAGGAAGACTCAGTGTTGGTTTTGGTAGGATTGTTGTTTTCTTTCTTCTTTTCCTAGTCCTTGTTCTTTTTCTTCTTCTCCTTTGTTGAAGTCTTATCCTTACCATTTCCAGATATCAAAGCTTGGGGTTGATTAGACTTAATTGTGCCCATTTTAATTAGCTTATCTTGCTCCCTAGTCAAGTCGGCAATGAATGAATCCAAAGAAGGCATTTTCCATGTAGTGCCAAGGGCACTTTTTTTGGCATGGAAAGTGGAGACAAAGACTAAATAGCTTGGACCTAACTTTGCGAGAATAGAAAGGATGAGTTGATCATCTTTCTTCTCTATCCCACATTCTTTCAATTGCAATCTAAGGGCCTTAAAATTAGTGAAGAAGTCTTTTAGGGTGTCAAAGTTGTTAGGACTTAGACTTATGAGCTCATTTTTGAGCTCATGACCTCTCATCTCATCAAGCTTCCCAAATAAGTTTTCTAAGTTGTCCCATATTTCTTTGGGAGTCTTAGAGTTTTCTAAATGGAAGAAAAGTTTTGGAGACATAGACAAGCTCAATAATCCATAGTCTTTATCACTACGGTTGTACCACTTGACCTTTCCAACATTAGTGTTGGGTTCTACTTCAGTACCCATGGTGATCCTATACAACCCTTTGCTTCTAAGAATGATTAACATTTTAACCTTCCATTCATGATAATTAAAGGGTGTTAAGGGTTTAAGTTGAAAATTATCCATTTTAAGCTGAATTCAGGTGAAGTTCTGTTGATTGCAAGTTGTGAAATTATGCAGAAAGGAGAATGAAAGCAAAGATTTGCAAGTTGTGAAAAGCAATCACACCCCCCCAAAATGTTGACCCCCCCCCCAAATATGCAAGTGCATGCTCAAAAGATGTAGAGCTCAGCTGAGAATGCATATTAGAGCAATCGGTTCAAGACTTAAGCAAACAAGACGTTGGACTCAGCCGAAAATGCGTCTCGGGAGACCCAAATTTTAGGCACTTTATAAATTAGTGCATTTTTGACAAATAACAAGCCTACACTATGGAGAATTGAATTAAAAACACTTTTGTAAAAAATGGCACCCAAATTTGAGCTACCATTTGTATGATATTAAAGGTTCAATTTTCCCATAAATTAGTGTTTTTGCAAAAAAACACTAAAACATTAAAAAAATGCCTGTTTTGAGAGAGAAAGTGGCCTTCCAACCACTCATTGGATTCAGAACAGAGCGGGTAATCCAAAGGAGCTCTTTATGAGGGGGAATTGGCCTCTTTCCAACTTGAGCCTCACCCTTCGTCTTCGTAGGTTGAAGATACAAGTTTTAAATGTAAACCCCCAAATTATCAAACTATCTAAAAAACTTAATATTCGGTCAAATTGACTGATTTTTTTTGACAATTCAATTTTTTAACTAAAAAAATTAATCAAAAGATAGTTTTGATAAATTCCAAGTGTCCAAGGGCCCACATGGGATGCCAAGCAAGGAAGTGGTGCCAAAAATGATTTAGATTTTGCTTGCAAAAAAATGAATGAACTGCAGACTTGCTAGACGTCGTATGGCTACTTGGCATGGCAAAAAAAAAACCTCAGCTGATGCAGGGTCTGATGGCTATTTAACAGATGCTATGACTAATGCAAGGTCAAATATGAGTCAGCTGACTGCTACCACCGTGGCAGTAGTGCCTACGCTTTCCTCCTCCCAAACAAACATCACAACAGTTGTTGTTGTTGTGAGTGGGTAACGCTTGGACTGGGCAGTGCCTAGACTGGGAATTAAAAAAAGACTTAACTCAGTAAGGACAACAATAGAGATAGGGCCATGGAGCTGAATTGTGCCCTGCTAGAGTTGCACACCTCATCCTACTAGCTGCCCCACACTAAAAGTGGCATCCAAGAACAGAAACCAATTGTAGAGATCTATCTTTTTCCTATAGAATGACCAAGAGAAAAGGAATTCTACTACCTTTGCGAAAGCCACAATAGATCGAGACAAGATGTCTTGGCAAATTCTAACTCAGAAGCAATTTTTTGAACAAGTTTCTGTATGGATTTGCATGAGTTTTCAAAAAACTCTACCAAAACAATGGAGTTAAAAAAACTACTAAGAAAGAAAAGTAAGAATTTTAGAATAGCATAACTAGACACACGATTACTAGAGTGGCTCTGATACCATATCGGAGTTGTTTCCATAATCTAGATAATGTGAATGCAATGGAGACGTGATCACATGAGATGAAGCAAGTGCACACCACATAGATGCTAAAGCAATTTGAAATTATACAAGAAGCTAAATTGCACAAGACAAAATGGAGAGAACCAAAATCTTATTAACATGAGATGGCCAAAGTGAATAATACATATAGGAGATCACGTAATTAAGTCTTCCACAAAAGTTGGCCAAGGCACCCCAAGAATAGACTGTAACTCCTCCATCAAAGGTGGTGACAAGGTGCTAAGAATAGAGAATTAACTCCCATCAAGGGAGTTACTTATGCCATTCTTATGACACCTATGACACACATCTCCACATAAGCTAGCCTATCCCAAAAATG
The DNA here is from genome assembly GCA_037957365.1 of Torreya grandis. Lineage (NCBI taxonomy): Eukaryota > Viridiplantae > Streptophyta > Pinopsida > Cupressales > Taxaceae > Torreya > Torreya grandis. The sequence goes on along the minus strand of JARHVA010008205.1, from coordinate 451,217 downwards.
TAAGAAAACTCTATGTAAACACAAGAAATACAATTTCCCTAATTAAAAAATAGGGAAAAATAAAAACCTACACTAATAGAATGTTTTATAGATGAGGTATGTTTTGTGTTTTGAAAATTTTGGTTACATGTTCATCAATATTCTATTAAATAGGTATTAGATATTTCTTTAGATGTTGCTATAAGGTTTAGTGGAGATGAAAATAAGTGAAAGTTATGGTTGAATCCCCTAAGCCAAGAGGATTAGAGAGAGAGGAAAGCCAGTGAAAGATCTGAGAAAGAAGCTTAAAAAGAGCTAAAAGCCTAAAATAGAAAGACGTGTCTCATGTGAGGACAATAAATAAATAGACTCTAAGTGAGTAAGAGTCAATTGAGGTCAAATAAGGAAAGTAGGTAAGCTTGTCAATAAGAAGAATAAAGGTTAAGGTGAGACCTAAAGATAGAGTGAAGAGAGAAAAGAGTGAAAGCAAGATGAAGGGCTTAAAGAATGAGGAATGCCACAAGAAGATGGACAAAGGAAAAGAAGTGAAGTAAAGAGAATTAGAAAGAGAAAAGGAGATTGCTGAGATGAAGATGGTTTTGGAAAGGTTAGAGCAAGTCTTGGAAGAGATGAGACCAAGATTCCTTGTATACATTAAGAGGAAAGTGAGATGGCCTTTCAAGTAGTTAATAGATAAGAGAAGAATAAAAAGGGAGAAATTGATAGCAAGGTAACCTAAAAGAGAAAGAAAAGGGGTAAGCAAGCCTCAAGGGTTTATAACTAATGAATTATTAGATTGTGTGTATACAGGTAAAGAGTTGAATGAGTATGAAGCAGAAAATGTCAAGAAATACAAGGAATGGATGACAAGGGAGAAGATTAAACAACATGCTAATGATGAAGAACAAGTTGATTGGATAGTTGAATATGGTGATACAATCACATGATACCCTAAATAAGGTGAACCAATTTATGAAGAGGAAAGATATAATGACTATGCATCATCACCATACCTCATGGTAAGCATGAAAGAAGAAGGTTTGAGTCAAGAAAGATTTGAGGAAAGAAAAGAAGCACAAGGTATTTATTTTAATGTTTTTTTTTATGAGTATTGTGATAGGAAAGTTGATGAAGTTGATTTATATGAGAGTATATTGAATTCATTGAATAAGATAATGGAAGGACAAGAAGAAGAGGCACCTAAAGAAGTGCTTGATATGCAGATAGAAACCTATGAGGTGGTGGCAGGAGAGAATGAAGAAGCACATGTTGAAGTTATTGAAAAGTTTGAATTATAATAGGTAGAGGTGTCTTACTTGGCACCAATTGAAGAAAATAGTGATATATGTCAATATAATATAGAGGAGAAGTAGATGTGGTAGCACATAATGAAAGATCAAAAGATTTAAGTCTAATAGAAGATAAAGACTCCATCATAGTAGTTGAGTTTACATTAATGAAAATCTTGAGCCAAGATGAATAAGAGTTGGTAGCCAAAGAGAAAACCAAATTTGAGGATAACCAAAGTGAAATTCAATAGGACAAGAAAGGAGTGGTTTTTTTTAACTTGTTTGATTCATGTGGAAGTCTTTGAAGGAAGAAGAATAAACAATAGTTGCCCATGATTAGTTTGGAGATCCATGGAAAGAGAGAGATCATCAAAGGAGGAGCCATAATAACTCTACCCAAGAGTAAAATAGGTATACATTATTAAAAAATACCTTGGGATCTAGGAGGAAATGCAGTTGAAATAGAGATTTTGAAAGGAATATCACTACTAGATCAATTATAAATTTCTTGGAAAGTTTTATTTTGCTCCTCGATAGTATGATGTAGGAGCATCACTACTATTTGTAAATTTTGAATTATATTTGGTATCTTGAGTTTTTATAGAGTCAATATCATCATTTGAGGTTTTTAAAGGTCACCCTTAGGTGATAGGTTTTTATAAAATTTTAATTTGACTCACTTAGGTATTTTATCACCTAAATGATCATTTCAAATATTTGAAAATTATTGTATTGTTACTTAAGTTTCTTGATGTTATGAAAGGTCAAACTATTGTGAACTTGTGTGTTAGGGTTATTTAATAGTGTTTATGGTGGTTTATTATTTATTAGAGTTAGTTTTGAGTTTAAGTCCTAACTATACATAAGCATACTAATGATGTGCCTTCTTTTGCTACATTGGAGGAATCAAAAGTTAGTTAGGGTAGTTATAAGAGTATCTTTTACTAGGTAAATGTTTGTCTAGTGATTTAGAGTGTCTATGGAGAATAGGAAAGGTGGAAGAATATTTTTAATGAATAATAGAGAAAACTCAAGAAACTAAAAAACTATCTACATATTCCATTTAGTATGAACTTGTCAAGGATCATGAATGTAGAAGAATAAATGATCTTTTGAAAACTTGGAGAGTTCAATTTTGTGATTTGAGAATGGAAATGTAAGTAAGGTTAATTTATTTATATGAATAAAGATAATATGTTTTCTCTAAATTGAAAGAGTAGCCTTAAGATTCTGACCCTGTTATACCCTGAGTATTGTATTCAAAGAGAATTTTGAACAAGTAATCTACGCAAGAAAGATTGTGTGAAGTTAGATTGAAACACATAAATATATATTAGTAAGTTCCAATAAAAAAATATCTTATATTTATTTACATTATTTTAAATATTTATATATATATATATATATATATATATATATATATATATATATATCATAAACAATGTATTTAGAACATGTTCCAGACTGTGTTATCTCATATAGTCAATTCAAAACTTGAATAAATTAATCTAAAAGAGTCTCAAAGGTGGAATATAACACTTGGAAAAGGTTTATAGTGATATTAAATACCTAAATTAATTATTATATTAATTTGATATGGATTTAAAAGCCTAAAATTTTAAATAAACCCTTCTCAAGTGTATACAATCCTATTGTTTTCATACAGTCAAGCATAGTGTAATGTGAAATAAGTGAATAGAGGAATAAAGAACATATTTAAATGATTGATAAAGGTGAATAATATTAGAAAAAACATTTTAAAATAGTTACAAATGTTTGAAACTTATTACAAAGCATGAAACCTTAAAATTACCCTTCTTAGGCTTACTCAGATAATTTTAACCTTGTGTTAGGGTTTCTAGGCCAAATCCTTTTTTTTGGAGTTTTACCTATTGAAATGTTCTCAAAATTCGTGATTAGCTAGTGTTAATTGTATAAAAAAGGATTATAAATGTTTTGAATCTATTTAGTACATATATATATATATATATATATATATATATATATATATATATATATATATATATATATATATTGATTGTGTGTAAAAGGGAAAATGAGACCTAATAGGCCTAAACAAAACCTAGAAAAGGATTAGAAAACTGACCTAATAATTGATTTGAGACAATAAACTTTTTGGAAAGAAGGTAAGAGATAGAGGGTAGTTAAATATATCATTATATTTATAAGATATGTTTGTACCTATTCGTACTAAGAGAAAAGGTCCAAAAAAGGTTAGTAAAAAGCCTCTTAAAGGGAAGGATTAGAGTTTGTTCTAAAGAGTTTTAGTGAGAAGTCTTTAGGAATGGATATATGTTTTAAATAGAACTTATAAGAGTGTACATTTGATAATATGAACCCTAAGATAGCAAGTAAACCTGAATCATGCATGGAAATAAGATACCAATGTGTTTTCATCAAGGAATGAGTGAATTGAGGTAAGATTGACAAGAGAGTGAGAAGTGTGACTAGTGAGTTGAGGTTGTGAGATTGTTTTAGAATTAAAATACGACATCAAGAAAATTTTATACACAAAAAACAAAAACTAAATAGTCTAGTGGAGACAAGTTGTTAAGAGGTCAAAAAAAGATAGAGTTTAAAAATAAAGGTGTAATGACATAGCAAGATAAGTAAGGATCAAAGCTAGGTGATATGCAAAGGTGAATGTATGATATTATATATCCATCTAGAATAGATAAATTAATTTGAGACCTATGCATCAATCATGTGGTACTAGTGTCCCAAAAATGGTGCTAATATCATTTACCCTAGATTTTTCCAAATGGATATCTTTTCATAGTTAGAGCCTCTTAAGGTTAGCATAGACATATTTTATCACCCAAATAATCATAAAAATAGTATATATAAATTAATTTTATCCAATAAACCACTATATGGAAATAAAATTCAAAATACACATTTAAACACAGAATAAGGTTAATGCAATTAAGGATATCAATCCTTATTTTCCCCTAATTTTGCATACTACCATCTACATTATCCATAAGCTTAGATTTTCCATATTTCCAATCTCAATAACATTAAAGGAACTCAAGGACACTACCATAATAGCATCAATTGCACTTGCACCAACATTTAGGTGGGGATAGCTACATCGACCTTGATCCGTCATAAGAATATTGGTATGTAGGAAACTCTCTTCATAACTTAGTATTAAGGATGTATAATATACCCTACTAACAAACACACTTTTTATATCATGCCCGAGTTATATGAAATATTAGGGTTTGAAAAAAAAATAACTATAGGCACAATATAGGGTTTCATAACTTGTGCATGTAGGAACAAACCCCATAGATCTAGACATAAGTGTACCTAAAAGCTCAGGAAAATCATGTACGAAGGACACTACCACCAATATCAGGACACTACCACCACTTCACAAATAATAGTGCTAATATATAATTATGGTTCTATTATCTAGGATGGTTTTTTATATAGAGATCCAGTTTACAACACTCAGACTAGCTTCCATTTAGTTATCAGTGCTTAGAACATTCGTATTAGGTGTTTCCATCTAAGTATTTACTTAAACTATTGTTATAAAAGTCAAAGCTAATCAATTATATAAAAAAATAATGGATGTGATTATTTCATATTATTTCCCTAATTTATTCTAATCATATCTTTAACAAACATAGGATTTACATTCCCTAAGTCCTAAAAGGTTAAATTTTTTGGTGAACCAAACTTACTTAAAACATTATTCAAACCATAACCCTAGATGCTATTAGGGTTTATATATTTTTAATGTCTATGATCATGTTTAGTTCTAAAATTTCATATTTGTTTCAATATTTATATCTTACAATCTTGCTTGTATTAAAATTCTTTAATGGTTTAAAATATACAACTTGTTTTCCTACTTCCCAAACTAAAATGGAAGAATTCAATAACCAATTTGATGAGACTAATAATAAATAGTTACAAGACTTTGTGTCCAAACATTCATATATATTCAAGATGACCTCATCACTATTATTTAGGAAAAAATTGAAAAATGAAACAATGGTTAATATTCAAATCCCTAGCTAACAACATTATTACACCTAAAGTGGGGCCAACTCAACTAGCACAACCAAGAATTATAATTCAATAAAATTTAGTGATAGCTACACCTTTTATGGATACTTCCTCCACTCCATATGTATAATACCTTATGCACAAGGTTCATACTCTATAGGCTAAGGTGTTACATCTTGAGAAGAGAGACACTAAGCCATCACATGCCTTGGATTCTAGTGTTATCTTACACACACATTTGGCATACTACATAGTGATAACTCCCTTGCTATCTAGATTTATGAAACCTAAAATTATATTATACGATGGTAAGGGTGACCCAGATGATTCATAAATAGTAATTATCCCCCTAATAATAAATACTATTTTATTTAAAATGGATTTAAAAGTAAGTCATTTTTTAATGTATAATTAAAAAGAATTGACTTTTAATCATAATGTAAATTGTTTGCAATAATTCTGATTATAAGTACTCTGTAAACTCATATAAATATATTATTTAATTAAAAACAATCCTTTCATATTTTATTTATTTGAATAATATCTTAATTAATTTATAGTAATTAAATTCTAAATATCAATAATAATTTAAGAGTGATAAATTGATGGGAAAACTAAAATAAAATAGAGATAAGAGATTGTTTATGGGGTTAACCATTTGGCTATATCCCTGAGATTGCTAAATAACAATCTGATCCATTAAAAATCAATTTGAAAGAAACAATATAACTCACAATAATGATAAATGGAACTTGTCACCTATAATATAACTAAAAACCAGATATTAAAGACTCTGAACCTAATAAAAAAACATCTCCTTATTCATCTAAATCTTTTCAAGTACTTTCTTTCTCCAAAATGGGCAAATATCTCTCTCTATAATATTAATAGGATTATAAGACTCTGTAATAGGAAAAAATGGCCTCAATTAGGCTATTCCAAAATTCTAACTTTATAAAAATAAACACAATCAATCCTCTAAATTTTATAACCTATGTTCTACAACATAATAGACTTTCACCTATATGGCATGTCCCTGATTCAAATATAATTCATAATTATTTCTCTATACAAAAATATATACAACTTCTGTAATATTTTGTATGCTATTCTCTGTCTCTATAAAAATAATAATCTCGATATAAAATGAAATAAAATTGTATATAGCCAATATTGGCTAACAAACATATTCCTTTACCCAACATCCAAATAAGCTTATACTTCGTAAAATCCTTGCATGATTTTTTAAATGGAATCAAATCCTATTAAAAATGGGTATTTCAATGCCATGATTTATTTAATAAAGATTTTCTCATAAATTAGATAACTTCCCACCAAAACCATTGACAACACAAAAGACAAGTGGAAGATAAAGTGGAGTAAACAATGGGGAAGGATAATAATAATGATAAAGCATGCATGGACAAGAGTTTAGTTCCAACATAAAATACATGAGGATTAAAGTTTCAAAAACATATCCCATGTTTATTGAGTCTATTCCAATCTTGGTAAAATCATAGTTACAACTACCATTTGAAACACCAACCACAATAAGTGGAAAATGGAGATTCCACATGGTTAAAAGGGTAATAAGGCATGCATGGTAAGTGCAAAACATAGAAAAGGTAAGGAGTATAATTAAAATTGCATGAAGTTTTCAAAATATCCCTTGGTAAATAAATATCATGCATAACCATCCACGTGGGAGGAATAAAGTGGGTGAATTAAAATTTAGGACTTAGTTTAAGTTTATCCAATGTTTTAATAAAACCATAAAATAGGACATTAATAATATTTTGATAAATTATGGTGGGAATAATTAAAAACCATAATTTATATATTATTAATAATAAATTATCCCAATGGAAATATCATGGATAAGAGGAAAAGAATATTTTTGTGGCATTAGCATAATTATATGACAAAGTTGATGTTGTAGAAAAGTCTCCTTATTTAACTTATGTGCCTAGTCATGAGCTTCAAAATCAATCCAAGTTAGTTATATCCTTGATACAACTAGGTGAAATCATAGTAAATATATATGGTCCATAACATTTAAAATCACTACTACACTTAAATCAATTTCACACAAGGTGCAAGCCTCCTTCGCTCACTAGAAGCACAATAACGAAGGGATTGGGGCTTGTATTGGGCTAGTTGAAACATTGCATAACCTTAGTCTCGATGGGACTTAGTCATTATAAAAATGAGGTTAGGTGGTCTATCGGTGCAAGACTATTCTGGGTAAGATCAATAGGCATGAGCCTATTCAAGGAGACTAGTTTTGGCCATGATGGTGCAAGTTGGTATTAGACTAGTTCTAGTTCTCTAAGGGTGAAAGTTTTTAAGATGGTAAGTAAAGTTCCATTCAAGCACTTAGTGAAATAGGGGAATAGGTCATACGTAAACACTCATTCATCCAGCTAGCACTTGTGAACTAAGAATTTGACTCAAGAGAGGATGTTTAGTATTGTGTTAGTTCTAAAATGAAAAACAAAATGAAAGAAACACATTAACTAGTATAAAATCACTAGGCCTAGTCAGTAGGAGGAGCTTAGTGAGGGAAAACCATTTGAAAACACAAATAAAAATGGAAATAAATGATATATATGAACACAAAACACAAATTTCTTACCAAATTCTTGATTGCTCAACAACACCTTCTTTGGCTTGCTCGGCTTATGCTCTAAGAGATCTTCTTCAATTGAGTGTGGCTACCTTCATATCCTCTTAACACCATGTGGCTTGTGGATTTGGCTTGGTTGAATAATTTTGAATTATAACCCTAATTACAAGGATTCTAGAATGATTTTAGCATTATAACTTTACACTAAGATATCTTAAAATTCAATAGGCAAGGCCTCCTATTTATATATTTATAGAATAGTTTGAGGATCAACTATGACCATCCATTCTAAGATTGAGATGTGTCACCATCAATAAATCCAATTATTAAATTTAATTTACAAATATCCCCATTAATAGTTGGGATAGAGGGGCATTGAATAGGCATGGAGGGTCTTAATGAGACATGGGAGGGGTTAACCTTGATATTTTATTCATTTATGGCCTAGGGATCTCTTCCCAAGATATAATGTCCCCTAATGATGTAGATATTCAATATTCATTTCCAAAAATAAATTCAGTAAGTTCCATGGATTTCTTAATTAGGCTCATGATTTTGTTTAATTAGCTTTAAGCATAATTAGTCACTTTGATGCAAACCTTGGCTCTTTGTGCACAAATTACTCAAATTGGTCAAAATATCTTATTATTGACCCAAAATTTTACTAGATTAGAATTAGGATGTGATGTTAGATGAATTGGATCTACTATCCCATTTATGATTTTGTCAACACAAAATAACAAGGGCACATGTTCCATGCAAGAAATTTGGTAGAAAAGAGCAATCTGGAGTACTTAAGTGTGAAAATGCCATTTTGACTCAAAATGATCTGATCAAAGTCAGTTGCTTCATAAATTACATTTCCCCATTTAATGATACCTTAGAAAAAATTGGCAATTGAATATGTCATTAAACTCTTTAAATATGTTTTAGTGTTTTTAGGCCAAATTATGAATTTTGGATAGAATTTGGTCAAAATCCTAGTTGGAGGTTATTGGTGTCCAATTTTAGGTGTCTATAGTTTTCCCTTATCTGGGAAGATGTTACAAATTGTAGGACCAAAAATGTCTTCTCAAATAATGAGTAAAATCATGTATGCCAAAAAGAAGATGATGATTGAAGAAAAGATCTAAATGGTGTTTAGGGAGCCTAGGGTGATGCCCCTCAAGGGAGTGGCCAACACATTTGTTGATGGATGGTCCCTCATAATAATCAAGAATAAAGGTGGAATTAACTTGTGGTTGAGATTAATCCAAATGAGAAAATGCTTGCATGCATTAATTTTTAAAAATTAATGATTTTCCCAAAGGTGATTATAATAAGGAATAAAAGTCAAAATAATGATTTGCCCATAGGTAATTATAATAATTAAGAGGACCTAAATTGGATAAAGATGATTATGACCCAATTAGGGCTTATTAGAAAGTAGAACTCAAGGATATAACCTAGAATACAAATTAAAGATGATTGGGTGAACACATATATATTATGGTCTAATGACTAAAGAAGTCACAAACAACTAGGGACATGAGAATGCACAAATTGATGAAAGAAATACATAGAAGAATAAAATTTGATCAATAATAATGAGTTATTTTTAATTTATAATGAGTAGATGCTCATTTTTATTATAAATAATACAACTAGAATCATCAATGGGTTAATTTGATCAAGATGGGTGGAAGGATTTACCAAGGTGCTAAGGAGAAACTTCTATAGATCTATTGATTATAGACCTTATTGAAGTTGATTTTTGTTGTAGCACATGATGGTATGCATCATGATAGAACACCATGAAAACTTTCCCAAAATGTGCATGAATATTTATTCCTAATCCAATAAACACTTGAAAATAATGAACCAATGATAAAAACCATGATGACAATGTTAACATATGAATATGGATAGACTCAAGAATATTATGCTTGAGGAATCACCTAATAAACACATATAGACTGATTTGAGGCAATAGTTATGAAATAAAACAAACAAGCAACAAGACAAACAAATAAATAAATGCACAAAAAACACACAAATAGACAAACAACTTGAAATGAATAAAAAATAGAAATCCTGAAAATAAAAGCAAAAGAAAGCATCCTAATAATGACTTTACCCCAATAAGGTGGATCAAGGATAAATAAATAATATTAGATACGATAATTTTTTTTGTATTTTTAAATATTATGAATGTTTTTAGAATTTTGAGGTATCTCAACTTGTTACAGAATGATAAGATATCTACTCACAAAATAGAGAGCGTTTGGCTTAGGTTGCTCATAAAATGGTAAGAGCGTGGCTTAGGTTATTCATAAAATGGTGAGAGGGTATGGAAAAAGGAGACTAAGGTGACCTCAACATGAATTTTTCATGGCCCACATAGTCCCTAAATGATCTCAAGTCAATAATTTTTTCCACACAAAAGGTGGGAAATAACTAACTAGGTCTCAACAAGTTCTCAAATCTAGCAAATGACTAGTCAAATGAAAATAGTGATGGCAAGGTGATGCAACAATGCATGATAAACAAATATTACCCCTAGTTATCCCATAGGTAGTTATAACTAGGATACAATTGATTAGATCAATTATATTAATTTTCCCATAGGTGATTATAATTGGTACTAGGATTGGTGAGACACAGATTTGCCCATAGGCAGTTATAATTAGGCTCACATAAACAAACTTGATATAAGATGAAAAAATGAAATATATCTTGCCAGATCAACTATCACACTACTTTCATATATTATCATCTAAACATGGATTTTATAGATTGGTGAAACTAGATTAGAATCCCACCACAAAAAGTGTAGGAAGAACCAAAACAACCAAGATCAAAATAAGATTGAATAGGATAGCTTAAAATAGGCTTTGGTCTAGATAGGAATGGAATGATAGGATGGTATGGTCTTTTTAAGGATAATGATGGTTTTTTATATATTGTATAAAATGGTAAAAGGGTTTCGCACAAGTGATGGGGTGAATGGTTGGGTATGCGATAATGATAAAAACATATGTAATAATGGCATGGTAATGAAATGGTATGGTACAAATTTTTGTTCTAGCTTGGGTATGATAAATGACATATGATTTTGTTGTTCCTACTAAAGTGGAGATGGACATCCTAATCATTAAATGATAAAAAAAAATCAATCATGTAAATTTTTATCCCACACCTTATCTGAATAGTTGCTCTATCAAGAATGTCCTAGAAATTTGGATGCTGAGAATGTTGTGATCTTCATTGATCATTGATTCCAAGTCCTTCAAACATTGAGACAAGTTATATTTTTAGCCTCTACAAATGAAAGTGTGGTCATGGATGACAAATAGGGATAAAATTTGGATGATAGGTTTGTTTTTAAAATGGAATAGTGGATGATAATGGAATGAATGATGGAGGGGATATAAATGAAGATCAAGACTTTTAGTCACACGTAATGTTATGGATACTAGATTCAACATAATTTTAGTTGTGGTAGGGCTGAATATTTGTTCTCTCAATATGACCACCATATTTTTTTGTTGTTTGGGCTTGAGAGTAGCTACCATCTGATTAAGTTATATATTGGAATATATTTTGATTTGATCTTTGATTTTGTCTTCATTAAGTAATGAAGAACTTTTGTGCTCATCTATTGGTACCTAGATGAGGTTTTGACCAATGAAGTTGTCTTTATTATCCCATAACACCTCCAAGAAGATTTTAGTAATGAACATTGGATTTTGACTTTGATTGTCTTCTATTACTTTTGAAAAAGTTTCACTAGAAGATGGTAAGTTTAAACTTTGATTATCCCATAGTGACTCTAAAATAGTTTCACTAGGATAGTGTTCTTCTTCTACATGAATGTGGTCATGGCCTCCTTGATCTTATTTAACTATTATGTCATCATGGATGCAATTCAATAAAATATGATTCTGTCAGTCCCAATCAATACTTGTGGGAGATGTAATGTCAATGAAATGGCTATATTGGTTGGTGGTAATGGCCTATGGAATTGTAAAATGGGAGAAGGTGGCACAATCCTCATATAATATACTAGGAGAAATTATATTGATGCTAAAGTACTCATTCTCAAAAACTATATAAGGATAAAAAATGTATTCAAATTGATCTACGAGGCATGCATAACCAATATTGTAATAGTCATGAATGTATTCTATTTTTGAATCTGATTCTAACTCAAAGGACTCTGCATCTAATGTTGAGATTGATGTTGATTTTGATTTTGATGCTAAATCTGATGTTGAAACAAGAATAGTAACTCTAATTCTTCATCTAATGGGTACTCTTTTATAATGATGTCTTGTTAAATTTTTGGTAATGGAAAAGTAATGGCCTATGATGGGATGGTGGGTTCCATAAAAATTGGTATGTCAAAGTGAGACTCCTCTATAATGGGAAAAAAGTCAAGAGACAACTCCTCAGAGACTAGCTTATGAATAGGAGGCTCTTGAAAACTAGGCATATAGTCAAAGTAGTGATTTATCTGAAGGTTATTATAATCATTAAGAAGTGACTTAGAAAAGACTAGCTTGTCAGCATGAGACTCCTAAATAATAGGTATAGGATTGAGAGGTGATTCATCATAGATTGACTTATCAAAAATGGTTGGTTCAATAAAAACATCTCATATTGGTTAGTTTTCTTGACCTTGGTTTCCAATGAGTTAGAAATTACCAGTTTTGAAAACAACTTTGTCTTCAAATGATTGGATTGATTTTGGTTTTGATTGAATTGGTACTCGATGAGGAATGACCTATAGTTAGATAATGGTAGGGTGTTGGGAAGCATGATTATTCATACAAGACAAAGGATGAATTCATAAAATGGTAATAATAGGGTGGTGTGGAGCTCAATTGTTCATACAAGTAAAAGGACTAGGTCTTAGAATGATGAAGGGGAATTGTAGAGCTTGGTTTCTTGCACAAGACAAAGGATGAGGTCTTGGAAGGACATGCTTGGGGCATTATAGAGCATGGTTACTCACACAAGCTAAATGATGACGTGTTGGTATGGGAATGGTGTGATGTTGTGGTCTTGAAATAGAAATGGTATGACGTGGTGGAGTCTGATTAATTACATAAGCCAAAGCACCCAAGTCCTCCTCATAAAATAATATCATCCTAGTTGGTAATTTGATTTGGATTTTGACAATATTCCCCATATGGATTATTTTAGGGAGAACAATAAAACTCCTTAGAAAATCTATCTGTATAGGGGTTTTTAGTTGGATTTTGTGTGGCCATTCTATCATAAGTTGGATTATAGATGATTCCACCATAAGTGTAGCTAATCATATCCATATAAATGATGAAAGCTCTGAAATAAAAGTCTTAAAGTTCTGTAAACTCTAAAAATTAATGTGTAAGGATAAAAGTTTCAAACTTGATCTAACTTGGTCAAAGGTGGAGTTGTATCTATAATGGTTTGAAAGTGGAGCTATATCTCCAAAATGGTTTGTGTAATAAAATAGTCTAACATCAAATGTCATACACATAAAAGGTCAAGCATCTAAATAAAAATTGGTATGCCAAAGGTCTAGGTCAAAGTGTTCTAAAGAAGGTCTAAAATAGGAAAGGGAAAGGAGTGGTTGGGTCTTTAATCCAAATGTGGAGTCAAAATCTAGGCTCAAATAGGCTATGCTAGGAATTTTGGAAAAATAACGTTAAAATCTAGGCTTGAATCAAAGGATGATGTGATTTTATTTAATCAAATAAGTTTAAAGACAACTTTGACATAAACCTAACACACATAATCAAACATAAACATGATCAATAGGCATAAGTCATGAGGAAAAAGGATCTTGGAGAATGGTTGTGTTCTCCCAAATAATGACATAAATAATAATGAGGATAGGCTTTAAATAAACAAACAATCAATAGTTTTCAAATTTGGGTAATCGATTAACCAAAGTATTGTAACCCAAAAGAGAAAGATCAGTGTATCAACCACATGAATTGAGGCCCAAATAAAAATAAATGAATGTTTAAATCTAAAATTGATAAGGTTAATTGAAAACTAAATGTTGAAAACTAGGATTTGACCAAGCAAGCTAGATAAGATTGAAAATTATGACGATGCATAAATAAGATCCAAATGGTATACATGACATGGTTTGAAATAAATGGTTTTTGATACAATGATAAATAAGTCTTGAAACAAATTGAGCATCCTAATGACATAAACGTGCTCGAATGATGTGATAAATGTTATGTTTCAAAGACTTAAAGGCAAAATAGTTTGACATGATTTTGACAGTGTAACACTACCCTCTGTAACTCAAATGATACACACACAAACAAGATTTGGCAAAAGTTTTAAGGCACAAGTGTGGTGTAAATTGGCCAGCATAGCACCTCTTTAGACAAGAGAGTGATGTATAAACAAATTGGTTTTGACATGGTTTATAGACAAACATATTAGTTTCAGTCTCAAAATACCAAGTAAAAAAAATTACAAAATACAAGTAAATCATCCATATTCCTATTAAGGGGGTGATAATGTGGGATTCACTAAACTAGTATGTTTTTAAACATTTATAGGGGGATCAATTACAAAATAACTTTCACATCATGATGCAAAATAAAATCATGTAATTGGGTGTCTATGACACTTGACTTGTTATAAAAAGGTCTTGTCCTTTTTATAACCACTACATCCATCACTTGCTGAGTGTAGTGAAAAGTCCAAAGTGCAAATATATCTTGTGTATAAATCCAACACTAGATGATGGTTTAAATACTTAAACCTTCAATCCTAGTGGGAGTGATGAAGTCTATGCCGGGAGATGAAACCCTTGGTTAAAGCTTCCCTATAAAACTTGCAAGAGGTAATGAAGTCCCCTCAGAATCTAAGTTTGTAATAAAATAAATGACTAATAGAAAGACTTTAAGGTCGTTTCAAGATCACGTAAACTATTTCAAGTTTTTAGGGAGTGATTTATATGACATTATTTATATGCCTTGGACAAGGCATGCTTGCAACAAAGATAGCACTTTTGATTCCAAAAGTTCCCTAAAGGGGATAAATGGAAGAACATACATGAAATGTCCCTATTTTTGCCAATCCAAAACTAAGTTAAGATACTATTGAATAAAAAACTTGGACAAATGAGTTCAATTTTAAAAATCAAATTAAAACTTAGGTGGTGTTCTTTTGACCCCTTGGTCTTAAGTTATAACTTTGAAAGCACAATTATCAAAACATTCACTTAAGCATTTAAATTTTTCATTAAGCCCAAAAATAAGATTCCTAATTCATTTTAAACATTAAAAAGATGTATATAGATCATGATTTAATAAATTTTAAATTTCCCCTATAATTAAAAAGTTAGTATGTCCTTTAGCTTTGAAGCTATTTTAATTTGGCGGTTATTTGTCTGCCCAAAGGCATCACCCCAAAAGAAAATGTGTCAGATTAGAAACATTTAAAAATATTTTCAAAATTTTGTGAAAAATATATGTAACTTGAATATAAACTAATATCATATTCTAAAAATTTAGTAGAAAACATGTGGTTTAAAAAAAATATCTTAAAAAAAGGAGTCTGTATGACCCCAAACCAAGCATTTTAAAATGGCCTATTAGCACTCAAGTTTGTGTTTTTAAGAAAAACACAGTGACCATTAATAGTTATACCTAACCATCAATGGTATAAATTGATCATCAATGGTTGAAAATTACCATTGATAGTTTACTCAACCATTGACGGTTCTTCTAATCATCGGTGGTTACCTGTGTAAACCTGTGAAAATAAAAATCTAGCCAAACCAAATTAGAAAATCATTTAGAAAGAGGTTTAAGCTTTCAAATTGAAATTTTAAAGTTGACTCATGCTCTCCTTCATATTTGGGATGCATCTGGTCCCATCCAGCATGACATTATGAGAACTATAAATTTGACTCAAGAGAGGATGGTTAGTACTGTGTTAGTTCTAAAATGAAAAACAAAATGAAAGAAACACACTAAATATAATAACATCTCTAGGCCTAGTCATTAGGGGGAGCTTAGTGAGTGAAAACCATTTGATAACACAACTAAAAATAGAAATAAATAAGAAATATGAACACAAAACACAAATTTCTTACCAAATCCTTGTTTGCTCTAGAAGGCTCCTTCTTTGGCTTACTCAGCTTGTGCTTCAAGAGATCTTCTTCAATGGAGTGTGGCTACCTTCATCTCCTCTTAGCACCATGTGGTTTATGGACTTGGATTGGTTTAACAATTAGGCATTATAACATTAATTATAATGATTTTGGAATGATTTTAACATTATAACTTTGCATCAAGATAACTTAAAATTTAATAGGCAAGGCCTCTTAATTATATATTTTTAAAATTGTTTGAGGATCAATCATGACCATCCATTCCAAGATTGATATGTGTGGCCATGATTAAATCCAATTATGAAATTTAATCTATAAATGTCCCCATTAATAATTGGGATAGAGGGTCATTAAATAGGCATGGAGTATCTTAATCAAGCATGGGAGGGGTTAACCTTGATATTTTATTCATTTATGGCCTAGGTATGTCTTCCCAAGAAATGATGTCACTTGATGATGCAGATATTCAATATTCATTTTCAAAAAGAAATTATTCAACAAGTTCCACAAAATTCTTAATTAAGCTCATGATTTGGTTTAATTATCTTAAAGCATGATTAGTCACTTTGATGCAAACCTTGGATCTTTGTGCAAAAAATACTCAAATTGGTCAAAATCTCCTATTATTACCCTGAAATTTGACTAGACTAGAATTAGTATTCAATGTCAAATACATTAGATTTGTTATCCCATTTAGGATTTTTTCAACATAAAATAACAAGGGAATGTGTCTTATGTAATAAATTAGGTATAAAAGATCAATCTAGAGTACCCAAGTGTGAAAATGCCATTTTGACTCAAAACGATCTAATCAAAGTTAGTTGTTCATAAATTTCATTGCCCCATTTAATGATACCTTGGCAAAAATTGGTAGTTGAATATATCACTTTAAACTCTTTAGATATGTTTTAGTATTTTTAGGCCAAATTATGTATTTTGGATAGAAATAGGTCAAAAACCTGGTTGGATGTTATTGGTGGCTAGTTTTAGGTGTCTATAGTTTGCCCCAATTTGAGAAGGTGTTGTGAACCATAGCCACAAAAATGTCTTCTCAAATAATGAGTAAAGGCTTTTATTCTAAAAAGAAGATGATGATTGAAGAAAAGATCCAAATGGTGTTTGGGGATCCTAGGGTGATACCCCCTTAAGGGAGGGTTTAGCACATTTGTTGATAGACGATCTCTTAAAAAGAAGCAAGAAGAAAGGTGGAATTAACCCGTGGTTGAGATTAATCCAAATGAGAAAATGCTTGCATGCATTGATTTTTAAAGATTACTGATTTGACCAAAGGTGGTTATAATCAAGAATAAAAGTCAAAATAATGATTTTCCCATAGACAGTTATAATCATTAAAAGGACATGGATTGGCTAAATATGATTGCACCCTAGTTAGGGCTGAGTAGCAAGTATAACTCAAGGACATAAACTAGAATATAGATTAAATATTATTTGGTGAAAATGTATATGCTAATGACTAAAGAAGTCAAAAACAACTAGGGACATGAGGATGCACAAAGTGATCAAAGGAATACATAGAATAATAAAGGTTGATCAATAAGAATGATCTAGTTGTACTCGATAACAAGTAGATGCTCATATTTATTAGTAATAATACAACTAAATGGTTAATGGGTTAATTTAATCAAGATGGGTGGAAGGATTTACGAAGGTGCCAAAGAGAAACTTCTGTAGCTCTATTGATTATAGACCTTTTTGAAGCTTATTTTTGTTGTAGCACATGATGATATGCATCATGATAGAACACCATGAAGACTATCCTAAAATGTGTATGAGGAATGACTCATGATCATATAAACACTTGAAAATAATGCACCAATGATGAAAACCATGATGTCAATGCCAATGCATGAATATGGATAGAATCAAGAATATTATACTCGAGGAATCACCCAATGAACACATATAGACTGATTTAATGCAACAATGTTGAAAGCAAACAAATAGGCAAGAAGACAAACAAACAAAGAAATGTACAAAAATCACACAAATAGATAAACAACTTGAAATAAACAAACAAATAGAAAGCCTAAAAAAGGAAAAAAAAAGCATCCTAATAATGACTTTTCCCCAATAGGGAGGATTAAGGATAACTAACTAGGATTAGATATGACAAATGTTTTTGGATTTTGAATTATTATGAATGTTTTTAGAATTTGGAGGTATCACAACCTGTTAGAGAATGACAATATACCTACTCACAAAATAGAGATAGCATTTGCCTTAGGTTTCTTGCAAAATGGTAAGAGCGTGGCTTAGGTTGTTCATAAAATGGTGAGAGGGTATGGAAAAGGGTGACTGAGGTGGCCTCAAAATGAATTGAGCATGGCCCACATAGTCCTGAAATGATCTCAAGTAACAATAATTTTTCCCACACAAAAGGTGGAAAAAATCAACTGGGTCCCAACATGTTCTCAAATCTAGAAAATAGCCAGTCAAATGAAAATAGTGATGGCATGGTGATTTGGAAATTCATGATAAAAAAATATTACCCCTATTTTTCCCATAGGTAGTTATAACTAGGATAAAATAGATTAGATTAATGATATTAATTTTCCCATAGGTGGTTATAATTAGTCGCAAGATCGGTAAGACACTGATTTTCCCATAAGCAGTTATAATTAGGATCACATAAATAAACTTGATATAATATAAAAAAAATTAAATATATCTTTCCAAATCAATTGTGACACTACTTTCATAGACTACCATTGAAACATGGATTTAATAGATTAGTGAAACTAGATCAGAATCCCCCAAAAAAAAGTGTCAGAAGAATAAAAATAACCAAGATCAAAATAGGATTGGGTAGGATAGCTTAAAATAGGCTTTGGTCTAGATAGGAATGGAATGATAGGATGGTATGGTCTTTCTAAGGATAATTATGGGTTTTGATATATTAGATAAATTAGTAAAAGGGTTTCCCCCAAGTGATGGGGTAAATGGTTGGGTATGCGATAATGGTAAAAGGATATGTAATAATGGCATGGAAATAATATGGTGTGGTACATGTTTGGTTCTGGCCTAGGTATGATAAATGGCATATGATTTTGTTGTTCTTACTAAAGTGGAGATGCACATCCTAATCAATAAATGATACAAACTGAATAATCAATCATGTGAATTGTTATCCCATAGATTATCTAAATAGTTGCTCTATCAAGAATGTCTTTCAAATTTAGATGTCGAGAACATTGTTGTCATCTTCGTTGATCATTGTTTCTGAGTACTTCAAACATTGAGACAAGGTATCTTTGTAGCCTCTACAAAGGAAGTGTGGCTATGGAAGGTAACTAGGGATAAAAGTTGGATGATACATTTTTTTTTGAAATAGAATGGTGGATGACAATGGAATGAATGATGGAGGGGAAATAAATGAAGATCAAGAATTTTAGTCACACATAATGTTGCTAATGCTAGATTTAGCATAATTTTTATTATGGTAGGGTTGAAGACTTTTTCTCTTGATAGGACCACAAAACTTTTCTATTGTTTGGGATTGAGAGTAGCTACCATCTAATTAAATTGTAGATGGGAAGCTGTTTTGATTTAATCTTTGATTTTGACTTCATTAATTAGTGAAGAACATTTTTGATCATCTATTGGTGCCTTAATGAGCTTTTGACCAATAAAGTTATCTTTATTTTCCCATAGCACCTCTAAGAAGATTTTAGTAATGAACATTAGCTTTTAACTTTGATTATCTTCTAGCACTTTTTAAAAAGTTTCACTAGAAGATGTTGAGTTTGAAATTTGATTGTCCCCTAGCGCCTCTAAAAAGGATTCACTAGGAGAGTGTTATTATACTACATGAATGTGGTCTTGGCCTCCTTCATCTTCTTCAACTTCTATGCCATCATGGATGCAGTTCAACAAAGTGTGATTCTATCAGTTCTAATCAACACTTGTGAGAGATGAAATGTCAATGAAATGGCTATATTGGTTGGTGGTAATGGCCTATGGAATGGGAGAAGTCAGCACAATTCTCATAGAAGATACTAGGAGAACCTATGTTGATGCTGAAGTACTCATTCTAAAAAACTATAGAAGGATCATGAATGTATTCAAATTGATCTATGAGGCATGCATAACCAATATTGTAACAGTTATAAATGTATTGTATTTTTTAATATAATTATGACTCAAAGGACTTTGAATCCAATGTTGAAATTGATGTTGATTTTGATTTTGATGTTAAATCTGATGTCAGTTAAAGAATAGAACCTAACTCTAACTATGATTATTTATCTAATAGGTACTTTGTTACAATGGTGTCTTGTTGAATGTTTGGTATTGGACAAGTAATGGCCTGTGAGGGGATGGTGGGTTCCATAAAAACTAGTTTGTCAAAGTTAGACTCTTTTGTAATGGGAAAAAAGTCAAGAGATAACTCCTCAGAGACTGGCTTGTGAATAGGAGGCTCTTGAAAAATAGACATAATCATTAAGAAGTGACTTAGCAAAGACTAACTTGTCAACGTGAGATTCCTTGATAATAGGTATAGGATTGAGAGGTGATTCATCACAAGTTAACTTATCACAATGGTTGGTTCAACAAAAACAACTTGGATTGGTTGGTTTTCTTGGCCTTAGTTTCCACTGAGTTCAAAATTACCAATTTTGAACACAACTTGGTCTTCAAATGATTGGATGGATTGAGGTTTTGATTGGATTAGTACTAGACAAGGAACAACTTTTGGTTGGATAATGGTAGGGTGTTGGGGAGTATGATTTCTCATACAATATAAAGGATGAAGTCCTAAAATGATAACAATAGGGTGGTGTGGAGATTGATTTCTCACACAAGCCAAAGGACTAGGTCTTGTGATGATGAAGGGTAATTGTGGAGCTTAGTTTCTCATACAAGCCAAAGGATGAGGTCTTGAAAGGACATGTTTGGATCATATGGAGCATGGTTTCTCACACAAGCTAAAGGATGAGGTCTTAGTATGGGAATGGTGTGATGTTGTGGTCCTAGAATAGAAATGGTATGACATGGTGGAGTTTGATTACTTGCATAAGCTAAAGCATCCAATTCCTCCTCATAAATCATATCATCCCAATTAGTAATTTGATTTAGATTTTTTGGATTTTGACAGTGTACCCCATATGGAGTATTGTAAAGAGAATAATAAAAATCTTTAGAAAATCTATCTCTATAGGGATTTCTAGTTGTATTTTGTGCGGCCATTATATCATAAGTTGGATTGTACATGACTCCACCATAAGTGTAGCTAGACATAGCCATATAAATGATGAAAGCTCTAAAATAAAAGTCTTAAATTTTTTCAAACTCTAAACAGTAATGTGTAAGGATAAAAGTTTCAAACTTGGTCTACCTTGGTCAAAGGTGGAGTTGTATCTCTAAAGGTTTGAAAGTGGAATTGTATCTCCAAAATGGTTTGTACTAAGATTTGGCATACAATAGTCTAACATCAAATTTATAATGTCAAATGTCATATACACAAAAGGTCAAGCATCTGAATAAAAATTGGTTTGTCAAAGTTTTTAGGTCAAAGTGTTCTAAAAAAGGTCTAAACTAAAAACAAAAAGAAGTCGCTAGGTCTTTTGTCCAAATGTAGAGCCAAAATCTAGGCTCAAATAGGCTATGCCACGAATTTTAGCCAAAAAGCATCAAAATATAGGCTTTAAATAAAGGATGATATGATTTGATTTAATCTAACAAGTTTAAAAACAACTTTGACATAGATATGGCACACGAAATCAAAAATAAACATGATCAGTAGGCATAAGACATGGGGCAAAAGGCTTTTGGAGAAAGGCTGTGTTTTCCCAAATAATGACATAAATGATAATGAGGATAGGCTTTGAATAAATAAACATTTAATAGTTTTCAAATTTGGGTAATTAATTAAACAAAGTTATGTAACCCAAAAGTGAAAGATTCATCTATCAACCCCATGAATTGAGGCCCAAATAGAAATCAATCAATGTTTGAATCTAAACTTGACAAGGTTAATTGAAAACTCAATGTTGAAAACTAGGATCTAACCAAACAAGCTAGACAAGATTGGATAGTATGACAGTACCTAAATAAGGTCTAAATGATATACATGACATGGTTTGAAACAAACAATTTTTGATACAATGGTAATTAAGTCTTGAAATAAATTGAGCAGCCTAATGTTGTAAACATGATCAAATGATTTGATCAATTTTATGTTTCAAAGACTTAAAGGCAAAATGGTTTGACATGATTTTGGCAGCATAACACTACCCTTCATAACTCAAATGACACACACACAAACAAGTTTTGGAAAAAAATTCAAGGCATAAGTGTGGCGTAAAATGGCCATCATAATGCCTCTTTAGATAAAAGAGTGATGTATAAACAAATTGGTTTTGATATGGTTTATAAACAAACATATTAGTTTCAGTCTCAAAATGCCAAGTAAAAAAATGATAAAATACAAGTAAATCATCCAAATTCCTATTAAGGGTGTGACAAGGTGCAGTTGACTAAACTAGTAAGTTTTCAAAAATTTATAAGTGGGTCAATTACATAATGAATTTAACATCACGATGCAAAATAAAAGCATGTAATTGGATGTTTGTAGCACTTGGCTTATTGTAAAAAGGTCTTGTCTTTTTTATAACCACTACATCCATCGCTTGCTCAATGTAATGTGATGTCCAAAGTGTAGATACATCCTATGTGCAACTCAAACACTAGAAGATGGTTTAACCTCTAAAACCTTCAATCCTAGTGGGAGTGATGAAGTCGATGCTGGGAGATGAAACCCCTAGTCAAAGCTTCTCTATATAACTTATGGGAGGTAATGAAGTCCCCTTACAATCCAAGTTTATAATAAAATAAATGACTAATAGAAAGACTTTAGGGTCATTTTAAGATCACCAAAAATATTTCAATTTTTTGGGGAGTGCTTTAAATGACATTATTTCTATGCCTTAGACTAGGCATGCTTGCAATAAAGATAACACTTTTGATTTCAAAAGTTCCCTAAAGGGGTTGGATGGAAGAGCATACACGCAATGTCCCTCTTTTTACCAATTAAAAAATAAGTTAAGAAACTATTGAATACAAAACTTGGAAAAATGAGTTCAATTTTAAACACCAAATAAAAAATTGGTTGGTGTTCTTTTGACCCCTTCATCTTAAGTTGTAACTTTGAAAGCACAATTATCAAAGAATTCACTTAAGCATCTAAATTTTTCATTAAGCCCCAGAATAAGGTTCCTAATTCATTTTAAACATTCAAAATATGTCCAAATAACATTATTTAACAAATTTTGAGTTTCTCCTATAATGAAAAAGTTAGTATGTCCTTTAGCTTTGAAGCTATTTTAAGTCGGTGATTATTTGTATACCCAAAGGCATCACCCCAAAATAAAATGTTCTAGATTAGAAAAATTTAAAGATATTTTAAAAATTTTATGAAAAATATATGCAACTTCAATCTAAACTAATATCACATTTTAAAAATTTAGGAGAAAACATGTGGTTTTAAAAAAAAAATTAAAAAATGGAGTCTGTATGACCCTAAACCAAGCATTTTAAAATGGCCTATTAGCTCTCAGGTTTATATTTTTAAGAAAAACACGGTGACCATTGATGGTTATACCTGACCATTGATTGTTTAACTTGATCATCAATGGTTTAAAATGACCATTGATAGTTTACTCAACCATCAATGGTTCCTCTAACCATCGGAGGTTACCTATGTAAACCTATGAAGATAAAAATCTGACCAAACCAAATTAAACAATCACTTAGAAAGATTTTTAAGCATCCAAATTGAAATTTTAAAGTTGCCTTCATCTCTCCTTCATATGTGGGATGCATCTAGTCCCATAGGGTGTGCCATTATGTGAACTAGGAATTTGAATCAAGAGAGGATGTTTAGTATCGTGTTAGTTCTAAAATAAAAAATAGAATGAAAGAAACACACTAACTAGCATAACATCTCTAGGCCTAGTCACTAAGGGGAGATTAGTGAGGAAAAAAAATTTGACAACACAACTAAAAATGGAAAGAAATGAGAAATATGAACACAAAACATAAATTTTTTACCAAATCTTTGATTGCTCCAAAAGGCTTATTCTTTGGTTTTCTTGGCTTGTGCTTTAAGAGATCTTCAATGGAGTGTGGACCTTCATCTCCTCTTAGTACCATATGGCTTGTGAATTTGGTTTGGTTGAATAATTTGACATTACAACACTAATTACAATGATTTTGGAAAGATTTTAGCATTATAACTTTTCACCAAGGTAGCTTAAAATTCAATAGGCAAGGCCTCTTATTTATAGATTTTTAGAATGGTTTGAGGATCAACCTTGACCAACCATTCTAATATTGAGATGTGTGGCCATGAATAAATCCAATTATGAAATTTAATCTACAAATATATCCATTAATATTTGGGATATAGGGGCATTGAATAGGCATGGAGGATCTTAATGAGGCATGGGAGGGGTTAACCTTGATATTTTATTCATTTATGGTCTAGAGATGTCTTCCCAAGAAATAATGTCACCTAATGATGTAGATATTCAATATTCATTTCCAAAAAGAAATTAATCAAAAATTTCCATGGAATTATTAATTAATCTCATGATTTGGTTTAATTATCTTTAAGCATGATTAGCCACTTTGATGCAAACCTTGGCTCTTTGTGCACAAATTACTCAAATTGATCAAAACGTCTTGTTATTGGCCTAAAATTTAACTAGATTATAATGAAGATGTGATGTTAGATGCATTGGATATGTTATCCCATTTAGGATGTTATCAACACAAAATAACATAGGCACATGTCTCATGCAATAAATTTGTTATAAAAGAGCAATCTAGAGTACCCAGGTGCAAAATGCCATTTTGACTCAAAATTATTTGATCAAAGTTAGTTAATTCATAAATTGCATCACCCCATTTAATGATACATTGGCAAAAATTAGGATTTGAATATGTCAATTTAAACTCTTTAAATATGTTGTAGTGTTTTTAGGCCAAATTATGTATTTTGGATAGAAATTGGTCAAAATCCTGATTGGAGGTTATTGGTGGCCAATTTTAGGTGTCTACAGTTTTCCCCTATTTGGGAAGGTGTTACAAATTGTAGGAACATAAATGTCTTCTTAAATAATGAGTAAAGGCTTATATGCCAAAAAGAAGATGATGATTGAATAAAATCTCCAAATGGTGTTTGGGAAACCTAGGGTGATGCCCCCTTGAGGTAGTGGCTGGCACATTTGTTGATGGACAGTCCCTCAAAAAGAAGTAAGAAGAAAGGTGGAATTGACCAGTGTTTGAGATTAATCCAAATGATAAAATGCTTTCATGTATTGATTTTTAAAGATTACTGATTTGACTAAAGGTTGTTATAATCAAGAATAAAAGTCAAAATAATGATTTTCCCATAGGTGGTTATAATCATTAAGAGGACATGGGTTGGCAAATGTTGATTGTGCCCTAGTTAGGGATAATTAAGAAGTATAACTCAAGGATATAACCTAGAATACAAATTAAATATGATTAGGTGAAAATGTATATGCTATGATCTAATGACTAAAGAAGTCACAAACAACTAGGGACATGAGGATGCATAAAATGATGAAAGGAATGCATAAAATAATAAAGGTTGATCAATAAGAATGATTTAGTTATACTTGATAATGAGTAGATGCTCATTTTTATTAGAAATAATACAACTAGAATGGTTAATGGTTTTATTTGATCAAGATGGGTGGAATGATTTACCAAGGTGCCAACGAGAAATTTCTACAACTCTATTGATTATAGACCTTTTTGAAGTTGATTTTTGCTGTAGCACTTGATGGTATGCATCATGATAGAACACCATGAAAAATACTCCAAAATGTCCATAAGGACTAACTCTTGATACAGTAAAAACTTGAAAACAATGTACTAATGATAAAAACCATGATGATAATGTCGACGTATGAATATGGATAGACTCAAGAATATTATTCTTGAGAAATCACCCAATGAACACATATAGACTAATTTGAGGCAACAATTTTGAAAGCAAACAAATAAAAAAGAAGACAAATAAACAAATAAATGCAAAAAAAACACACAAATAGACTAACAACCTAAATTAAACAAATAAATAGAAATCTTGAAAAAAAAAGCAAAAGAAAGCATCCTAATAATGACATTTCCCTAGTAGGGTGGATCAAGGATAACTAACTAGGATTATATAGGTAAATGCTTTTGGATTTTGAAATATTCTGAATGTTTTTGGAATTTTGAGGTATCTCAACTTGAAATATAATGACAATATACCTACTCATAAAATAGAGAGAGCTTTTGGCTTAGGTTACTCACAAAATGGTAAGAGTATGGCTTAAATTATTCATAAAATGGTGAGAGGGTATGGAAAATGGGGGATAAGGTGACCTCAATATGAATTTAGCATGGCCCACATAGTCCCAAAATGATCTTAAGTCACAATAATTCTACCAACACAAAAGGTAGGAAAAAACCAACTAGGTCCCAACAAGTTCTCAAATCTAGAAAATGGCTAGTCAAATGAAAATAGTGATGGCAAGTGATGCAGCAATGCATGATAAAAAAATATTACCCCTATATTTCTCATAGATAGTTATAATTATTATATAATGGATTAGATCAATGATATTAATTTTCCTATAGGTAGTTATAATTAGTAGCAAGATCGGTGAGACATTGATTTGCCCATAAGTAGTTATAATTAGGCTCACATAAACAAACTTGATATAAGATGAAAAAATGAAAGATATATTGTTAGATCAACTGTTACACTACTTTCATAGACTGCCATTGAAATATGGATTTGATATATTGGTGAAAATAGATTGAAATCCCTCCACAAAAAGTATGAGAAGAACCATAATAACTAAGATCAAAATAGGATTGGATATGATAGCTTAAAATAGGCTTTGGTCTAGATAGGAATAGAATGATAGGATGGTATGGTCTTTCTAAGGATAATGATGGTTTTTGATTGATTAGATAAAATTTTAAAAGGGTTTCCCCCAAATGATGGGGTGAATGGCTGGGTATGTTATAACGATAAAAGGATATGTAATAATGTCATGATAATGAAATGGTATGGTACATGTTTGGTTTTGGCCTGGGTATGATAAATGGCATATGATTTTTTTGTCCTATTGAAGTGGAGATGCACATCCTAATCAGCAAGTAATTCAAATAGAATAATCAATCATGTGAATTTCTATCCCACAGTTTATCTGAATAGTTACTCTATCAAGAATGTCCTATAAATTTGGATGCCAAGAATGTTGTTGTGATCTTCATTGATAATTGATTTTGAGTCTAAACATTGAGACAAGTTATCTTTGTAGCCTCTACAAAGGAAAGTGTGGCCATGGATTATAAATAGGGATAAAATTTAGATGATAGGTTTGTTTTTGAAATGGAATGGTGGATGATAATGGAATGAATGATGGAGAGGAAATAAATGAAGCTTAGGAATTTTAGTCACATGTAATGTTGTTGAAGCTAGATTCAACATAATTTTGGTTTTGGTGGGGCCAAGGACTTATTCTCTCAATAGGACCACCGGATTTTTTTTTTTTGGACTTGAGAATAGCTACCATATAATTAAGTTATAGATAGAAAGTTTTTTTGATTTGATCTTTGATTTTTCTTCATTAAGTAGTGGATAACTTTTGTGCTCAACTATTGGTGCCTTGATGAAGTTTTAACCAATGAAGCTATTCTTATTATCCTATTGCACCTCTGAGAAGATTTTAGTAATGATGATTGGATTTTGACTTTGATTGTCTTCTAGTGCTTTCAAAAATGTTTCACTAGAAAATACTGAGTTTGAACTTTGATTGTCCCCTAACACCTTTAAAAAGGTTTCACTATGAGAGTGTTCTTCATATAAATGAATGTGGTCTTGTCCTCCTTAATCTTCTTCAACTACTATGTTTCCATGGATGCAATTCAATAAAGTGTGATTTTATTGGTCCCAATCAAAACTTGTGGGAGATGGAATGTCAATGAAATGGATATATTGGTTGGTCGTAATGGCTTGTGGAATGGGAGAAGGCAACACAATCCTCATAGAAGATACTAGGAGAACTTATGTTGATGATGTACTCATTCTCAAAAATTGTATAAGGATCATAAATGTATTCAAATTGATCTATGAGGCATGCATAACCAATATTGTAATAGTCATGATTGTATTCTATTTTTGAATCTGATTCTTACTCAAAGGACTCTGAATCCAATGTTGAGATTGATGTTGATTATAATTTTGATGCTAAATCTAATGTCAGTTAAAGAATAGAACTTGAATCTACCTCTAATTCTTTATCTAATTAGTACTTTGTTACAATGATGTCTTGTTGAATGTTTGGTATTGGATAAGTAATGGCCTATGATGGGATGGTGGGTTCCATAAAAATTGATTTGTCAAAGTGAGACTCCTCTATAATGGGAAAAAGGTCAAGAGATAACTCCTCAAAGACTGGCTTGTGAATAGGAGGCTCTTGAAAAATAACATATTATCAAGGTAATGATTTACCCAAAGGTGGTTATAATCATTAAGAAGTGACTTAGCAAAGACTAGCTTGTTAGTGTGAGACTCCTCAATAATAGGTATAGGATTAAGAGGTGATTCATCATAGGTTGAATTATCAAAAATGGTTGGTTCAACAAAAACTTCTTAAATTGATTGGTTTTCTTGGCCTTGGTTTCAAATGAGTTGGAAATTACTAATTTTGAGCACAACTTGGTCTTTAAATGATTGGATGAATTACGGTTTTGATTGGATTGGTACTGGATAAGGAATGACATATGGTTAGATAATGATAGGGTGTTGGGAAGCATGATTTCTCATATAAGCCAAAGGATGAAGTCTTAAAATGGTAACAATAGGGTGGTGTGGAGCTTGATTGTTCACACAAGCCAAAGGATTAGGTCCTAGAATGATAAATGGGAATTGTGGAGCTTGGTTTCTTGTATAAACAAAAGGATGAGGTCCTAAGAGGACATGTTTAGGGCATTATTGAGCATGGTTGATCACACAAGTTAAATGATGAGGTCCCAGTATGGGAATGCTGTGATGTTGTGGTCTTTGAATAGAAATGGTATGACATGGTGGAGTCTGATTACTCACATAAGTCAAAGCATACAAGTCCTCCTCATAAACCATATCATCCCAATTAGTAATTTGATTTGGATTTTGTGGATTTTGATAATGTTCCCCGTATGGATTATTATAGGGAAATTAATAAAACTCCTTATAAAATCTATCTCTATAGGGGTTTCTAGTTGGATTTTATGTGGCCAGTCTATCATAAGTTGGACTATACATGAATCCACCATAAGTGTAGCTAGACATATCCATATAAATGATGAAAGCTTTGAAATAAAAGTCTTAGAGTTCTACAAACTCTGAAAAGTAATGTGTAAGGATAAAATTTTCAAACTTGGTCTAACTTGGTCAAAGGTGGAGTTGTATCTCTAATTGTTTGGAAGTGGAGTTGTATCTCCATATTGGTTTGTACTAAGATTTGGCATAAAAAATTATAAAATCAAATGTCTAATGTCAAATTTCATACACACAAAAGATCAAGCATCTGAATAAAAATTGGTATGTCAAAGGTCTAGGTCAAAGTGTTCCAAAGAAGTTCTAAACTGGGAAAGGGAAAGGAGTCGCTATGTATTTTATTCAAATGTAGAGTCAAAAACTAGGCTCAAATAGGCTATTATATGACTTTTGGCCAAATGGATTCAAAATATAAGCTTGAAACAAAGGATTATATGATTTGATTTGATTTAATCTAACAAGTCTAAAAACAACTTTGACATAGACCCAACACATGGAATCAAACATAAACATGATTAGTAAATATAAGGCATGAGATAAAAGGATCTTGCAAAAAGGCTATGTTCTCCCAAATAACAACAAAAATGATAATGAGGATAGGCTTTGAATAAACAAACAATCAATAGTTTTCAAATTTGGGTAATCAATTAACCAAATTTATGTAACCCAGAAGAGAAAGATCAGTGTATCAACCCTATGAATTGAGGCCCAAATAGAAATCAATCAATGTTTGAATCCAAAATTGACAAAGTTAATTTAAAAATCAATGTTGAACACTAAGATTTGACCAAACAAGCTAGACAACATTAGACAGTATGATAGTGCATAAACAAGGTCCAAATGGTATACATGATATGGTTTGAAACAAATAGTTTTGATACAATGGTAAACAAGTATTGAAACAAATTGAGAAACCTAATGTTTTAATCATGATTTAATGATGTGATTAATTTTATTTTTCAAATAATTAAATAAAAAATGGTTTGACATGATTTTGGCAGTGTAACACTACCCTCTATAACTCAAATGACATACACACAAACAAGTTTTTAAAAAAAATTCAAAGCACAAGCATGGTGTAAAATTGCTAGCATAACACCTCTTTAGAAAAAAGAGTGATGTATAATCAAATTGGTTTTGACATGGTTTATAAACAAACATATTAGTTTCAGTCTCAAAATATCAAGTAAGAAAATGACAAAATACAAGTAAATCATCCAAATTCCTATTAAGAGTGTGACAATGTGGGGTTGAATAAAATAGAAAGTTTTAAAATATTTCTAGGGGGATAAATTAAAAAATGCATATTATTTCATGATGCAAAATAAAATCATATAATTGGGTGTCTACGACACTTGGCTTGTTGTAAAAATGTTTTGTCTTTTTTATAACTACTACATCCATTACTTTCTCTATGTAGTGTGATGTCCAAAGTGCAGATACATCATGTGTGTAACTCTAACACTAGAAGATGATTTAACCACTACAACCTTCAATCTTAGTGGAAGTGATGAAGTTGATGCTAGGAGATGAAACCCTTGGTCAAAGCTTCCCTATAAAACTTGTGAGAGTTAATGAAGTCCCCATCACGATCCAAGTTTGCAATAAAATAAATGACTAATAGAAAGACTTTAGGGTCATTTCAAGATCACCCAAACAATTTAAAGTTTTTGGGGAGTTATTTAGATCATATTATTTCTATGCCTTGGACTAGGCATGCTTGCAATAAGGACAACACTTTTGATTTCAAAAGTTCCCTAAAGGGGATGGATAAAAGAGCATACATGCAATGTCCTTCTTTTTTCCAATCAAAAACTAAATTAAGCATTTATTGAATACAAAACTTGGACAAATGAGTTCAATTTTAAACACCAAATTAATGCTTAGGTGGTGTTCTTTTGACCCCTTGGTCTTAAGTTGTAACTTTGAAAGCATAATTATTAAAGCATTCACTTCAGCATCTAATTTTTTCATTAAGCCCAAAAATAAGGTTCCTAATTCATTTTAAACATTCAAAATATGTCTAAATAGCATGATTTAACAAATTTCAAGTTATCCCTATAATGAAAAAGTAAATATGTCCTTTAGCTTTGAGGTTATTTTAAGTCGATGATTATATGTCTACCCAAAGACATCACCCCAAAAGCAAATGTGTTAGATTAGAAACATTTAAAGATATTTAAAAAAATTTGTTAAAAATATATGCAACTTGAGTCTAAACTAATATCATATTCTAAAAATTTAAGATAAAACATGTGGTTTTAAAAAAAATGTTAAAAAATGGAGTCTATATGATCCCACACCAAGCATATTAAAATGTCCTATTAGCTCTTGGGTTTGTATTTTTAAGAAAAACATAGTGACCATCGATGCTTATACCTGACCATTGATGTTTGAAAATGATCAGCTTATTTTACTTAACCATTGATGGTTCTTTTGATCATTGGTGGTTACCTGTGTAAACCCATGAAGATAAAAATATGACCAAACTAAATTAGAATAACACTTAGAAAGAGTTTTAAGCATCCAAATTTAAATTTTAAAGTTGCCTCATGCTCTCCTTCATATGTGGGATGAATTTGGTCCCATCAGTCTTTCCATTATGTGAACTAGGAATTTGACTCAAGAAAGGATGGTTAGTATCGTGTTAGTTCGAAAATGAAAAACAAAATGAAAGAAACACACTAACTAGCATAACATCTCTAGGCCTAGTCACTAAGGGGAACTTAATGAAGGAAAATCATTTGAAAACACAACTAAAAATGGAAAGAAATTATAAATATGAACACAAAACAAAAATTTATTACCAAATCCTTAATTGCTCCAAAAGGCTCCTTCTTTGGCTTGCTTAGCTTGTGCTTCAAGAGATCTTCTTCAATGGAGTGTGGCCACCTTCATCTCTTCTTAGCACCATGTGGATTATAGATTTGGCTTTGTTGAATAATTTTTCATTATAAAACTAATTATAATGATTTTGGAATGATTTTATCATTATAACTTTTCACCAAGATATATTAAAATTCAATAGGCAAGGCCTCCTATTTCTAGATTTTTGGAATAGTTTGAGGATCAACCATGACCATCCATCTCAAGATTGAGATGTGTGGCCATGATTAAATTCAATTATGAAATTCAATCTACACATATCCCTATTAATATTTGGGATATAGGGGCATTGAATAGGCATGGGAGGGGTTAACCTTGATATTTTATGCATTTATGGTCTAGGGATGTCTTCCCAAGAAATGATGTCACTTAATGATGTAGATATTCAATATTCATTTCCAAAAATAAATTATTCAAAAAGTTCCATAGATTTATTAATTAGGCTCATGATTGGGTTTAATTAACTTTAAGTATTATCGGTCACTTTGATGCAAACTTTGGCTCTTTATGCACAAATTACTCAAATTGGTTAGAATGTCCTATTATTGGCCCAAAATTTAACTGGATTTTAATTAGGATGTGATGTTAGATGCATTAGATACACTATCCCATTTAGGATGTTTTCAACAAAAAATAATAAGGTCACTTGTATCATGTAAGAAATTTGGTAGAAAAGAGTAATCTAGAGTACCCAGGTGCAAAAATGCCATTTTGACTTGAAATGATCTGATCAAATCTAGTTGCTTCATAAATTGAATTGCACCATTTAATAATACCTCTACAAAAATTGGCACTTGAATATGTCAATTTCATCTCTTTAAATATGTTTTAGTGTTTCTAGGCAAATTGTGCATTTTGGGTAGATATTGGTCAAAATCTTGGTTGGAGGTTATTGGTGGCTAGTTTTAGGTGTCTATAATTCCTTAGGCACAGGGGTCAAGGCTCAATTGCATGCCTATCTCAAAACTTAGGATAATTTCTAGCCTATTGGGCGCTTGATACGTTAAACAAAGATGTCATTGACACCATGGGTAAACCTTCATAAAGTAACATGTTCATTTACTAGATTTATACTATCATAACTATTAGAATCAAGTTGCAAACACAAAATAATGTTGTAACCATCTAGATAATATCAATGCTCAATTTTTTTCAATAACATTCTTCATTAATACATAGATTTGGTATACAAAGTTCATAAAATGAAAAAAAATTATGTGATCATCTTTGAACTACTCATGTATAGTGTCTCACAAGTGAGCTTGGGCTATACATTCAAAATTATTAACATAGTTCATGATGATTATAACATACTAATGGTGGCCCTCAATTTCATTAGAGCTTTGATACATTAACATCACCTCTCCTAGTCTTCAAGTTCCATATCATTTTTATAGGTGGAAGAGAATCTTCTTACCAGTTTATATGGGCACATACCAAGTGCTAAGCTATCACTGGGGGTCATTATGACACTTGATCCAATATTATGACCTCCACACTCTCCAACCACCACATGAAAGTACTCAAAGGGATGCCCCTAAAAACTAGGGTGCTAAGCAACTAACTTCTTTCTGGCATAAAATCATCAAAGATTCATCCAGCTAGTGCTAATAGTTTCAAAAGATCAATCATTTACAATGATTACCACATGTCAATATGTGTTGAGTTAGCACAATTCACTAAGTATCACAAAAAGGGGCCTAACATTACTCCATACAAAATTTCTAGTCTACCTTCAAACTAATATTTTAGTGCATTTGGTATATAAAATTTGGGTGGACTCTGCTATAGCTCTGACTTCAAGTTTTCAAATCCCTAAATGGTGAGCTTGATTTATTTGATAGCACCTTCTAATTTTATTGATGCAACCTCAACTATGATCATGTCCATGTTTTCTAATTATTTCCTAAAGGCTTCCATCCTTTCCTTTGATCATCTCACCCTACCATCAAAAATATCCCCTTCTTCACTTTCCTTTGTCTAAAAGGTGTGGAAGAGTTCCTCTAGGTATTACTCCTAGGTCTTTAGTTGGGTGCTTAAGGTATTGACCTGTGCCATAACCTGGACATGCTCAGTCCTGCTCATAGTAAATGCATGCTTCACCAAATCATCCTTTTCCTCTTTTATGTTTTGAATGTGCATGTTGGGTGAAGTTAAAAAAGATGGCATACACTTCTTCTACACCCTCTTCTATCTTGGCAAAGAGGTCCTCTACCACATTGAGATTTTTGTTTAGCTCTCTTTTGATGGATTCACTGGGGTCTTCTTATTCCTCTAGTACCAGATTCATTTTGTGGATAATTTTTTTCTAATAGCATGTAAATTTTATCAAACTATTTCATTTCTAAGGTATCCACACCATCCAAAATAGATGGCTCTACCTCTTTGATGTGATTGACCAGCTACTAGAGTTTGAGCTTCATTTCCTTCAATTTTTTCTTCTACCTCCTATGTGATTTATTTCCATTTGTTGGTGTGAACATCATTGATAATGTTTTTTCATGTTAATTATAGGGACATATTAAGGATTGAATTCAATAACCTTATGGGGTTCATATCCCTAAGATTTACAAGATGGTAGTCATGACCCTCTTTCAAATTTTTGGTGCTTTAGATTGCTTTCTCTAGTACTTTGAATTGAGGTTCATCCATGTAACAATTAAGAGCCTAAAAAACTTGATGGTGTGTTAGGGTCATAGCAATTTTGGGGTGAATTTACTCCATCATGTAGAATTCATCATCTTTAGTGAACTTCCATTGTGATTTCTCCCTGTAGTTCAACTCATACTCCTCTTTCTCAGCTAGCTCATTTTCTTCAGTTTTGGTTCTAGTGATTTATTCTTCTCCTTCTTCTTATTATTCTACTCACTCTACTAAGGGTTCTTCATCAAAATTATCCCCTTGGTTTTTATCATCTCTTTCCTCATTGATAGTTTTTCCATCTTATTTCTCAAAGGGTTCTTCCTCAAACTTTCCCACCTTGTTTGCTTCTTCTTCTCATAATGTTTCTTTGGCCCAAACCTCCTTAATACCAACCTTACTCTCCTCTTGCCCCAATAGGGTCTCTACTACCTTCTCATTTTATTATTTTGAGGCACAAACATCACCTTCTTTGTCTTTAGGTGCCCCTTCAAAACTAGGGTATGCCTATTGTGTAGTTTCCTCTGCCAAGCTAGAGTGGGCACTAGGCACCTCTTTGATTACTTTCTCCTTTATAGGTTTCATGCAAGAGGCAACATTTTCCTCTCTCTCTCTCTCTCTCTCTCTCTCTCTCTCTCTCTCTCTCTCTCTCTCTCTCTCTCTCTCTCTCTCTCTCTCTCTCTCTCTCTCTCTCTCTCTCTCTCTCTCTCTCTCTCTCTCTCTCTCTCTCTCTCTCTCTCTCTCTCTCTCCCCCTCTCTCTCTCTCTCTCTCTCTCTCTCTCTCTCTCTATTCATTTTATCCCATTCTACTTGGGCCACCTTCTCTTCTATTTCTTTCCTCTTGGCCTTTTCTTCTTTATCCTTTTTATTCTTATCCTTCCTTTTCTTGGATTGTGCCTTACATTTCTTTTTTTATGCCTATATCTCGTCAACCTCTATTTGATTAATTTAGGCTTGGGCCATGCCCTTAGATCTCATAGAATTTCAATTATCATGTAAATCTATCACCATGTTAATATGATTTTAGTCTAGGCCTATATCATCCCATTTGTGCTTCAACTCATCTTTAGTTGGTGTATCTAAGGGTATCATTTCTTCATACACTTCTGCCTCACTAGGATTCTCATTTATTTCTCCTTCCTTATTTCCTTTCATCTCCTATACCTTGTAGTCCTCCACTTCTTTCCTGCACTCTTTGGAGTCAACCATCTCAATGGATTCTTTTCACATTTTGACCTTTGTCATTTCTTCTCTTCATTTCTTCATCTCTAGCACCTTCTGTATCTTAGCATCACTAAGGCTAATTTTCCTCCATCTTCACATCTTCTTCTCAAATTCAGTCTAAGGGGATGGAGAGGGGGTCTGTTCACTTGATGAGAAGTCATCTTCCTTGAGTACTATGTATATACACCTCCCAACTATTTTTTCCTCCATATCCTCTTCCTCCTCTTCCACCTCTATGTTAGATAAGATTATCATAGACACCATAGGAGGAACCTTTCCCTTTTTCTTTATGCTTGAGGAAGTCTTTGGCATGAATTGTATGCACTTATTTATGGAGATCAAAGGAGAGTTTTCTTCTTCTTAGGTGATTTTGAGACTTATTCCTATCTCTTCCAAAATCTCCCCTTATTCTTCTTGGGAGAATTATTCTGCTTTGCTTGTGTTAGAGTTCCTTCATTACTGATCTATATTGGAGGGTCTTCACTCCACTCAATGCTAAGGCCCTTCTTCCATGGCTTCATCTCATAGTAGATCCTATGGATGTGGCCATATATTGTTGCCTCCTAAAGGGAGTGGATATCTAGGTGATACAATTCATCCTTATTGGCCTTTCCCATCTACATGAGTGAACTAGCATCTCATCTTATGCCTCTCCACATCTAGTTACTTGACTGGAATGTCTAACTAATATGCATTGGGGACATGGTATAGTGCATCCCTAAATTACCTTGCCCAGAAGGCATAAGGGAGATTTAGACACCTTAACATGTTTCCATCAACTAGCAATAAGTACACTACATAATAGTGTTATATTATATAAAATGTTACCATTCTAAACATACTCTGAGGGAGCCCTTGAGAGATGCACCAATTCTAGCCTGAAGGCCTCTATATTTTTTTCATGCCACCCCATAATGTGAGTCTTATATTTGGTGCTAAAATAGGGGGATTTTGAAGTCTTTGTACTTCTATACCAGGGATTCATTTGTTCTCTAGATGGACCCAAAAGTTATCTTTGTGCCCATCTAGAATTTTAATCTCCTCCATGACAAGGAAGATAATGATGGATCCTCATCTAAATGTCCCTTTCACCTTATGACACTCTTGTGTATTCTTCAAAAATTCATTACTGATGATTTTAGCAATGTTGGACTACATGCCTTGTACCATGTGATAGGAAATACAAAGGTTTGCTTTAGTCACATTGATCCATCGACCACCTGTGCATAGTTTAGAGCTTATAAGGTGTATGCTACCATTGTGTTAGGGTCCCTACACTCCTTAAATGTGAAGCCCCCCCTTGAAATAATTTAGGATTTGGGCTATGAACTCCACCTCTTCATCATCATCCATCATATAATGAATATCCTTACCAGTATTTGGAAGCACATTTATTCTCTTTATCAATTGTGCATAAATATTCATGCTCCTTCTTGCGAAGTAAATGCAATCCTCATGGACACACGAGAGTAGGAATTGAACCAACTCTTATAGCTTACCAAACTATGGAAACTCATAAATTTGAGTTTCACTGGATGTTGTCAATTTGTCTTGGATTGAGAAGTCAAATAGGGCATCACCTTATGATGTCTTTCACCTTGTGTCCACTAGCTAATCTTGTGCAAGGTCCTAAAAATGAATATAATTGTGGTGATTATACTATTTTAGCTAGCATACATACACAAAATAGTGCTAATACTCCCATATCATGACCTCTAAAGGGAACTTACATTACTTTTTATGACATCTTGGTGAACACCTTAGTGTCTACCTATGTTATGTTCACTACTTCTACTCTCTGCACTATTAATTTTTTAGTGGCCACTTTAGGCACCATATGCACTCATTTTGGGTCTTATTGTATTGGCTTAGAGCTTGATCCATTCTATTTCTTCACCATCCTGAACCTTCTTGTATTAAAATGTGAAAGGTTTTGTTTACCAAAGCCTCAAATAGTGGTGGTGCTTCTATAGTCATGGGATCTATGACTATTCCTTTAGCTCTCAAGCTTCACTAACCTTCAATGGTAGTTCTGGAATTCACTTAATTAATTACCTTCTTGATTTATGTAGGATCCTCTTTCCACACTTTTCCAAATCACTCTTACTATGAATGCAATCCTTCTTAGTATGGAATTGTTCACTCTTTGTTCTTAAACAAACTTAAATTATCATTGATATAGGGTTTTCTCACCTTGAATCTCTGGTTTTTGATTTTTTTCACTCTTAGTCTTAAGTTAATGTAAACTTTGTAACCTAAACAAGTTTGTTGCTTGTTAATTTATAACCTTTTATTATCTACCATCATTAATGCAGGTGTTTTATGGCATGGTTGTGCTTTGATTTCTTGGAAAATAATTTTTTTTTGTAAAATTCATGAAAATAATTTCTCATCAATTAATTAATTTCATATATTTATGCATCCACTACCACTTCATTGAATGCTCTCTAATGGTAATTTAGTGAAGTGATTTTTAGTTCAAACAATCACTTCCTGCTCAAACCTAGGTGGAATTTTATTGTCTTAGATGATTCTTCTCCTATGCCATATTCACTTGGTGTGACCTTCACCTTCCATGTGGTAATATAGGAACAATTCTTCACATGCATGTGATTTATCCTCATTGTTTACATTTTCTCTTCTAGTTGTGCTTCCATTTCAAGTATGCTTCTCTATTTTTGTCAATTTTGTACATTTCATCTTACCTTAGCCTATCATACCCCATACAAATACCTTATGATATTATTCTAGCACATGAATTATATTCTAGTTCTCTTTCACACTCTCATATTATTTATCTTCACTTTCTTTCTTATGCTCAACTATATTAAGCATCTTCATCTTCTTTCCTGTGCCCAACCATGTTGAGCATTTTCACCTTCTACTTTGGTCTCTAGTGAAATAACAATTGATGCATCTCTTTCTAAATATAGCACAAAGGTTACCTTTGTGCTTATATAATTTTTCATTTTTTCCTCAAATATTTAAAGTCTAGGTACTTCTTCGAGCCCAAAAACTTACGCATCTAGCCCTAGGTGATATGAGAGCAAATGGGCTTGACTCACCCAGCTTGTATTATGTATAAAAGTGCTAGAGTAGTTCATTATTAGGCCCCCAAGAGCCTTACAATTTTCATATTGATCATAGGGATCTTATTCATATTCTTCTTACATCTAGTGAGTTTCATGTACCACCACTTAGATGTCTGGCCTTAGACACTTAGAAAATACAAGTGCTCGAGTTACCTAGCTAGAATCATGTGTGAGAGGTTAGATGGATTCACTGGAGATGGGTTTGATTCATGTGTCTATAACTAGGGTTTCATGACCTTGTGTGATTATAAATCATAAGTTATCGATTTACCTAGCTAGAATTATGCATGCAATACTAACATATAAGTCCTTGCGATTATCATGCACCACTTATTACCTCTTCACACTATACAAAGAACAAAAACAAAAGAAAAAGAATGGTTTGGATTGTGTCAAACTATATTCTAGTTAGCTCAACTTCAACCCAAATAGTGACCAATAAGTCAGTGTTATTATGGCATAAATGCCATCTTAGAGGCAATACGGCTTCAATTAGTTTCCATTAAAATGCCCTAGGAGCATTTCATTAGATAATGTGCACAAATTTCATGTGTTTGTATCCAATATGTGGTGGATGATGTAGGGGCCCATCCACCTTATTTACAATTTTCTTGGGTGTTTAAGGTATTTTGAGTCATAGAGTAGCACCAATTTTCCTTTAGTCAGCTCCTTGTGCTTGATGTGTTTGTCATTCTAGAGCTTTTGGCATGTCTTTTTGATTTATTGACTCCATCTTAATTGGGAATGATTTTCATCCAAGTGCTCCAAGTCTTCCAACCTTATGTTCAAACATTTTTGGTTGTCTAAGAGATCAATCTATGTAATGCATGACTATGGCACCAAGAATTACATGGAAAGAATTGCTTCAACACTAAACACCAATTGAAATGGTATAGCCTTATTCAAGTGCTTATATTACATGTAGTATGCCCATAGTAATATTGAAATGTGATCATCCAAATCATTATGACCAATATTTCATATCTTTTTCAAGCATGTTATTAGGATCTTATTGAATTCTTTAATTATTCCATTTGATTATGGATGATACATGTGGTCTTGTGGTGTACCACTATGTATTCAATTAAAAAGATGTGCACCATATCATTGATGAAATGAGTGCCCCTATCGCTAGTTAGACTTAATGGGAACCCATATCAAATTAGTATGTTATCTTAGAGGAAGTACATGACTATCACATCTATAAATTTTTTTGTCAAAATGACCTCATCATACTTAGTGAAATAATCAATGGCAACCAAGATATACTTTACAACTATGCACAATGCTACAAGATTTATTGATCCAATAAAATCAATGGACCATTTCTTAAATGATGCCTAGGAAAGAACAGGGATGAGAGGCATCTCATCCTAGTGGTTGATATTCTTAGTGTGTTGGCATATGTTGCATGCCTTGACACACTCCTTTACATCGTGGAACAATCTTGGCCACCACAAGCCCAATTGTAATATTTTGTGTACCATTACATCTCTAGCATAATGGTATATATGATTCCATCATACACTTCTTTTAAGATGGATTCCCTTTCATGTTCTATAACACACCAACATAGGACTTCATCTCTACTTAGTTTATACAGATCTCCCTTAATGAGCTAGAATGGGGAGCCATGAATCACAAGCTACTTCTTCTCCTTTTTTGACATGGTCTATGGTGCAAACCTAGATGTTAAGAAAGTAGACATATCTACCAAATCTTTATGGATATGATAGACTCTATAGAGTTGCATGTTTGGCATGTCATCCTTAATCAGTACCACTGCATCACCATAATTTATGTAGGATAAATGGTCTAGCCCCAAGTTTTGCTTTCCAAGTTTAACAACAATATAGTGAAATAGATGAATGGGGTTTCCATTATATATTGCCTAAATTTTTATAAGGCATAAACCATTGCTATCACCTCATGCTCTATGGTGGTGTAATTCTATTTCACTTGCAACAATTTCCTACTTGCAAAGGAGATGGGGTGATCCATCTTTCCCTTGCCTGGTTGCACCAATATGGCACCAACTGTAGAGCCTAAATCATCAACATGTACATGGAAAGAAGTAGTTTAGTTTGGGAATTGTAGAATTGGCACATTAGCCAACTTTAACTTCAATTTTTCAAAAGCCTCCTCTTTCACATTGCCTTAATAAAATGGGCCATTTTTGTGAAATAGCTCCTCTAAAGGCACAAAAATATTTGCATATCTCTGTATAAACTTCCTATAATAGCCATAATGGCCTAGAAAGGTGTGAACATCTTTCTACATTGAAGGGGTCTAAATTTGAATTATGATGGCTATCTTCAGAAGGTCAACAAGAAAACCATCCATATAGATGATGTGCCTAAGTAGTGTTTTAAAGAGGGTTGTGAAGATGCATTTCTTTAGGTTTAATGATATCTATATTTTCATATACCTCTCAACCATGAGGAACATATTATCAAAGTGGTCCTTTATAAATCCATACATAGTCCAGTCATTAAGATAGACTTGGAGGAACCTATGGATCAAGTCCTTGAAATTAATGATCACCACTCTGGAGAATATGGCTATTGCATTATTGAGTCAAAAGGGCATAATATTATAAGTAAAACAACCCCATTCAATTGTAAAGGTTGTCTTAGGCTTATCCTCCTTAATCTACACCTAATGGTAGCCTAAGAAACCATCAGTGAAGGTTTATATTTTACAACCTATGATGCCATCGAGGACCTCACCAATGAATGAGGTCAAGAATAGGTCAGTGATGTAGGTAGCATTCAAAAGTCTTTAGTCAATGAAGATCCATATGCACCCATCATTTTTTATGATTATGACCATCAGGGTCACCCATTCAGACTTTTGTATAGGGTAGATGATGTTGGTGGCCAACATTCCATCAATCTTCATTTTTACCTAGGTGTAGAGATTGGGATTCATCCTATACAAGTGCTTCTTCAAAAGCCTCATGCCATCCACTAACTTGATTCTAATTTTACTAAGGTAAGGGTGGGTACCCTCTTTTTGTGGATAATTGCATGAGAACAAGTCCTAAAACTCCTTCAAGAGGTCTATGATTTGTGCCATCTCTACCTCAGACTAGTACGCACCTATAATGGTAATCTCTGACTCACCCTCCATGTTGATGTCTACTTTAGTGGTCTTGAGTGGTGCATGATAGGGTTCATTCCTCTCCTGATGAGAGTATTCAACTTGATGTGTCCCCTCCATTGTTTTAATTCAAAGATGCATTGGATATTCTTCATTTGGGGCATTATCATCCATATGGTGCATGCATTTTTTCTTCTTGTTTGATCCTTCTAATTGCGCTCCTTCTAGGTTTCATCCTCCTCCTCACTAGAATCACTATTGAGTGCCTTTTCTTAAAAAAATTTCAAGATTGCTAGTCCTTTCTCCTTGAACATGTCTCTATGGCAATCTTATAGAATGGTAGTGTCCTCAAACATTACCCTATGAATGACTTGAAGTGGCTCCAGTAGCTCTAATTTCAATGAAGAGAAGGAGAAGGTGTGCATGAACCTCACATTGAGTACCTCCCAACCTCTTGTCTCTTAGTGAATTTCATTTAAAATGTACCATACTCATGTCCATGTTTTTAAAGTCCTATAAAAGGAATGCACCCATAGGCTTCGGGGCATGTTCTTACCATAGATAGTCTAGGTTTCTTCACACAAGCACACATATGGAATTGGGTCGAAATCTCTTGAGGAATCAGGTATGTCTAAGTCCTCATTACTATTTAAAAAATTAGTGCATATTATTGACTTCACATCTTACCATGTTGGCAAGCTAGGCCTTTGCACTACCCACTAACAAGCAGTAGTACTCTTTAAGGTATGCATTAGTGCACCCATTCTATCTATTTCCTTAGGAACACATGCTTTAATTTCATAGACATAGTCCTCTACAGGTTGTCTCCTTCCATATTTTTGGATAACTACAAGCTTCCCTTTACTTAGTTGAAACACCCTTTTTCTTATCATTTTGGCATGGGAAACCCATTTCTTCTAAGTGCGATCAACCTTGATTAGTCCTATTCTATCTGGACTCAGCTTAGTTACCCACACTAGGTGACACCTTCAACCAGTAACCCCATAAGCCTCTTTAACCCATCATTTTAAAGCTACATCAATTGTATCAAATGCAAATTGTCCATCATTCCATATGAGCACTCTTTGGTCACTTTAGTTAAGATTCTTGGCACCTTACACCATGATGTCATAAACATGGTTGATATCATCTTTGAGATCAATAATTTCCACATATGGATGCCCTTGATCACTTGATATGGGGATCACCACCTTCTCTACCATTCTTTAAAGTCATATAGTGCTTATTGAAGTGCATGTCCACATTATTGGTGTAGCACTATGGCCTCCCTAAAAGCACTAGATAGTTATCATGACCTCAAAGTCAACTCATAATTTGGTGCCCCTAATATCTATAATGGTTCCCTTCAGGATCCTGACAAGTTATGCTCAATATTTATTGGCCATAAAAAATGTATGAGGGGAGGGATTTAAGGGTGGCCATCCCATCTTTTC
Source organism: Torreya grandis (assembly GCA_037957365.1). NCBI lineage: Eukaryota > Viridiplantae > Streptophyta > Pinopsida > Cupressales > Taxaceae > Torreya > Torreya grandis. Next base: position 407,402 of record JARHVA010008205.1, on the reverse strand, counting down.
CTAGGTAGTTTTGGGCAGAATACTAACCTTAACATTAGTATCCATAAAGACCTCACAAATAGACCATCCATTGATGGTGGTGTTTATTAATAGTTCTTGATCATACTATACATTTTAAGTATGCCTTACTTCATGCACCTACTCCATATGTGGTGAAACAAATTCAATCATCTAAGGCATAGCCTCCTCCTCGAGTCTCTTCCCTGTGTGCTCTAAAAACAAGTTTTTTAGTAAGGGTAACATCATTTAAAATTTTACGAGGCACAGGATCTTGGTCAACTCCTATATTTCATCCTCCTATCTATCTTTCTTCTTGCACATGGTTCTTACCTATGCCTCTATATCTATGGCTAGTTGGAGCTCTCCCTAAATTTTCTATATTACACTCATATCTTATTATAGGACATCCTTCTATCATACTAGGTTAGGGTAGGGCACACATTTTGGCCCAAGTCACATTATTTACTTAGTGTAGCTTGATTCACCATATTCTATGTGTAGTTATTTTTTCATTGCAGTAAGTGTCTATGTGGTGAACCCACTATGAGTTGTGGTTTTTACCTTAGGTGGCTCTTTGCAATTCTAATGTAGCTTAGGAGCCTATTTCTCTTATTTTTACTAGTGCCTAACCATGGTGTCACCTTATTTATGCTAGGCCAACCTTGAGTAAAATTTTTATACAAGTTTGGATAATTTTCAATAGCATGTGATCCTTAAAAATACCTACACATTAGGTGCATGGGGAAGTCACACTAGTAATGCTCAGTTAACCTACACTTGTAACATGATCATGGTAGGAATCTTCCTCTATCACATCCTCCACCTTGCCTGTGTGTGCCTCATTGATTTCCATAGCCAATATTTTGCTACCCATAGACTTCATTTCATTATCCTACATATCCTTCAAGTGTGGTCATCACATGTCTCATGCCTCTCTCCATATTTTTGTCCATCTCATCAATGACTCAACAATCCACTATTGAAGGGGTATATGCATTGCACATCTTATTATAGATAATAGTGTTCACTTGGCTAGTGTGCTATAATAGGGGATAGTTTTGAGAGTCATGTAGCCCATGATAAAATTCATAGATAAGAAGTAAGGTGTAAATATTTCTTCATGGTAAATTATTCTTTTTATGCCCCTCCATCTCATAGTCAGTACACCAAAATCCAATGTGAGCATCATACACCAAATTAACAATCAACTTCTATAGTTGGGAGGCCATTGACATGATTTTTGCCTCCATATATGGGCTGATCCTAGTGTCAGTACTACTTAATACCTTGGATTCAAGTGATTCATGGGGGTATATGAAGGTCTTCATGGAAAATTCTCTCTTAAAAGGTACTAATAGGCCCCTAAAAAACCATTTCACATGTTAGGAAGGGTCGATATCATATGAAATCTTAGAAAGGAGGGTCTTAAACTATGTGCCATACATGCACACACTTTGAATATCCCTTGGCTGATTTCTTTGATTATTGTGATGCTTTATTGTTCAAATTTAGGAATATTAAATTCAATTAATAAAGCTTTCTTTAGTATATCGTAATCAACCATAGCTTGGTTTGGATCAAATTTTCAAAACTAGGTATGGACATGATCTATCAAGGTGGTCACGAATTGAGTCACCTTGTACTCTAAATGGGTGATACCCCAAGTGCATCATTGAAGTTCATACTTGAGCACATATTCTATGACATTATTTACGCTGTGATACTCAGGCAAGTGCATCACCATTTCTTAATAAATTTGCTAAAGGGGTGGTGTCAGAGTTAGAGGCATTATCCCCCTTAACATTTGTTTTGGAGGCAATCTTCCAATGCCTTTAGTTGTAGGGTTGATAATTGACCCTATTGATTTAGGTTACACCACTGAACTCGATGGTGTGTTATTACTCACTTGTGGCATTGATCCACTTCTTACAGGCTATTACCTAATCAGTGTAGCTGGCATCCTTTGAATAGGAATGATTTTACTTATGTTCTAGATTATTGGGTTAGCAATCACTAGTTCTTTGGTATTCTTGTTTAATCCCTCGTAAGGAATCACTTGTTTGATTACAAAGTCTTGGTTCAAAGTTTGGAGTCTATCAAATTCAATTTCAATAATAGGGTTAGTTATCATTCTTCTATCTTCTAGGTGGAATCCAATGCATGAGATTCTGATTCACATTTAAAGGGGGTAGGTACTTTTAGTGCATCCTCATTCACCACATCTTGTAATAACCTAAGGCATTCTACACCCAACTACTATGCTCAATCTCTTAGTTCCTCCTCTCATTCATCATGCTATTGTAGTTCAATGGATCCTTCCCCATGCCCTTCCTACTCACTATGGGTCCTCTCAGTACTTCTAGGTTCTAGATCCTCTATTAGACTATGCCTTTACTTACTATAGTTCTACCTTTGAAGCTCTTGGGTGTTAAGTTTCTCATCCCTTTCCATCATGCCTCACCTACACTTCCTCTTCTCACCTTTTACGCTTACTCATATGTGTAAGGATTTTAGCCTTCCATTATTATGGTCTTAATACCATAATATACCAATAATTTCTTTAGTTTAGTGCCAATCTCTCTTATGAACTATCCCCTTGGTTCATGAAATAAGTCATACTCTGCATGTTTAGGGTAAGATAAGGTCAACACTATGAATTCTAACATGTACCTATTTAGTACACTGCTCCACCACTTGTGTATAGTGAGTATCTAAATATCATCTAGGATTTCAAGCCTCTCTAAGTGCTCCTTTATCCATTTGAAGTGCTAACCATAGATCTATATTCTAGAGGTGGTATAGGTAACCAACCATTGGTATACATGTTTAGGTAAATCATAAAAGAACACCTCATAGAGAGCATCATATAGGTAGGTTTACACCCATTCTATTGGCTTCTATCTTTAACATGTTGGGTGATTCTATGTGAAAATATCTTCCACTTGTTTTATCTAGTGCTTGATGTTCTCAAGTGAAATTTGGATCATCACTCTATTACACCATTACAATAATAAAATTCAACATAGGTCCCAATAACGGAACCAAAATCTTGTAGAAAACTCTCCTTGTTTAGCTTATGTGCCTAGTCATGCGCTTAGTAATCAATATAAGTTAGTTCTATCTTTGATATAGCTAGGCATTAGCATAGTAAATATCTATGGCACATAACATTTAAATTCACTACTATACTGGGATCAATTTCACACAAGGCACAAGCCTTGTACACTCACCTAAAGTGTAATAGTGAAGGGACTGGGGCTCATGTTAGGCTAGTTAAAACATGGTACAACCTTAGTTTTGATGGGACTTAGTTAGTGGAAAAATAGGTTTAGGTGGTCTATCAATGTAAGGCTATTTTTGGTAAGATCAATAGGCATGAGCCTATTTAAAAGGACTAGTTTTAGCCATGGCGGTGTAAGTCAGTATTAGACTAGTTCTGGTTTTCTAGGGGTGAAACTATTTTAGATAGTAAGAAAAGTGCCATTCAAGCACTTAGTGAAATAGGGGAATAACTCATACTTAGATGCTCATTCATCCATATAGTTCCCTAGGTATGGGGGTCAAGGCTCAGGCACATGCTTATCTCAACACTTAGGATAATTTCCAGCCTATTTGACCCCTGATTCTTCTAGCTGAAACTAATAGTTTTAAAAGAGCAATCATTTACAATGACTGCCATATGTTGAGATGTGATAAGTTGGCATGGTCCAATAAGTATCACAAAAAGGGGCCCAAAAATTTATAATGAGGTAATGTGGTTCAATTTCAGTATGGTCCCACATCTGTAACATAACATCCATTAATAACATAATAAAATAATTCTAATTTAAAAAATAATTGTATAAACTCTTTATATTTTTGCCACATGTCAACTTTCCCATTTTGATACTTGTCTTTTTTACATTTTTCCATTCAAAACATCTGACGAGTGAAAATCCTTTAGATCAAACCTCCCCAATAAGACCCTTTTAGTCCCCAAATGGTTAAGTCACTCTCTAAATCTACAAATGGTTCACTCTAAAAAACATCACTACAAAATATCATGGTAATGATTCAAAAATCAAATTAAATCCATGAAATTCTAGTGAAAGAAATATATATCCAATACCAAATTGTAGATATAAGAAAACTACTTGTATAAATGTCACATCTCCCAAAATGGTGAATTTGCCAACAAAATAATCACCAAGTATAACTACAAACCAGTTTGTTAGTGTAATAAATATACATGCTAATTATAACCACATTTGATAGTTACAAATAAATGCCCAAAATGAATGAGGGACTTATAAAAATTATGTAATTATCAGGCATGGATACAAAAAGTTTGTAAAATTATTACAATTACAAATGGTGCCCTAAAAGGGTCTTATAAGCCTTTATTTGTATAATGTAAATGATAACATAAATATTGAAATGCAAATTTTCCATAAATAGACATACTAATCATGCCCCATATAATATTTATATACTATTATCAAGGTTTAAAAATGATTTTTTTCCAAAAACCGAAACGTGAGAAAATAACCCAAGTATGATAGACCTATCCCTTGGATTTTCTCTATAGGTTACTCCAATAAACCATATTCAAATCTTAAAATTATTTACGAATATCTCCAAGTTTAAACATGATTTAATTCCTTTTACTAATGCATCAGGAACTCAAAAAATTATTAAGGAGAAAACTATAGAGCTTAGCAAAACTACAAATAGGATAAAATAATCTAAGTATGATAAACTTATCACTAAGATTTTCTCATGGCTAGTAACATAAGAAATTATGTTTAAAACTATAATATATTCCTTTTAATGGAATCCTAAAATTTCTTTGAACATTTGCATGCTAATAAATACCATATCTATGCAAAATTACCACTAGAAAAGAAATGATCATTACCATCCAAATAAAAAATGAATGGATTCATTTGTGGATAATTAGTAGAGAATTGGTATTCCTCTTGTTTTGTTTTCAAAACTGGTGGGTTTAAAATAACTTTCTTCTTGCTTATGGATGCATCATTCTTCATGGATGTCTTCCTACAATACTTAGGACATAGTTGTGGATGCAATACCCGACATTTATCATTTCGGTGACCAATTAGATTACAATTAGTACAATAATTATGACCCATTTATTCTCCTTAGAAAATAAAGATATCCTACTAGCTATTTTTCTTTTCCAACATAAGGCAAGACAGTGATTATCTAATCCACAAAAACTACATGGATATTTGAACCAAAAATCATGAGATAATAAGTAATTATTTTCATAATTGAAATATACATTAGAATATTTACTAGGTTTATGATAGTGTGATGGTTAAAGTTTCCAACACTTCTCAACTCTATGTCAACTCTTGTGACAATGAGTGCAAAAGTTCCTTTTGTCCTTCTTGGATGAGGAAACATGTTTACCATTTCTCACCTCTGAATGATGATATTGATCATTAGTGTTTTCCCCCAAAAATATCACTCATATTTAGGACAACATTTGAACTATTTTGATCCAATAGACCAAAATTCTCTCTCTCCTAAAAAATTGTTCTGGGCATTCAAATTCTTCATTATTCAAGATTTTTCACATTTCTACAGACTCTACAGGAAGGAATCTATGGACTCTATAGGATAATTTCTATAGACTCAAATCTATGGACTCATTTGTATGGACTCTGCCATTTCTACAAGCTCATTTATATAGACTTCATGGGTTAGTTTCTACAGAATCTACAAGAGAGAAATAGGTTCAACACTTAGCCATTTTTCCTATCGTGAAGAAACTATGAAAGCTACAAGTGTCATCTACCAAGACACATTATGATTTGATTCTCAAAGTAGTGGAACTTGCCATGTGTCCCTTGTAAGATAAATAGAGCATGCATGTGTCAACGTCTGCATGCATGCAAAAGAGTCCCAAGTGTTTCTACAGTGTTTTTAAAGCTCTGCAAAAGCTGCCACGTGCCATCTTCTACGAGACTCTCAAATGGCATTCAAAACCTCTATAAGTTAAGTGGAAAACTACCACATGTCACCTATTGATATCGATAGAAAATTGACTAAGGCAAAGCCAAAGGACAAATAGCCCTTGCAGAGGGCAAGTGAGGAGCAGATTGACCGTTGCAAAAACTTGGAGGATAGTTACATGCTTGAACAATTCCTTGTGGAGGGTACAATTCTCTTTTGGAAAAGTTCCCACAGCAAAATGGTTAAGGAAAGAATCCTTTAGACTTTTTATCAAAAGGAATTCACCCAGGAAGAAAGCCTGACAGAAAACTTGATGGAAAGTAGAGACAAATTGTCTAAAAGAATTACTTCAAACTTTTTGTCCAAAGGAAAAATCTATCGAAATAAAAAACCCACTGAGCAAATAAAAGCCCAAAAATGTGTCACATGTCCCTTATCAAGTTGCATCATAATGTGCCACGTCTCTTCTACTGAGACATAGGTTCTAGTAACTTTTAAAGCAATGGGATGTGCCACGTGTCATCTACAAAACTTAGTGGATGTCACCATGTGTCAACATCTACAACTTCTTTTTTTTATTAAGGACTGTGGTGGGTCCTGGGTGAGTGGATAGACTCAAGTGAAATGTGCCACTGTCATCATCTATGTAAATACAAAAGAGTCCTGAATGTTTCCATAGTGTCTTTAGGAGCTCAGTGGAAGCTGCCACGTGTCATCTTCCGTAGGACTCTCTAAAGCCTCTATAATTTCAATAGATGCTACCACGCATTCTCACCTATTTCACAGTGAAAGATACCACATGTCACTTTCTGACATCAGTGGAAAGCAACCTCAAGCAAAGAAAGAGGTAGTGATAGATGATTCAAAAATAAGGTTCAAAGTTCAATGTAGTTGGTTCAAGCAGTTAAGTGAATGAATAGAACACATGAAAGTGCTTGAACCATTGAAACTTGAACCAAAATGGTTCAAAGGTTCAATCCATCAGTTCAAGTGGTCAGTTCAAAGGATTTCCCCAAAACCCACAGACTGAACTACCCTTGCAGAGGGCAAGTGATGAGCAAAATAGATCTTTCTTGAGGCCCAAAAGATGAACTAATGAACTGATTGAACCTTGAACCAAAATGGTTCAATGGTTTAAAGGTTTAAAGTTTCAATGTGGATAGTTCAAAGGAGTGTCCCAAAGCTGAAATAATAAGTGCCCTTATGGATGGCATTGAACTAAAGACATATACCCTTGCAGAGGGTAGAAAACATTGGTTCAAAGATTAAATAAAGCACCGGACAAAAGGATGGTCCAATCAAAGACCAAGAAAGTGATTGAACCAAGAAAGTGATTGAACCAAGAAAGTGATTGAACTAGGGAAGTGATTGAACCATTGAGATCTCTGTGGACATCAAATTTAAGATAATGAAATATCCATTGATTTTCAAATATAGCATAGATCTTGTGAACAAATTTAGTGACCAGCTAAAGAGATATCCCAAGAGCTCAAATCACACAGAAGGACCAAAAATATCCATGCATGGGATATGTTTCTAGAAGGTGAAGTAGTCCACTAGGTGGACATTGGAGAACATGAACATTCAATGGCATGACCCATTTCTCTGCATTGAGAAAAGAAAATAGGAAACTACCTTGATTCTAGCATATCTTCTTGATAGAATTTAAAATGTATTGAATGAAACATGATGTGTTACTGCTCCCAAGTCTTTCTTAGAAAACTATATATTGGAATCTCTCTTATTGTTTTAGGAGATCTCTCTCTATTATTAGAAACAAAACTCTACCCAAATTGAAAGGCATTACTAAGACTTTGAGCTCAGATTGTTGATCATATTTTGTTATTTGAATAAGAAAACAAGTGACTTTTCAAACTTTGTGCTAGAATAGCTTGGTTATTGGGGAAATTGTTCTTATGTCTATTTCCTTAATACATTTTTTGTCCATTTAATTGAATTATCAGAATTAGAAAAAATAATCAGAAAGGTGTCCTAAAGCCAACTGTGGAGAGACTTTGTGCCCCCACAATTGCCTTTAGTGTGTTTTCTTTCTATTATTGTGTAAAGGATCTTGGGATGACTTTGTGCCCTCATTATCCTTCATATTTCACTCTTTGGTAGTTGAGGTGGAGACTTTGTGCTACATTTCATTCTATTGTGTTACTACACCCTATTACAGTTACTTGTCACTATTATATAGTTTCCTTTTGTCTACTGAATAGTACTTCTGAAAGAAGAGGAGTGCCTTCTGTCATTTCATCAAGATTTCTACTTTTATTTGTGAACATCATCTCTAAAAAAAAAGAGATGGATGGTTTATCTACCCTTGAGTGTTATTTTCTACTTATATATATAGTATATAGCTCCTGCATATTTACAGGGAACCTCCCCTTGATGAGAGGAGAGATTTGTCCTCTTTTGATGTAGTAAACTTGCACATCTGGATGACCAATTTCCCTATGCTATGGTTGAAGAGACCTATTTTGCCCATCAATTAGCTGATTGACAAAATATTCACCCAACTATTAGCACCTACCTTATCTTTCATAAAAGGAAAAAACTTCTTCAATAGAGGTTTTCTCTTCCAACAATAAGAAACAAAATGATTACTTAACCCATAAAAAGTACAAGGAAAAACATATCACATTTTTTATATATCATAGTCATATTTTTCATACTAAAAGAGTGAATTAGAAGTTTTAGAATTTACCAAATTCTTAGTGCTATGTTTTGTGTAAGAGAGAGGATGTGGAATCTTAATACCTCTTCTTCTAGTTCTCTTACACCTCTCATCCACCTATGATGGTTTATTTCAAAAAGCTAGTGGCCTTTACACTTGGTAGTTGGAATCTTGTCTTCCTTATATGGATTTGGAACTCTCTCTAGTTTCCATTTGATCACTAGTATACCCAAAAACTTTAAAATTAGTCCTATCCTCTACCTGTATAGGTTTAGTTATGCCTTATCCATTTTTACCAAGGCCTCTTCTTTTAAATCTCATTTTATCTTACAGTTTAGACCCAATACCCTTATTGTGTTTTTTAGAAACACCAAAAACAATATCTGAAACCAAATGAGAGGAAGTACTACATGATTAATTATAGTTTATTCATCTATCATTGTTTCTACATCTGATGTGGAAGGTAATTTATTCATTCGTTCACCATTCTACAACTTTGCCAAGAGCTCATCCTTGGTCTGCAAATCATATTTCAACTTTTCAATATCATCTTTCATAGAGTATAATTTAGATCTCAAGAGAGAGTTATCTTCTTGGATTTATTGATTATATGACTCAAGCTCATCGATATTTTCCTATTTTGACAACTTTCGCATAGTTTACCTATTCTTATATTCAACACACAACTGAACCAACTACAATAATTGCCAAATAGCAAACTATTAACCATAGGTAAAACACACTATTAAATCCCATTGATCAATTATTATGATACCAAACTAATCCATAAATATTAATTATGCCCCTATTAATAAATACTAAAATAATATTAGTTCAAGATAGATTCTATGTGAATAGCTTCATCAATCAAGAGTTTCCAAACTCTAGAGTCTTACAAACACTCTATGGAGTCAGAACAAAAAATATTGAATATGAAATATTAGCTTTGATGTGTGAAAATGCCATGAATTAGGAAATTCAGTAAAAGTGTGTCATTTGGGCACTAATCCTACTTCTTGGCAAAGAAAGGGTGGGGTCTCTTTCAAGAAGTTAGAATCAAAAATCACTCCTACATATCTTGATGAAAAGGGATAGACTTTAAAATAGAATTCATGTGATAAGATGAAATTAGGGAAGTTATAGAGGTCCCAAACACTATGAGTATTTCAGATAATGAGGATCAAGGCAAGGTAGTTATAGATATTCCAAGCACCAAGATGGTCTCAGTCAAGATGGTTTCAACTCAAATAGACATATGAGAAAGTTTAGCTCAAGATCCAGATAAAGGCAATACAACTAAACCAACAAGAGTGGAAAGTACCAATAAAGTGGAACTATAAACTTTAGAAGATACTAATGCCAAGTACATATATGACATGAATAAGGATATGAAAGAGGTAAGTCACATAAAGAACTCTGGTAAAAATAAGAATTTTTTTCAAGTTTCATTTAGACTCAAAACAAGTTTTAGATATTAGAACATGACATAGATGTCAAAGATAGAAATGATCAAGAATCAAATTTAGAAGATAGTATCATGAATGAAGGGAAACAAGAGGACTGAGGAAATGGAATATGATATGATGATAAAGAATACTCATAAGAGCAAATTACACTTGAAGTCTTTGTCCTCAAGAGTGACCAGGAGTAGTGCAAAAGGCCAAAAGTAGGCAGACCCTCCAAAGAGAATATGCTAAAAAGTTTAACTCAAGTAGATATAGTAGATGGACTTCAAAATACCCTCTGTTTCAAGGGAGACACCCCTTATAAATTTTTTTTAATGTTTATTCTATCCTATAATATTATAGGGATGCATAGTGTAGGTAAACAAAAGGCTTTTAGATATTTTAGAAAGAGTAATAAGGTAGTTGTTTTGGTCGTTTATAAGTCTAAAATTGAGGAAAGTTACTTTTTGTTGGATAGACTTATTACCCAATTAATACCAAATTCTTAAATATTCTTAACATTAATTTTCAACCCAGGGTACGTAGGATTTTCAAGGATGTCAGCACTATATATGCATTATTGATTCATAGGCTAACTTAATTTTTAGTTGTAGTACAATGAGCTTATACTGATTTCACCATATAGATATACAAAGAAATTATTATAATAGAATGCAAAAATTATTCTCACTTATGAGTCACACATGCATCACACTTTATATAATCAAATTAGTAATGAAATAAACTCACACAACACACTTTAATCTAAGAAGGGTCAGAATCCACTAAAACTCTTTTTGAGGGGGCCTTCCTCATTCAGAACTGAGTTCTAATTCTTATTTGAGAGACTTACAAAAGCTTCTTACAAAATCATCCTTTTCATTACTAGATATGTAACAATTAAATATTGCTACAATAGATTAAAATATTTCAAAAATTATAATGTAATTACTTTCTACAATTCCATCCCCCCTAATTTAATCTAGGTTCTACCATTAAATACATAAGGTAGTTTATTAGTTCCAACCAAAAACACTAAACTAGGAAAGATACAAATAATTTGTAACTAACCCAGTCAACCTTCAAGTGGTTAGTAACTTAAAGTTAATTGTTTTTAGGCCTAACTAGGTAAAGGACAATATATGTTGCTTTGTTGTTTTGCTTCTTTCTATACTTTCCATTGTCCTTGTCTTATTCATCCTTTGGTAGCACATCTATGTTTCTTTGCATGTGAGGGGTCTATATAACTATTATGGAGGATCCTCTTCAATCATTTACTTTTTTTCTAAGATAGTTGGATGTGTCCTTAAAATCCAATTAATTAGTATCATAGCAATGGTATGTCCTATATAGTGGCTATGAGATCTTGTAGGTGTAAGCCTACAGTTGTTATGGGAAACTTATAGGTGAAAACCTGGAGTTACTATAAACAACCTGTAGGTGGAAAGATTGTAGCTTGGTAATTTCTATGAGTTGGAAACCCCTTTTGCTATGAGCTTCTTTATAAGTTCTGTGATCAAGTAATATTCTTGAGGTCTTATTATACCCTTCAAATGTCTATTAAATAAGGTTACACAAGTATAATCTAATCAAAGAAAAAGTATCATTAATCCATAATACAACATGTATATATTAATACACACATATAAACATTAATTCATTTACATAATTCATGGATAGTTGTAGGGATTAATATAGGAAAATTATATATAACTAGGTATGGATGAGGCTATAAATAGAATAAATAGTGACCTCATTAACCCCCTACTTAACCTCTTATTTGTCCTCGAGCAAGCATTCTTTGCATTTTGATTCCATAATATTTCTTGAAATTTAAGGGCTCAATATAACCAATCTTATCAAAGGTATAAAATCCTTTATCATGATCTATGTTTTTCCACCTTTTCTTTTCTAATTCTCTATCAACTGACACATTTCCCTCCCAATCAAGAATTGGGAACTGAAACATGGGTGGATGAAACATCAACTCTAACCAACTTATATTCCTTTTCCTAATAATATCAATGTACATATATACTCTATGTAATGCCTCTTTAAGTTTTTAAGATGAATAAATCTCTTTTCATTTCAGGGCATCTGAAAGCTCTATTCATCTATGAAAATAGGAAACAAAAACTTTTTTCCATCTCCCTCCATCAGGTTCAAGTAGTGATTCTAGACCTATACTTGTTTTTTTATTACCCATGTTTGTGGATTATCTTTATTCATAAAAGTAATCCATTCATTTATTATAGCTCCTAAATCAATAGATTCACCATTAATCATTAGGGTAGCCTCTTTTTATTTCTCTTGATAGTCCTCAGCCTATTTTTTCTTATTTCATTAAGGAAATATGAGGTAAAGGAAATTAATTGGACATCCCTTACATATATATTAGGATTCTAATTTGTGTCATGTGGCACAACATACTGATGCATGTAAAAATCAATCAATTATGCCTAAAAATTAGGGTTAACATGCCTATAGACCATTTCTCTAAGTTTGAAAGTAGCTAGCTTCGGGACACCTTCCTGATTACTTCCACTAGTTCTACTTGTTAGATCCAATAAAAAAGAATGCTTCTAGGAAATAAACATAAGAAAAATTTCCTAAAATAGCACAAGCTATAATAGCACAAAGTCTATAAGTCACTTGCTTTCTCATTCAAATAAAATAATATGATCTACAATTTGAGCTCAAAGTCTCAATATTCACCTTTCAATTTGGGCAAATTTTTGCTTTTGTATATAGGAAGATCCCCTTAAAACAATAAAAGAGATTACAATATATAAGCACCAAGCAAGGCTTGGCACTCTCTCCTATGGGATGACCTATGCTGCAGTCAATGCCTTCAATGCATTTTTAGTTCTATCTGGAGGGACCATGCTTGGAATAATGCATTGCCTTAAATATGGCATGTCCATTCATCTAATATGTCTCTTCCTGAGTCTAGATCATCTGCTCTATCCCCTCTAATGTCTGCACAACTATCCATTTTACATTTACTCCAAGTGAGACAAACAGGTAGAGCCTTCAATGTTTGCAGGGCAAAATATCTACTTAGTGGATTGTTTTACCTACTAAAATTACTTCTGCACAGATATTTCAAGCTTTTCCCTCTTTCCACTTTTGTCCTTTTTAGCTTTATTTTTTCCAGCTTTGTCTCTTCCTAGAATTTAAGCTCTTAGGCTATCTTTTTATCTAGTCACTTGGTTCTTCCTTCAAGTTCCACGCTTTATTTGAATTTCAACGGATATTCCTTTACTTTAAATTTGATGTCTGCAGGGCCATCAATGGTCACTAGCCACTTGAACCATGTTGAACCTTAAACCTTTGAACCCACTGAAAGTACATTAGTTCATTCTGCTTCTTTTGTTCCATCACTTCCTAGTTCAATCACTTTCTCGATTCTTAGTTGAATTATCCATTGAACCACCTGTTTGCTACTTCTTTCCTTGATTGAGGCTACCTTTGAACCTTTGAACCCATGAACCATTGAACTTTGAACTCTTTCAGTTCAAGGTTCAATCGGTTCATTGGTTCATCCTTTGTCCATCACTACCTTGTTCTTTCTAAGCTCTTTGATCTTCATTACACTAGTTAAACCTTTCACCCTGTGAACTCATTGAACATTTTGGTTCAAGGTTCAATGGTTCAATCAGTTCATTCTTTTGATTTGACCAAGTCCTTTTGATATTTTTAAACCAAATGTGTTGAACCATCTGGTCATTAAACCTATTGAACCATTGAACCCATTAAACCTTTGAACCAAAGTGGTTTAATGGTTCAAGCCTTCTTCTCTTTGATAAGTTCAATAGGTTTAATGATGTTGATCCTTTGAACCCATTAAACTCATTGAACCAAAATGGTTCAAGGTTCAATGGTTCAATGATTTGATTCTTGCTTAGAAGCTTGCCAATGGACGCTTTGGTTGAACCTTGGCATTGAACCAATCTTGAAAATGACCAAATGCTAGAAACTTGTTCTTTTGAGAGATTTGCTTCTTTCCTGCAGAGTCTATAGAAATAAACCTACGAAGCCCGTAGAACTTGACCTATAAAGTCCGTAGATTTAAGCCTGTAGAGTCCATAGATTCAAGCCTGTAGAGTCTATAGATTCAATCTTGCAGAGTCCATAGATTCAAACCTGTAGAGTTTGTAGATTTCTAGAAGAGCTTTGAAAAATGAAGAACTTGAATGTCAGAATAATTTTTGAAAAGGGGAGAGAGGATTTTGTCCATGTAGGACCAAAGATAGCTCCTATGTTGTTTCAAAAATGAGTGACATTTTTGGGGACCAACAACTGGCTCCTGTTGGGGAACTACCTTTAGATGACAACTTGGAATAGCTGAGGGGAGTAGATACCAAAATCTCTAGTGCCTTGAAGTATGCCATTGGGCTATGGAGTCATGCTACCCAAAAATAAAGGCTCTAAAAAATGAAAATGAAAAGTATAAAATAGAACTAACGACTATATAGATATACATATGTACAGATGATCTTATCTGATGCCTCAAGATTTGAAGCGCTTCAGATGCCACCCACTATGAGATAGTGAAAATGGTGTGTCATCCTGATAAACTAGTAGGAAGCCATTTTGTCCCTATAAATGGTGATGGGTGAATGGAACTCTCCACCAAGAAACCAACTTTTTGCATCTTCCTCTTTGGTTTTTCTTCTTCTTGCCCAATGGCAGGACGTGGTCTTCAAACTAAAAACCATAACTCCCTGCTTTCTTAGCAAAGGGCTCCTTTTGCTGATTTTGGAGTACAATAGTATGGTCTACCACCATAGCTTGTTATTCTACTAGTTCAATCCAACACATATTTTTATTGTCAGCATTAAACCCCTGACAAACCATCAGCTTAGCATCCCCTTTGGTGTGAAAGAGTTTGATCTCTTCATCCTGAGCAATCTTCAATCTAAGCAATAGAGATCTGCATCCAACATGAGTGGAAGTATTTCTACCATCATATTTTAGGATCTAAGCATCATTAGAAGCTGATCTTCTATTAGATTTATCTTCATCAGAGATGGAAGATCATTCTTAATTTGTACTATTCCCTACCAATTCTTTTGATGCCTGATTTGGATCAAATCTGGGATTGCCAGCCATGGGACTTTGATCAGCTGAGACATGATCATCCTCTATTGTCAAGGAGTAATTACCCCTACCTGAAGGCTCAAACATAATTTGAGTAGTAGGGACTAACATTTGGGTGACCACAATATTTACCTCAGATAGGTCCACACCTAGCTCTTCACCAATGTTTAACTACTCAGAATTGGCTTGTAGGGATTCAAACTCAGTCATTTGAATTTTGGGTTTATTAACATGATCAATCATGTCAAATGACTGAGATGGACTTAGAAGAGAGGATGGGAGTTCATCCTTTTGGTTTTTAGGAGGGGGAGGACTGATCTGTGAAGTTAAAGTAGAAGGTGCAGAGATGTTTGATGTACTAACCTTGTGGGCAATCACTGGGTCCTTTGACTAGAAAGGCAGAGTGGTTTCCCACTTAGCAATCAGAATTACAGGTTGAGTTCGTTCCTCTATTCTTTCTTTATCAACTTTTTGGGCTGACTGATTCTTGAACTGGGTGGATATTGCATATGATTCCTCATCTACTTCACATTCACTTCTGGGTTCATCTTGGTAATTCAGGAAACCAATGTGGGAGTTTCTAGCTGATTCTTCTTGATCCTCCATGAAGAGACCAACATCATTTTCTTTCTCGAACTCAGGTTAGAAATAGGAAACATGTTCTATTTCTAGATATCCCACTGCTGAGTTGGTTGGAGGTGCTTCAAGGGCAAAGTTCCTCTGTGGTGGAGGAAGATGATTTGGTTGCCCTTGACTTCTGGTAGCATTGCCTTGATATGGCTGATTGGTGAATGTCCTTGGTACTTCTCTGTATGAAGGAGCAGAAGACATAACTTGTGCCACTTGTCTTTTCAAGGCTAGCAGTTCATTTTCCAACTTTTGTACCATTGGGTCAATGGTGGTTGTGGGTAAGTATTCAGAAGATGAAGAGGGTTTACCTCTATTAGGATCTTTCCTTATCTTTCCTACCAAAATAAGGTCATCTTCTAGCTCAGTAGACAAGTCTTGAGCATCCTCAAGGTCTATATGTCTAGCCTGTCTCAATAGAAAACTCACTTCAGGCAGCTGTGAGTTGATGAAGAAGCATTTGAGATTCTGAGGTGTCGGTTGGGTGACCATGGGAATCTTGTGCCTCAGCTTGTTGAACCTAGAAATAAAATCCCTCATAGGTTCATGGGGCTCCTTCTTCATCTATGTGAGCTGGGCTAACAAGGCATGTGCATCTTCTCAGGCTTGAACCTTACTTCAAACTTGGTTTTAAGTGTGTCCTAGTCAGTCACTGATCTAGCTTGAAGATGGTAGAATCAGTTTGTAGCAGCACCTTGTAGTGTCTCCATGAATAGCTTAACCACTATGTCTTCAAATTCCACTCTTATTACACTGTAGGCTATGCTAAAAGCTGCAATGTGTTCATTAAGATGAACCTTCCCATCACCAAATAATTTGGGGAAATTCTTTCTTGAACTGCATGGAAGTTCATGCAGAGGTGGAGTCAAATTGAGTGGGCCAAAAGAGTTACCCTAGGGGCCTCGAACTGCAATGATTTAATTATGACAAATTGGGATAACAAATCTAGGTGGAGTGGGTAGATTATAGAATAAAAAAATGGAAAAGAACTGGCCCTGCTTCAGCTTGAGGCTTCAAACTACGCACTCTTTTCTAGTAGCTCTAGTTTTACAGACCAGATAAAATAATAGAGGTGGAGGAAAATGGTAAGGCTATAAATGGATAATGGGTAAGACACAAAACGGAGTCGCTAGAGTCTATATAATGGATAAGGGAAGGAACTTCTTCAATCTAAAACTTGAGGCTTTAGACTGCACGTTCATCCCTAACAGAGTTGCCAAAAACTATTGGGTGAATATTTTGTCAGCCAGCTAACTGGTGACCAAAATAGTTCTTATCACAGTAGCATAGGGAGATTGGTCATCCAATGTTGTAGGTTTACCACATCGAAAGGGGAAAAATATCTCCTCTCATCAAGGGGAGGTTCCCTATTAAATATACGAAGGCTATATACAATATAAATAAGTAGAAAATAAGACACGGGGGTAGGATAAACCATCCATCTCTCTTCTTTTAGAGATGATGCTAACAAATAGAGGAGAAATCCTGGGTGATTGGTGAAATACTTCTCTTCTTTCAGAAGTAACATTCAGCCAAGAGGCAGATCCCTTCTTAGATAGTAGAAATCCTGGTGAAGCGATAGAAGGCACTTCTCTTCTTTCAGAAGTGCTTATTCTTACAAACAATAGGAATCTTTTTGGTAGGATCACTAACAGGGTAATAGAGTGACCAACAATCTAAGATTTAGCACAAAGTCTCCACCTTGGCTACCCAAGAGTGAGATACAAAGAACAATGGGGGCACAAAGTCATCCCAAGGTCCTTTACATAGAAATGGAAAATAAACACACACTGAAGGCAACTAGACAACACAAAGTCTAAAAGTAGCTGGCTTCAGGACACCTTCCTAATTACTTCTGCTAGTTCTACTTGTTAGATCAAATAAACAAGAATGCTCCTAGGAAACAGACATAAGAACAATTTTCTAAAATAACACAAGCTATAACAACACAAAGTCTGTAAGTCACTTGCTTTCTCATTCAAATAAAATAATATGAACTACAATCTGAGCTCAAAGTCTCAGTATTCACCTTTCAATCTGGGTAGAGTTTTTCTTTTGTATATGGAAAGATCCCCTTAAAATAATAAAAGAGATTACAATATATAGGCACCAAGAAAGGCTTGGCGCTCTCTCCCATGGGATGACCCATGCTGCAGTCAACACCTTCAATGTATTTCTAGTTCTATCTGGAGGGACCATGCTTGGAACAGTGCATTGCCTTAAATATGGCATGTCCATTCATCTAATATGTCTCTTTCGGAGTCTGGAACATCTGGTCTGTCCCCTTTGATGTCTGTGAAGCTGTCCATTTTACATTTACTCCAAGTGAGACAAACAGGTCGAGCCTTTAATGTTTGCAAGGCAAAATATCTACTTAGTGGATTATTCTACCTATTGAAATTACTTCTACATAGATATTTTAAGCTTTTCCCTCTTTCCACTTTTTTCCTTTCTAGCTTTGTCTCTTCCTAGAATTTAAGCTCATGGGCTGTCTTTTCAGCCAGTCGCTTGGTTCTTCCTTCAAGTTCTATACTTTATTTGAATTTAAATAGATATTCCCTTACTTTAAATTTGACATTTGTGGGGCCATCAATGGTCACTAGCTGCTTGAACCATGTTGAACCTTAAACCTTTGAACCCACTGAAAGTACATTGGTTCATTTTACCTCTTTTGTTCCATCGCTTCCTGGTTAAATCACTTTCTTGCTCCTTGGTTAAACCACCTATTTGCTACTTCTTTCCTTGATTGAGGCTACCTTTGAACCTTTGAGCCCATGAACCATTGAAATTTGAAATCTTTTAGTTTAAGGTTCAATCAGTTGATTGGTTCATCCTTTGTCCATCACTGCCTTGTTCTTTCTAAGCTCTTTGATCTTCATCACACTGGTTAAACCTTTGAATTTGTGAACTCATTAAACCTTTTGGTTCAAGGTTCAATGGTTCAATCAGTTCATTCCTTTTATTTGGCCAAGTCCTTTTGATATTTTTGAACCAAACATGTTGAACCATTTGGTCATTGAACCTATTGAACCATTGAACCCGTTGAACCTTTGAACCAAAGTGGTTTAATGGTTCAAGCCTTCTTCTCTTTGATAAGTGTTTTGAAGCCATTGAACCTTGAAGTGGTTGAACTTTTAACCTTGACAAATGCACTTAATCTTGCTAATGAAGTTGAACCTTTGAACCCATTGAACTCATTGAACCAAAATGGTTCAAGGTTTAATGGTTCAATGGTTCGATTCTTGCTTAGAAGCTTGCCGATGGACACTTTGGTTGAACCTTGGCATTAAAGCAATCCTGAAAATGATCAAGTGATAGAAACTTATTCTTTTGAGAGCTTTGCTTCTTTCCTATAGAGTTCTTAGAAATCAACTTGTGAATCCTGTATAACTTGGCCTGCAGAGTCCGTAGATTCAAGCCTGCAGAGTCCATAGATTCAAGCCTGCAGAGTCCGTAGATTTAGGCCTACAGAGTTCATATATTTCTAGAAGAGCTTTGAAAAATGAAGAACTTGAATGCTCAGAACAATTTTTGAAAAGGGGAGAGAGGATTTTGTCCCTGCAGGACCAAAGATATCTCTTATGTTGTTCCAAAAATGAGTGACATTTTTGGGGACCAACACTATAGATATTTATTCATTATCTAAGTTAGATCTTTTATGAATATGGAGGAGGGTTGGTAATGGTATTTATTTCTCTTGATATCTTTTGTATGAGCCTACTAATAGCTTATTTTTATTCTATCTTACTCGCAGTGAATGGTGATGTTTTCTAATGGAATATTTATTTAGTGAACTTTTAATTTAGCAATCAACTAGTTTATCAAATTTGGGGACTATGCTCTAGAATAGATCCCAGATCTCTCTTATTTACATAGTGAAATTATTTCCCATGAAGTTACTAGAAGCTATGAATAATTATTTTGTGTCCTTTTAGCCATAAATTCTTATTTACAACACTCCAAATGGAGATTGGAAGTGTATGCCTTTATTTTAACACTTACTTTATTATCAGGGGTATGATTATTCCTTAACAATGCTTGAAGTTTCTAATCTATTCTTCCTTCACTCCTCTTTTAAATTTTCTGGTGTCTTTCATGAATTTATTAATATCCCATAGCTAAATTCATAGCTCATAGTTTGTGAGGAATTAACTTTTTGCTACGAGAGAGGTGTATATAGAGGTTAGGATGTACATGTAGCAACTATAGGTTGATCCTGTAGCCACTATAAAATTGTGCTCATCAGTGATGAAGGTGCCCATAACAACTTTAGATTAACCCATAACAATTGGAGGAATTCCCTCATTGACAAAGGTGCCTATATAAATAGTGAGGGTACCTATAGTAGTTATGAAGATGACTTCAACAACTCTAAGGGTACCTACAACCCCCTTTTTCTAGATTTGTTTCTTATTCATATCAACTACAAGTTGAACCCATAGCTATTGAAGATTGAGGTTGGAAGCAATTGGAAGGAAATATGTGTTATAGGAAGATGAGTATTTTTTCTCAAAATGATTCTATATTATCCATTTTTGGTTTTTACCCCTAAATAACTAGCAAGCTAGTTTTCTATTTAAGACCTTTTTTACAATTCTAGGTAGCCAAAAACCTGGTTTTCTCCCTAAGAACTACCAACAACACCTTAAAGGTTTTTCATTATTGGATTCTTTATGACTATAACTAATACTTGTAGTAGAATGTTTATTCTGGGTCCTTGCCATATCAACTTTGAGTTTGACTAGTCAAGGACTATGCAAAGATCTCAATCTTCATGATGGAAGATGGCTAGAATGTCCTCTCCTTCATCTGCATGTTAGTTGGTTATCTTTGTGGTTGATGAGACATCATGTTGATCCAGCACATCATTGAATCCATTTTATAATTTCTTGCATACTTGATTATTAAATTCCTCTTGAGTGAGTGGCTTTTTATACAATTTTAACCTGTGGCTATTGACCAGTAGATGGAATCTTACCAAATCAATGGTTCGGAGTTTTACTACTCCATTTTCATGAACATGCTCAATCTCAAATATACCAAGCTATCTATTCTAGAGTTTGTCCTTATGATCCTTGTATTTTGAATAAAAAAGAAGGGCCCAATCTCCTTCATTGAATTACCTGATCTTAATATACCTGTCATGCCATTTAATCTACTACTATTGTACAAGTTTTATGTTTTATAGTGCCTATTATTTTATTCATCTAAGTCATTAAGTTGCATAATCCTTATTTTTTATGCTTTATATATATCCATCCCAAGTTTTAATGTTGTTTGTAGGGTCTTATTCTCAAATTCAACTAGCAACACAGGTTTTTTCCCATAGACCAACTCATATGGGATGAGGCTTGTAGTGGTTTTTCATGTGACTCTATATGCCGAAATAGATTCAAAAAGTATAGCCTCCTAATCTTTACAAGACATATTAACAGTCTTAGTTAAAATATTTTCTAACTCCCTGTTGGTGAATTCCACCTATCCATTGGACTATAGATGATATGGAGTTGATTTTTTATGTATAATCTCATATTGTTGGACTAGGGTATTAATTAAACCAACAATAAATTTTGGTCCTTGATCTGTGACTATCTCTCATGGCACACCATATCTTGTGAATATTTCTTCATAGAGGAAAGCTGCCACCTTTTCATCCCTAGAATGTGTAAGAGCCTTTACTTACACCCATTTAGTGACATAATTAGTGCATACAAATATGTACTCTTTGTTGTTTTATTTTGAATCAAAAGGTCTTACAAAATTTAGGCCCCATTTTTAAAATGGTTCAAGCACCATTTGAGGCTGCAAAGGCATTTCATTTGAATGTGTGGGTCTCCCCATACATTGACATCTGTCATAATTAATTGTATACCTTATTTCAACTTTATGAAGTGAGGGCTAATAATAACCTATATTTAATATTTTTACTACTATACACTTGGCTACAAATTTCCCTCTGTAAGGTTCATCATGGTAAGCTTTCAGGATGTCTAGAAATTCATCTTCTTTGAGACATATCTAATGATGGAGTCAAGCCCAGTATAGAAAATAAATATGAACAAATAGGAATACCTACCACTTTTATAAATCAAATCTCTTTTTTTTTTAAGGAGGAAGTGTTGTGAAAGTAACCCTATTATAATGTAGTTAGTAATATCAACATATTAAGGTGTGGTAAGGGGGAGTGAGAATTGATGCTCATCTAGAAATGATTAATCCACTATTGTATCCTCTTAAAGGGATTGTAGTTGTGATAGGAAGTCAGCCATGACATTGTCCTTATCAAGCTTATCTATAATAGTTAGATCAAAGTCTTGTAATAAGAACAACCTTCTTATCACTCTACCTAGGATAACTAGTTTATTCATAAGGTACCTAATGGATACATGGTCTATATGGATAAAGACTTGGTACCATATTATGTAGTGTTGAAACTTGATATCATAGACTACTACCAAGAATTATTTTTTAGTGACAATGTAATTTAATTCTACTACCTATAGGTACTTGCTTACAAAATATATGACATAGTTAAGTGCTTCCTATTTTGGCCTAGCATAGCTACCAAACCAATATTTGAAACATCTATGTGATTATGGAAGGGAAGCTTCCAATCCATACCACATAGAACTAGGGTGGTGGTTAACAATTCCTTTAATTATTTGAAGGTTGTATCATAGGTAGGAGTCCATATGAATTCAACATCTTTAGTCAAGAGAGTAAATAATGGTGTTGCTACTTTGATAAAATTATTCATAAATATTCTATAGTAACCAACATGTCCTAAAAAAATCCTGAAATCCTTACATTTTTGAGGTATAGGCATATTTTTTATTATGTTGATTTTTTTAGGGTCAACATTGATTCTTTCAGTAGATACATGGTGGCCTAAGACAATGCCTTTTGTCATTAGCATGTACCATTTCTTGTGGCTTAAAGACAAATGGTTCTCATAATAGCATTTTAGTACATTATTTATATTATTTAGGCACTCATCAAATGTTTCTTCATATACAATGAAGTCATCCATGTATATTTCTATACATTCATTGGTTAGATCTAAAAAGTACTCAGGATAACCATTTAGAAAGTTGTAGGAGAATTACATAATCTAAAAGGTAATACAATGTAAGCATAAGTACCACATGAATAAGTGAAGGTGGTCTTATCCTAATCCTCAGGAGTAATTCTAATCTATTTGTAACCATGAAGCCATCTAGAAAGGCAAAATATTTTTTCTCTGCTAGTGTGTTTAGCACCTAATCAATGAATGGTAGAGGAAAATGATCCATTCTAGTTTTTGTATTAAGTTCTCTGTAATCTATGAAAATATGCCACTCTCCAATTTTATTTAGTATAATTACCAAAGGTGGAACCCATTCACTATCTGAGATGGAATATATAAATCTAGGGGTCAAGAGTTTGTGTAGTTCCACTTTGACTATTTCTCTAAGAGTTAAATTCATCCTACGTTTTAGTTGTCTGATTGGTTGTCACTCCTCTTTTATATAGATGTGATGTGTACATGTTTCTAGGATAATTATTTACATATCCTCATAATCCCATGCAAAAGTGCATTGGTTTACATACAACATGCTAACTAAGAGCTTTTCCTCATTTGACTCCAACTTGCAATTAATAAGCAATATTTTCCCTAGAGAAATTTAAATTTGCTTTATGAGTGTTTTCATCATTTCTAAATTACTAATGGATATGGTTTGGCTATAGATATGAGGTAACAGTTGATGTAATGTTTTTTGTATAGATGTAGTATATTTATCTTCTTCTTATGGGTTGACAAATGGGCACTTTACACATTTTAGGTTGTTAGGATCTTAAATATTAATCTGGTAATTATTCTAAAAAATATTTGAGAGAATTGTATCTTTCTCTTGATTAATCAAGGTAAATGCATGGTATATAGTGAATATAAGAATCAAGGTACGTTGGTCTGCCTCATCTTATTTAGGTCATAATGTATGCTCTGGTTCTAAGGATAACTATGCTGTAGGATAGAGGACCAATTTATTAGTATTGTTTCCATTGGATATCAACATGTTACCTAATCTACAATTGATGAAAGCATCTGTTGTGACAAGCTAAGGTCATCTTAAGATGATAAGGTATCCACCCAAATTAAACTTTGTTTGTATCATAATTAAATCTGTAGGATACTCCCAATGATCTATAGTAATGAAAAGATCTTAAATGACTTTTTTTGGTCTGACTGTACACCTATTAACCATTTGTAGCATTGTAGATGCGGGATGAATCTATTCAACTATAATTTTTTTATGGTTTCAATTATCATTACACTTATTACATCCCCCAGGTCTATCAATGTATTAGACAATTGTTGGTCATGGATCTGTATTGTTACTACAGGGCATCCTGGATCTAAATATTTCTTTAGTAGGGTGTTTCCCAACATAATGTCTACTAATTGGCCAATCACATGCAGTGTATTGGGATCTTTATTCCTTCTAGGTTTATGTAGATATAGGTCTCTTACAACTTTAGAATATATGGGCACATCCTTGATGGCCTAAAAGAGAGGAATTTTAACATAGAGATTCTTGAGCTATCATATGAAGTTAAATTCAGGATTAGTTGTGTGGTACTGAAGGCTAAGACATTCTAGAAATGATGGTACTACTTCATCAGTAGCTTTATCAATTGGTTAAAAAATTTATTATGGTGGTCAAGGTGGGTTAGCATGATCTTCTAGAGTTTCTTGAGTTGACTCCATTATTATGGGTGGAGTTGGGGGTGGTAGAACTCTTCCTGAACATAGGTGAACTTATTTGATGTTCACCATTATTGATAGATACTAAAAAAGTTTAGTACTAAATGTTGATTACACTAACTTGTTTATAGGATTTTGTATAGGTTGGGTAAGGAACTAATTAATCTTGGGTGTAGCTTGTGTATTGGGCATAAGAGCAGGATATTGTTATTGTTGTAGAAAGAATCCTCCCTGATAGTTTATCCACGGCTGATTGGGTCATCAAGGCTGCTACCATTGGTTTGTGAGGGGTGGGC
Source organism: Torreya grandis (assembly GCA_037957365.1). NCBI lineage: Eukaryota > Viridiplantae > Streptophyta > Pinopsida > Cupressales > Taxaceae > Torreya > Torreya grandis. The sequence goes on along the minus strand of JARHVA010008205.1, from coordinate 382,544 downwards.
CTTGGGGTGGCTACCAAGCTTGTATCCAAGGTGGGGATACATTTTATGGAGGCTATTAGGAGGTGAAGGGGTGGCTTGTCTGAGATGGCAGCCAACTAGGATTAAGAGGTGGGACGTTCATCCATGGACTAGTATAATTGGGAGTAGTATTTGTAAATTGTGAATTATAAAAGATAGAATTTGCAAAAGGTGGATTTTGTCCCATACCTAGATAAGATGGCCATTAAACCTATGGCTTTCTTTGTGTAATATAGAAAAATTAGTCCCCATCTCCTCTTATAGCATGCATCTCTACTATTTTTGGTTCTCGAGTTATGGTGTTAGCTACTTTAACCTGAAACTCATGACATGCATAGTCTATCTTCTTCTTCTTAAAATCTAGACAATATATGGTCAAAGTTTGATCCAAAGCTACTTGATTTTGCCTTGTGTGTAGGGTACCTAGTTTGGTGGCCAAGTGACTAATGATATCCTATTTCATGTCTTGTAATAGGTTACTAAACTCAAATTTTGATGGGCCACTTACAGTTGCTAATAGAAGTTTTCTACACCATAATTTTTTTTATGGTAGATCTAGAATAAATTTTACTCAAATCTTTGATGTATGTGAATGTCATTTAGGAGATATATCCCCAACTCATTAGGTCCAAGAATTTTAGACAATCTTCTCTGAATCTTTTCAGGAAGATGAGTTTTAGAGGCTCTTTTCCTAGTGCACTTTGCTTGAATTTATGTACACTAAACATGAATCATTTAATATAGTCTTCTAAAGATTTATCCTCTTCTTGAGTCATCTTGAAGATGTCATTTATTTTATAATTTCTTCTTCATCCATACTCCTGATACTTAGCTAGAATTTTTTTTCATGTCTTCCCAATTATGGACTAAGTTGTTACTCAGTCCCATGAACTAGGAAAGTGTTGAGTCTTTGAGGGTGGTAGAAAAAAGTTTCAATTTCTATGCATCCTGCCTATAGTCATAGCTTCTACATAGGATATCAAATTTGAACAAAAATGTGTATAGTTCTTCTAATAATTTACCTATGAAATTGGATAAGGTTGAGGGTGGGATATTTTTTATTTTTGTTACACCTATTGCATTTGGAATAGGAAATTCAAAAGTAATTGTGTCTAGAGCCTTGTTGTCTTCTAAAAATTCTCTTTTTATGTTCATGATGGCTTTTCTTATGATATGGATACCAAAGGTACTCAGGATCACGTCCTCAAATTCTATATTAGTCCCTTGGTCATCATGGTATTAAATATTTATCTATTGATCCATAGTATTTTTAACAGATGAAAAGTTTGAAGACTCAGCTTTCTTTGATTTGTTTATTAAAGCCTTGTTAGAATGTTGTTCTGATGTTACTTTCTAGAGTGTTTGGTTTGTGTAGTTCTTCCCATTAATTTATTCTTACTAACTCAGCTAATGCTTCATCCACTTTTATTTCCTCTTTCAAAGCCAATATTAATTCTTCTACAAGCTACCTCCTTTAGTTTGTAGTGTTCCCTTCTTCAAGAACCCTTTAGCTTATGGTATATATTTAGAAAGATTCTTAGTTGCTATAGGTATTTGTGGTTCTTTCTTGGTAGAAACTTATGACTTGTTTGGTATGAATCTCCCTTGATAATCTCTTTCTCTTTGCATAAATTTTGTTCCACTCCTTCAGTTTTCTAATCCCTTCCTACATAGGGTTAGTTTTTTTTTTTTTTTTTTTTTTTTTTTTTTTGGTGTTTCAGGGGTTGTTTCAAAATGATCAAAAATAAAATGAAAAAAATGAAAGAATGTGAAAATCAAAACAATAAGAAATGAAACTTTATCTCTATAAAGCAATAAAGTTATCTAATGAAAGTAGGAAATGAAAGCAAAAAAGTTACTCTAGAAAGCATGAAAGTTACTCTAGAAAGTATTAAAGTTATCTAATGAAAATAGAAAATAAAATTCAAAAAGTTACTCTAAAAATTAGTAAAGTTATCTAATAAAACTAGGAAAATTAATCTAGAAACCAATAATTGACAACGTCCCCAGCAATGACACCAAAATGTTAGACAAACTTATTACCTAGTTAATACCAATTTTTAAATCTACTGAACATTAATTATCAATTCAAGGTATGTAGGCTTTTCAAGGATGTCGACACTATATATGCATTATTGATTCATAGGCTAACTTAATTTTTAGTTGTAGTAAAATGAACTTATACTAATTTAATCATATAGATAGACAAAGAAAATATTATAATAGAATGTATAAATTTTTCACATTTATGAGTCACACATGCATCACACTGTATATAATTAAACTAGTAATACAATCAACTCACATAACACACTTTAATCTAAGAAGGGCCAGGATCTTCATTGCAACTCCTTTCGAGGGGGCCCTCTTTCATTCAGAATTGATTTTTAATCCTTTTTTGAGAGACTTACAAAAGCTTCTTATAGAATCAGCCTTTTTATTACTCAAATATGTAGAAATTAAATATTTCTACAATATATTACAATATTCTAGAAATCAAAATGCAATTACCTTCTACAATCCCATCCCCCCTAATCTAATCTAGGTTTTTCCATTAAATACATAAGGAAATTTATTAGTTCCAACCGAAAACACTAAATTAGAAAAGATACAAATACTTTGTAACTAACCTAGTCAACCTTCAGGTGGTTAGTAACTTAAAGTCAATTATTTTTAGGCCTAACTAGGTAAAGGATAATATATATTGCTTTTCTATTTTGATTCTTTTCCTCTTTTCTATTTTTCTTATCTTATTCATCCTTTGGTATCACGTCCATGTTTATTTGCATGTGAGGGTTTTGTACAACTATTATGGAAGATCCTCTTCAATCATTTACTTTGTTTCTAAGATATCTGGACGTGTCCTTAAAATCCAATTACTTATTATCATAGCAATGGTTCATTTTATGCAGTGATTATGGTCTCTTATAGGTGTACGTTTGTAGTTGATATGGGAAAAATATAGCTAAAATCCTATAGTTTCTATAGGCAACCTATAGGTGGAAAGCCTACAGCTTGGTAGTTGTTATAGGTTAGAAGCCCCTTTTATTACAGGCTTATCTATAAGTGTTGTGACCAAGTAATATTCATGTAGTCTTATTCTACACTTCAAATGTCTATTAAATAAGATTACACAAGTATAATCTAATCAAATAAAAATCATCATTAATCTATAACATAATATGTATATATTAATGCACACATATAATCATTAATTCATTCATTTATTTACATAAGTCATGGATAGTTCTAGGGATTCATATAGGAAAAATATATATAACTGGGTATGGATGAGGCTATAAATAGAATAATTAGTGACCTCATCACTTTTTGCATTATAAAAAGGGGTACTGGAAGGAAACATAAGTAGTTTTTATAAGTGATTCAAGGGCTTCAGGAGGCCTGATCACTTTTTTGGATCCAAAATATCTAATAGGTGAACCCATTCTCAAATCATAATACCATCTGGTAGTTCTCTTCACTAAAATCATAGATAAAAAGTAATTAATTTTCTCAAATGTTTATGCTTCCAACACAAGGATAACACTGAGAAACTATGGGAGGACATTAGAGCCTTCAAGAGTAGTTACACTCATATCCCATGGATATTGATAGAAGACTTCAACTTTCCCCTACATCTCAGAGACAAAAAAGGGAATAATTCAGTTTGTATGGATAGTATGGAATATTTTTTCTCTTTAATTAATGATATAGGTGTTCTAGATCTTGAATGTAGATGTCCTAAGTTTACTTGGTCTAATAGGAGACTCAGGGAAAATCTCATTCAGTGTAGACTAGACAATTATATATATATATTTAGATTGGACTTAATATAAAGACTTCATTATTAAAGCCTAACCTAAAATTGGGTCAAATCACTCTCCACTGGAATTAAACATCATTGACCAATAAGTCAAGGAGTCCAAACATCCTTTTTGCACGGAGCACATGTGGTTCATGTATCTAGATATTTAGAACAGAATGATAGAGTGGTGTACAAGGAGAAATAGAGGTTCAACCATGTTTAATCTTGCAAAAAAATTTAAGAATACTAAAATTAAATTCAAACAATGGAATAAGTAGGTCTTAAAAAAAAATTGAGCAAAAAAAGCCTTAAAATCAGATCTAGTTAGGCTTGAGGATGAAGTTGAGGTTAAGAGTTATGACCTAGTCATCTAGAACATAGAAAAACATTTGTTGTGTGAATACCACACCATAGAGGCTAGAGAAGAATCTCTTTGGAGGCAAAAATCTATAAATATTTGGTTAAAAGGAGATATAAATACTATTTTTTTTCACTTATCTATGCTCAAACATAGGAATCATAATGCCTTAATGGAGATCATTAATTGTGAGTGACAACTATCTGATGATCAAGAAGATATTAAATAAGATTGTGTACATTTCTATAAGAACATGTATAAAAAATATTTCAAAATATTGGTTCTGAGTAGGAATTTCTAAACGTCATCTTCGAGTTAATAAGCCAAGAAGATAATGAAATGCTAACTTTTATGACCTCCAAGGAAGAACTTGAGTTTATAATCTCTAGAATGAGTCTAGATAAAGCACCTAGTCCTGATGGGATACCAATTTTTTTTTAGGATTTTTTAAAAGATTATTGGAGAGGATATTATTGAAGTGGTAAATGATTTCTTGGATACAGGATAGTTGCTCAAGGAGTTTAATCATACTTTACTTGTGATAATACCTAAGAAGGAAGGGGAAGTGATTTTTTTTGACTTCTATCCCATTAGCTTATGTAATTGTTTCTAAAAAACAATTACCAAGCTCATTTCACTGAGGATGCAAATAATCATGGAAAACATTATTCAAACTCATCAAGGAGTCCTTATTCGAGGAAGGCAGATTCAAGATAAAATTATGGTGGTCTATGAAGTCATCCAGTCCATGAAAATTAGTTAAAAAATTGGTTATTATTCTTAAACTTGATATGGCCAAGGCATATGATAGACTGGGTTGGAGCTTTCTTGATAGAGTGATGAATAAATTTGGTTTCAATGAGAAATTGAGTAAAATTATTAAAGCCTGCATCTCCACTTGTATGTTCTCTATTCTAGTCAATGGTGTGGTACAAGGGTTTTTTAGAAGTGCCAAAGGTTTAAGGAAAGGATATCCATTATTTCCATATTCATCATTATGGAAAAATATTTAATCAAGTACATATCTAAGGCATTGGTGGACACACAATTAAGAGGTTTCAAACTAGCTAGGTAGATTGAGCCTATAACACATCAACAATTCACTGATGATACTATTTTACTAGCTAAAGCCTCTATGTAGGAATCAAGGACCATAAAAACAATTATGGTCATATATGAAAATGTCTCCAATCAAAATATTAACTTTGATAAGAGGTCAATTTATTTATTCAATATGATGGTGGCAAGATAAAAGAAGACAACAAATATGTTGGGCTATCAAATAAAATATCTTATGTCTACTTATCTATATATGCCTCTCATCATCAATCAAATCTAGATTTCTGCTTGGAACCCTTTAATCAAAAGATTCTAAAAGAGGCTCACAGGATGGAAAGGTAAACTCTTAACTCAGACCGAGAAGGTAGTGTTGATTAAAAGTGTTTTACAAAGCCTTCCAATATATTTTATTTCTCTTCTCAAACTACCCAAATTAGTGGAATAAAAATTTAATAAGATTCAAATAAATTTTCTTTAGTTTGGAACCGAGGAAAAAAGTAAGTTTCATTTAGTTACCTAGAACAAAATTTGCAAAATCAAAGCATATGGTGGCTTAGGAATCAAAAATATCCAATAGGGTAACAAATATCTTATATCCAAATTCATCTAGAGATTCATTACTACTAATTCTATTTGGGTAATATATCATCCTTCAAATACCTTGAAGAGAGGACCCCTATCATCATGTTTTCTAAAGTGCAGTTTGCTAGAGGGTCTCATATTTGGAATTTTCTAACTAAGAAGAAAGATGTTATCCGTGAGGGCTCCATTTGTAAATTAGGTGACAAAAAGAATATAATGTTTTAGAGGGACAATTGGAACATGAAATTTATGCCCCTCTAGATGGATATTGGGACACACTTACAAATAAATCTAAAATAAAAATATGGAGAATATGTTGTGGATTACTAGAAAATAAGAGAGGCAATTAAGAGTTGGAAATATCTAAGAATGGATGGTGCTAACCAAGATGATCTAATTAAGTTAAATGAGTTAAACAATGTTCTATTCACCATTCATATTCTTGAAGTTATCAAAGAGGACCAGATGGTATGGAGAGATTATTTAGATGGCCAATACAATGTTAAAGCAGGATATGATCATATTACTTAGGAACATGACACTGAGATAAGATGGAAAGGGGTCTAGAATAAATTATTTAACCTAAAATTTTGTTGCTTCATCTCGGTTTCTATACAAAACAAGATCCTAACTATTGATAACTTGAGGAAAACAGGCTACATAATAACTAATAGGTGTGTCTTATGTAAAGAATAAAATTATCTAGTCTTTTACCTTCTTGTATGTAAAAATTCAATATTACATGGGTGCAACCTAGATCCCTCATGAAAGTTTAGATGTCTTTGAGATATCTTTTAAAAAATCCTCACCTCATTCAGTTGTGGAACCTTACGCTACCTCACATCTTGTGGGGAATATGGGGAGTAATAAATAACAAAATCTTCAAAGATAAGAAGTGTAATATAAAATTGGTGTTTGAAAGAATTTTTATGATGATCAAGGAGAATTAAAATTATATTCAAATTAAAAAAGGAAAGGATCTTTATCTTTTTGAACATATCCTAGCTAAAAATTAACAAATAGACTCTTTTGACTTAGGGAGACTTGACCCTTAGGATGAATTTAGAAAGATAATAAAGTGAAAAGTTCCACCTGAGGGATAGAATAAAATAAAATTTGATGGATCATCAAAAGTGAATCAAAGAATGGTAGGGGGTGGAGGTTTAATCAGAGACCCTAAAGGTAATTTAATTGTGGCCTATGTGAGAGACATGGGTATCAAGACTAACCATTGGACTGAGGCTTTGGAATCCTTATAGGGAATTAAATTAGTTAAAAAAATTATTTCCCAAAATTTGGTGGTGGAGGGAGACTCACTAAACATTGTGAATTTCCTTAATGGTAGAAACCCCATAATTTGGTCCATTAAACATGTCATTGATGAAGCCAGAGACATATTGAACTCATTCCAATAGGTGTGAATCTAACACACGTTCATATAAGGTAATGGGATCACTAACTCATTTGCTAATATGGGAGTTACCAATGTTGGATTTAGAACTTAGTTTGGTCTCGAGGGCCTCCCTAGATATTTTATTTCTAAAGTTACCAATGAAGGGAAAATCAAACCTAATAACAATTAGCTTCTTAATACTATCCCTTTTGGGTAGGGGGAGGCAAAGTTTAATCCTAAGAACTGTGATTTAAGGCCCTTGGATCGCAATGACACTAGGGAAAAGTTTCTATAAAGGGAAAATAAATTTGAAAAAGGTCATAATCTCTCCCATGATCATAATGCTCATTGTATGGTATGGGTACATAGGGACTATAGAAAAGGTAGGTTAGTCTGCTACATGGATAATAGAAACACCATGGGTATACCTAACATAATCAAACCCAAGATCCAACCAGAGGTCAAGAAAAATAGTATATTTTGGAATACCCTACATGTTGGAAGTTTCATAGGTTTCATGGAAAGAATCAAAGGTTTTGACAAACACCTTCCTACCCTATTCATTAATTCTTGGGAGGAGAGAGTGGTGACTATAAATGGGGTCACACTAGACATCATAGAGGAGCTCATCTTTCATGTGATAGGTCTAGCTATAGAAGATACCAAGAGCTATTATACCCCTAGAGAATTTAAGCTTGATAAAGAGTCTTTTCTCAAAGATGGTGAGTAGTTGGAACAACTCCACAATCGCTTCGATAGTGAGTCTCTCCCTAAACCTTTCACTGAGGTAGATTTTAATCTTATCTAGTATGTTACTTTAGAGGGTCAATACAATGTTGTGAGATGGTTAATGTTCAAAATGCTCAATCACTTTAGACATGGGATAGCCTTTAGTTTATCATTTTTCGTTATTAGATCCATGGAAACCTCTACTTAGAAATTAAAAATGGCAATTATTATGCCCCAAGACACGAGGGGGTTATCTTTATTATTTTCAAATATTTTAAAGGGATGAATTAAATCATGCCAAACTTATCTCAGAAATATAAATCTATATAAGGACCAGTAGACATAAAAAAGATAAATAAAGTGTGGATTAAATACCAAGGGAGCCTGAGTAGGGTTATCGATAGTAAGAAGAAAGGGGCCAATAACTACATTACCAAGAAAGGAGAAGAGAACATAAAAGAACATGATAGTATCAATAAGAATCTCAAAGGTACATCTAAGTAAATTTCCCAAAACAAATAAAATCTTGATAAGTAGGGTCGTAAAAGATTATAGGATTTGTAGGCTAAAAATTAAGGGAGTAAATTTGTTGATGTGGAGAAAAATAATTTGGAATTGGATACAACCAACATCAAAAGCATGAAGAATAGAGAGCAGGGTATTGCTTAGATAGAGATAGAACATCAAAAAGGGAAGAAGGATACTACCACCACATAAAAAGTCGAGTCATCTTAGATATAGAGTGACAAGAATGAGGATTTTATCCAACTCACCAAATATCTCAAAGGAAAGGAGAATGTAGACAAAATTATCGAATAAATTGACCCAAAAAAATCTATGATGAGGTGGTTCATGCATGAAATGTCGACCCTTAAGAGCAAGATGAGTTTCCTTCAATAGGAGAATGACAAGTTGACTAAAGCCTTAGTTGAGATAGAGGAGGAAATATAGATTTAATGTTTGCGCTTTAGAGTGGATTTACTTGAGAAAGTAAATGAAAATATTTAGAGAAAAATAAGTTACCTAATTAATTGAAGTAAGGCTGTAATGAATGAAGTCATTCAAAACATGGAGAACCTCAGGGATCATCTTAAATATATAGGTAAAGGTAAGGGTAAAAAAGGCTAAAGCAATAGTGCCTAGTATAATATAGACTATGAAAGTCTATTAAAGTAGATAGATATGAATCTTAACAATATGAAGGCTTGTTAGGATTATGTTTCTAGGAGTCTAGAGTAACATAGTTCTTAGGTAGTGTTTGGGTTGTTTTTTTGTGGTGTTGTAGGTGTTCTTTTGTTGTGTTCTTGGTAATTTCTATGATAGGATGTGTTAACCTTTTGTATTTTTTGTTGTGTACCTTATTTAAGGGTTTGGGGACCCTAGCTCAAATTCCCCCCCTTTAACCTTAATAAAAAAATTAAAAGGAATTGAATTTTAATCGAAATGTAAATTATTTGTAACAATTATGATTTTGATTATTCTACAAACTCATATAAATCTATTGTTCAATTAAAAACATTATTTTCATATTTTATCTCTTTGAATAATCTCTTAATTAATTTCTAGTAATTAAATTCCAAATATCAATAATAATTTAAAACTGTTATACTACTAGGAAAACTAAAATAAAATAGAGACCAAAGATTTTTTACAGGGTTCACTAATTGGCTGTCCCTGGGATAACTAAATAACAATTTGATCCATTAAAAATTAATTTTAAAGTAATAATAAAACTCACAATAATGATAAATAAACTCTATCACCTAAAATAGAATTTTAAACTATATATTGAAGACTCTAAACCTGATCAACAAGCATCTCCTTATTTATCCAAAGCTCTACAAGTACTTTATTTATTCAAAATGGGAAAATAACTCTCTCTCTATAATTGTTACAGGATTACAAGACTCTGTAATTGGAAAAAGTGGCATCAATTAGGCTATTAAAAAATTATACCTTTGTAAAAATAAACATGATCAATCCTCTAAATTTAATAACCTGTGTTCTTTAGCATAATAGACTTCCACCAGTATGGCATGTCCATGCTTCAAATATTTTTCACAATTATTTCTCTATACAAAAGAACATACAAATTCTATAATATTTTTTAAATTTTTCTCTATCTCCATAATAATAATAATCCCAATATAAAATGAAATAAAATTTTATATAGCTAATGTTGGCCAATAAACTTATTCCTTTACCCGACATCCAAATAAGCTTATACTCCATAAAAGGCTTGCATGTTTTTTTAAACATAATCAAATCCCATTAAAAATGGGTAGTTCAACACCATGATTTAATTAATGAATATTTTCACATAGATAACATAACATCCCACCAAAACCATTAACCACACAAAAGACAAATAGAAGATAAAGTGGAGTAAATGGTGGGGAAGGATAATAATAATGATAAAACATGCATGGAATTATAACTCCCTAAATTAGGGCCAACTCAAATAACATAACCAAGAATTATAATTCAATAAAATTTAGTGATAGATACACCTCTTATGGCTAGTTTCTCCACTCCAAATGTATAATCCCTTATGCACAAGGCTATACTCTATAGGCTAAGGTGTTACATCTTGAAAAGGGAGCCACTACGCCATCATATGCTTTGGATTCTAGTTTTATATTACACACACATTTGGCATACTACATAGTGAAAAATACCTTTCCATCTAGATTTATGGCACCTAAACTTACATTATATGATGGTAAGGGTGACACATATTACCATCTCTGAGATTTTCATGCAACAAGTTTGGACTATGTGTCCAATGATTGGATTCTCAGAAAGTTGTTTCCACATAGTTTAAAGGATTATGCCTTATATTGGAGTTATGAATTATAAAATAAATCTATCACAACATTTAATCCTTTGTAAAAGATGGTTTTAACATACTTAAACATAAATATCAGTGACAAGATCTCATATGCTCAAGTTGCATAGTTGAAAGAAAAGTCAAATGAACCTATTGCAAAATATGTCTTATGATACAAAACTATATTAGATAAATTTACTATCTCCATGGTATACAAATAAATTTGAGACATATTCAAATAGAGTATTCTACTATAATTACACACAACTATCTTGTTCAATAAGTTTCCAACATTCTTAGATTTATGCCACACATTAAAATAAAGAGATGCCAAGTTTATATCAATGGATAAACTAAAATATAATAGTGGATAAAAATAAACTTCTAAGAGTTCAAATAATCCTCCATACAATTTAATGGTCACAGAGAACAAGAGTGACCAATAGACCATGATTAACATAGCTTCAAATCCATTTCCTCTCTTGGTTTTATTATCTCCTCCACATAGAGTCGTCACCAACCTTATTTAATCACAAACATACATTTTATAGAATCTATTGAAATGAGATGTCATATATCTCCCTCCCATAAAATAGGTTTATACAACACAACCTCTTCCAATGATCTATGATTCCAATTCATTATATGAATAGGGCACCATGCCATACAACAAATAAATGCATTAGCCTAAAACATAAGATAGAGGATTTGATTGATGAAAACATTCTTAATGTGGGAACACCCACATATGTACCAAAATTATAGAAAACTAAAGCTAATACATTAAATATATTCTTAGATCTATTTCCAAAGCACATAGTGAATGCAATAGGGAGCACTTTATCTGTTTATTACACATTATAGACACATCCACCACCAACTTCATATCACACTATTATAGAGGAGGCACACCCATTAAAACTTATCATTGGTATGTACCACACTATAATTCTAACTATACCACTCATCACCTTCTCAAAGTAGGAGATTGTTGATGATGATATAGATTTACACACACTCTTTGTATAAGCCTACATAGATCAACATCCTATCCAGAGTGTCATGGTTGATAATGGGTCAAGAATTAGCATGTGTATTATCAAACTTATATAACATTTGGGGTATTTAGAGTAGGATATATTCCCTATAGACATGGTTATGAATGTTTGTATTGGTCGTGTTTAGATCTCCATCGGGGAGATTATGCTTCCATTATAGGTTGGACTAGCACATGTGGCCAATTGATTCTTAGTAGTACCTAGTGTAGGCATGTTTGATATGTTATTAAGTAGGACATGGATATAATAGCTATGAGAAATCCCATCCAAAGTGCACAGATGCTTAAAATATATACATGTAATCAGATGGTCAAAGTTGAGGGTCTTCCATACGAGTATCCTATACCTATTCTATAGCCAAATGCATCATAGTTACTAGTTATAGTTACAATATAGTTACTAGATATAACATAGTTACCAGTTATAGCTTAGAGCATAGTTCCCATATATACACCATAAAGTTTAGTAGAGACACTGATGAAGGTGAAGTATACTCATACAATATTAACATGTACACATACTCTCCCATGGAGACCATTATTAGAGAGACCCTTACATTAGAGATATGTTATAGATTCTAGAGGGCCTTCATCCAATAAATTTTTACTAAGATCAATACTATTAGGTTCTCAAGGTTCTTATCATAGGAAACCTATATCACATACATATTATTTTACCCGATGGGTTCTTAAAGACCCTATAGTTTACAAGACACCACAATCAATGCCATAGATTCCTAATACCACTACACAAGTAGATAGAGATATAGATCAATTAGTATAGAAGATTATGGGACCATAGTTTCCATTTCACATAACACATATCATAATAGTTCCCTTATTTGACATAGTCCATAATGATAGTGAGTCTCCCATGAGACTCATAGGTTAGTATGGTTTCTCTTTCCTTCTACATAACTTATATCCATGAAAATATAAAAACAATGTAATATGTCAAAAACACAAAAACATTCAAATAATTACTCATTAAACATAAAATTATAGATTACATTCATTGCCATGTTTACATTTCTTATATTTACTAGACATATGCTATCTATCTCAGTATAGTTAGTTTTATCATACATACATGCTTTACTTGTTTTGTCTATTGCCTACAAATTACTTACAAGACTCATGTCCACTACATCGATACAAACTTAATTTTATCTACTCATTGGGGGCATAAAAAATAATACATGGGTCTTCACTTGATAGATTTGCCTACTTGGGGTAATATTATACACAGTTTCAATCACTAAGTTCTATCCTTCTATACCCTACATCCCATCTTTAACATTGCTATATCTAGATATTGATCATGCTACTCTTAGAATTTTTGTTGGCTATTACCACTTTAGACTCAGTTTATGTACATCCTCACTCTTACACAGATTTGTATTCCATATTAATGCATACTTTAATTTTTAGCTTACCTAGTTTAGACCTAATTGTATCTCTTTGCTTCTTCTATTCGAGGGCATTTGAATATTCCATTAGTCTTTGACTATACACCACTTCTATTCATAGTATGTATGCTTTAGACATAATCCCATGTCTTAAACCTGACTTTATAGATTATTTATGTAGACATTTGAACATATCCTTATATGTGGATCTAAGCCAATTTTCTTGTTGTTTGTGTATGTGGACATTTGAACATGTCCTTTATGTCTTATTTTCTCAGATTTAGTGGCATGTGCCCATGTCCCCTGTATTATGGCCCCTTGGTTTACTTTGTGTGCCTTATGTGTTTTGTATGTATGATTTCTTATATGCATCATGGCCATGACACTTATCTTTGATTATTACAAAAACCTTTTTTTAATGCCATGAGGGACCTCATGCATTTACCCTTCTTACTAGGGTGTCATGATGGACATCATGCCCCATCCCCTTAAGTAGCTACCCAATTTTACTTATATTTATTATTATATACATTGTTACATCTATTTTGACACCGTTGTGTAATTCTAGGCATGGAATACATCTTAAATTACATAATTTTTCTTAGATCATCTTACATTATGATGTTATATATGCACATTATAGTGTATTATCACACAGTTATCATATATACTCTGGCTAACACACATTTTATAGAGCTTTTTATTTTGAGGACAATTTTTGCATAGGTTCAACAACTCCCCTGAAAAGAGGGGGAATTCACAAGGGCTTGCCATAAATATCAAGATCCTATATTAAATTCACAATAAATTTTTCATCACATAGGCTCAGTTACAAAAAATCAAACACATGTAAACACAATGAGAAAATAGTCACCCAGTAGTAGTACAGTTGCATAGAATTTAGACTAGGACACTAGTACCCAAATGGGGACACTAGTGCCAAATGGTGCTACTATCTAGTATCCTTAGTTTTATAAAAACCTAAATTGGATAGAATAGTAAAATAGGTACAATACAAGTTTATACATATTCAGTTATAGATTTATTAATTATACTTAATTTTTGCTCATATTAATACTAGTTTAGCTTAGATTCATATATGTGTGCTCATATTGGGGCATAATTCATTGATTTAACATTCCCATATTTAGTTCAAATACATAGATATAGTTTATTACAACTCAATCTAAAATCCATATACTTAGATATTATATTTGGGGGCATGTGCATGACACATTATTTTCATATGCTTAGTTATACAATGGTTCATCAGATGGAATGAAAAATTCTATTCCATTATCTACACTTTATACACCTCAAATTATATTATAGGTTAAAAACTAGTTTCATGCCTTACTCCATCTATAATGGTTGGCATTCCTAAGTGGCTTAGATCCACATAATATACTAGAGTAGCTACATAACTGAAATATACAATTAGATATACTCAGTTAGACATATATAATACATCACATAGTTTAGTTTTAGATGCATCTTCTACACATAGGTGGTAATGATGGAGTCATATCCTACTTGAGCTATTGATCCATCCACATGTGAGGGTTGGACACACTATCAATCTAATTTGAGCTATTCACAGGTCATGATCCACCAAAGAGGGGTGGATAATCTTGGATTCAAAACCATATTGAGTTATTGATCTACCCATACATGAGGATTAAACAAGCCATCATCTCAATCCAAGATATCCACTTATTTTATCACTATATACACACACATACATAGGTTATCACTAGGTTTATGCATTGGTTCACATACCTAGTGAGGTGTATTCATTCATTTCTTCCATATCTCTTTACTCACTTTTACTTATTTACTTAGTTTATTCTTTTTATTTTGATATCTATTAAGTAAAGATTGATTTATGCACATTTAACTTGTAAAACATGCACTAGATTATGATTCACATAATCAAACCTAGCTTCACATATTTAGACATAGCTTCACAGGATTCACCTCCTAGGTAAGTCCAGGTATACTTCCTATTTCCTTTATCTTAGTCATTCTCTTTACTACATTTATAAAATAAAGCTAGCAAATGTAGTCACATAAAAGTGGTATTTGAGTGATAAGAGTGATATTTGAGACTACCTATCCTTAGCTTATTCCTAGACATATTCTAAACCCTATTGTCACACTTATCCATCATTCATGTATGCCATATGCATCCCTAGTCATATCTAAAGTAGTCTTAGATACTCATTTTCTGATCTTGGACCTTTTTGTTGAGTGTTCTTCTAGCTGGAAACTATCTCCATAATAAGGACACTAGCGCCACATGTCACTAGTATCCTCCGAAATGGTGCTAATGTCCTTTGCCCTAGTTTTTCCCAAACATAACTCTTTTCCAAACTAAAGCCTCTTAAGGTCAGCCTAGACATATTTTATCACACACACAAGCATTAGAATAATATATACATGAATTTTAGCCATTTAATCACTAGGTGGAAATTAGATGAAAAATACATATTCAAACATAGAACAAATTGAGAAAAATTAAGGTTATCAATCCCTATTTTCCCTACTACATATTATCATCTACAACAACCCTAAGCTCAGATTTTCTAAATTTCTAGTCTTAAGCACATTCAATGCACTTAAGTCCACTATCATACTATCATAAATTACACTTTCACAAACACTTAAGTATAGAGAATTAAATCAAACTTAATCCCTCCTTAGATTATTGATATTTATGTAATTCTCTTCACAATGGGTTGTTGAGTATGTCCATCCTACCCTAATAGTGAACACATTTTTCAACTCATGACCTAGTTTTATGGAAGATTAAGGATTTCAAAATAAATCAATAATTGCATGCATAATATAGGGTTATAAAACTTGTGTGCATAGGAATAAAACCTAAATATCTAGACATAGGTATACCTAGGATCTTAGAATAATCCTGAACATAGTTCACTACCACCAATATTAGACACTAATGCCACTTTACCAATTATGGCACTAGTGTCCAATTATGAAACTACTATCCAAGAGGAGTTTTTATAGAAGGATCCAATTTACAACACTCAAACCACCTTCCATCTCTATTTTTAGATCTCATATCATCTATATTAGGTGCTTTCCATCTAAGTCTTTATTTTCACTATTTATTACTATTTTTAGAAAATTTAAAGCTAGTGAATTATGTACCAAATCAGTGGTTTTTTTTTTATTGAATATTATTTCCCTTATTAGTCTACTCAATTATTTAAAAAACATATGATTTACATTCCATAGGTCTTAAAAGGTTAAAATAATTCTAATATTTTAAATTTTCTAAGTAATTTCATTACAAGTGGTATTAGAGCATTAATTTGGGAAAGGTTTCATGACACTTTTTTTTGGATCTAGTGTTTTGGTTTCCCTGATAGTTGAAAGATTAAAAAAAACATAACTTGAAATTTGGGAGGAATTTTTTTTTTTCATCACCACAATATTGTTCAAAGTATTTTTTAAGTCTAGAATTTTTTGCACCCTTATGAAAATTAATAGTCATTTGATTAATCTCGTTGATATCATTACAATGGAATAATCTATTAGTAAACTTCTTTCAAGCTTAAAACCTTCAATCCTAGGTTTGTGCATGGTTGGTCCTAAAATATGTAGTCATAGGAAAGGGAAAGACACTAAAAAAAAGTATCATAAGGATGACATGGAGACCATAACTTATAATACTTTTGTTTTTAATTTGGTTCACCAAATTAATATAGATATGCTAAACTTGATTAATAAGTATTATCTTAATGAGGTAAAAGGGGGCATAAATGTTGTGAATAATCAATTAACAACTATCAATGAGAAATTGACTAATATTAAAACTTAGTTTCTATAAAATAATCCTCCAAAACTCCATTTAGGTTTTACCAATCATAATAATCACAACTATAATACTAGTTTGAAGCACATGATGCCAAATGTGGAATTAATAAAGTTTTATGGTAAGTATCTACTCACTTGGATCAATAAAATATAAATTATATTTGATCTACATCAAAACCCATGTGTGAAAAATGTGATCATAGCATATTTGTATCTATAACTTGAGCAGTTCATTTGGTATTGGTGGTTGTAAAATCAAAATAAAAAGGAGGGCCTTCCTATTACATGTTCAATGTTTAATAACAAGATGCAAATGTAATATTGAAACAACATCTCATAAAACTAATTTAATCATTTCGTAAAGTTTTGACAAATGAGGACTGCTAAGAATTATATTCAACAACTCTAGAATATATCATTACACATAGATGAAATCAATGAGGACAATATAATTGAGATGTTATTGGATAAGCTCAAGGATAACATATAATTTGAGGTTTAAATGTGTAATTTAACTTCAATATTTGAATACATACTATTATCATGAAAACTAGATTAAAACTATTTGGTCAAAATAATGGATTTCACTAATGTCCATGAATGCAATTCCATCTCACCATCATTTCGTCAGTCTATAAGATTGACCCCTCAAAAAATTGAAGATAAGTATATAAAGGGTTGTATTTCAACCATGATATAAATTGGATCAAAGGAAATAAATGTGATAAAAGTAATTTTTTCTACATTGAAGGTTCCACTAAATATGAATACAATGATGAGGCCTCATGTGAGGGTATATAAGAACCAGAGGAGGCATCTGAATAGCCTAACCCTAATATATCTTGTCATGCATGTTTGGGTATTAATACTCTTCAAACTCTTAAAGTGGAGGGTTTTATCAAGAAATAAAAAGTGATAATGTTGATTTACTCAGGGAGTACACACAAATTCATTAATAGTAAGTTGGATACTCATTTGAATAGTTACATTTACCTATATCCAAAATTTTAGGTCATGATTGTATATGGTGGCACAATCAATTATTTTATAAAAATCCATATTATTAAGCTTTATATGGAATACTTCATGCTATATTATCCTATGTTTTCTATTCCCATGGGTGGGGAGAAAATTATTTTAGGAATACAATGGCTCATAACTTTGGTCACAATAGAGATGAATTTATAGGAACTATTCATGTACTTTTATCCTAGAAGTAGGACATGTGAAGTACACATATTACATGAAAAATATCCACAATTAGATAGTTCACATTAGATGATGATTTTTTTAAAAAATGGGGCTAAATATTTTTTAGCATGACTGTTTTCCATAAAATTTCAACCAATAAATGTGTCTACACATCCTAATTTACAGATGATTCATGTTGACTATCTATTTATTTTTAGCACCATGTCAAAAAGGCCACTACCAAGAAGAAATCATGATCATGCCATAAAATTGATTCTAAGTAGTTCACAACAAAACATCATACCATACATGTATCCATATTCCTATAAGAGTTAAATTGAAGATATGATATAGGGGATAATAGAGGCAAGTATTATCAAATGTAACCAAAGTGAATATCCATCCTTGGTGAACATGGTGCATAATAAGGATGACACTAGGAGGATGTAACTCAACTAAAAATGACTCAAAAATTACACCATAAAAGATATATTATATTCTAATAATTGATTATTTGTTGGATAAATTACAAGGTGTTATTTATTTTACCAAACAAGATCTTTATGCATAGAATTGAATCTGGATCTGAGATGATGATATCCCTAAAAAAACTTTTAGAACTTATGAAGGACATTATGAGTTTATGGTTATGACTTTATGTCTCATGCACCATCTAAATTTGAGAGTTTGATGAATACTATTTCTAGTCCCTTTTTGAGTAAATTTGTGTTGGTGTTTCTTGATGACATCATAATATATAGAAAAACTTGGGAATAATATTTGAAGAATGTGAAACAAGTACTATTAGTTCTTAAACAAATTTAACTTTTGTGCCAAACCTTATAAATAATATTTTGGAGTCCTTGAGGTAGATTACTTGGGTAATATTGTTTCACATGAAGGAGTCAAAGTCAACCCTGAGAACATCAAAGTTATGATAGAGTGGGAAGTGTATACACACAATATTTTTAAATTTTATCATTTAATGACACTTTATTTCTTGTAATAACCTATCAAGTTTCAATAAATATGAGTGAATTCCTTAAAGGGTGAACCAAGAAATGGGTGAGTAAAACTTTGGGGATTCACAATATTTTTGGTCCCTATACCATTACCTAAAATCATTAAAAGTTACTTTTATCTAACTCCCTACATAATTAAAACTCACTTATACATTACTCTAATAAATTCACTTTCCAAAATAGCCCCTTAATAAGCATATACCCCTTTTATTCATTTTCATATTATGTCAATGTAGTCAATATTATTGTCAATTTAACACACATTTTATAACTCCATCAGTACAACCAACCTAGTTCAAGGCTTAACATCTATTTTTATAGCAAAACAAGATTGACCTAGCTGACCTTGTTGGTTAAATTTTAGGGAGGTTTTAGGTTAAATCCTTGGCTATAAATAACCCCTTCACTTAATTTATAAAGAGATAAACATTCATTTTTGCATTATTATATCTCATAATTTTGTTATTTCTACTTTGAAAGAGTCATTGCTTAGGGTTTTATCTTAGAGGGAAATAAGCTTGTCTTGTGGGAAAGTTTTGGATGCAAAGTAGGATTATTTTACCCTATAGTTGATTTTTATAGCGTGATCCTTACAAAACCATAAAAATCTCTTGAAAATCACCATTGGCCAAGGGAGAGATTGAGGCATGATAGGTTCAATTCAAGGTAAGTATTCTTAACTTTGACTCTTTCATTTAGTAGATTATATATTGCACAAAATAGTAGGATTAATGTTTCACTCCTTGCTAAGTTTACCTATACATTCACTTGAGTAGAGTTATCATTACATGTTTTATTTTATTTATTATTAACTATCCCCATTTGTGTCATAAGCTTTAGTGATTACTAGATTAGATTTATTTTATGTATTGTAGGCCTAGCTAGGGTTTTTGTATAATATAATTTTCCTGGAGGCTTTATATCCCTCTCATTTCATGTTGTGTGGTAAGAGATACATTAGTTAGGTTTAGAGGATCCAAGTTTTTCATGTCCTAATATAAATAGCTATGTAATGAATTGTTTTGGTAAGATTACCTTCTTTGATCTTAGAATACACTAAGTAGGATAAGTTTTATATCCATCCTAATTTATTGTATACATTCTAGTGAGCCTGACATGAATTTAACCATTAAAATTTTTAATTTTAATTTATAGTCAATTAGATTGAGCATGTTGATCTAGTTTCATACTCTACACATAGGTTTTTAGCCAAGTTGAGCTTGTCGACCTAGTTTTATTTTCTATGCATAGGTTTTTAACTATATTTAGCCTGTTGACCCAATTATATTTTTTGAGTGTAGGTTTTCAACTTCATCAACCCTATCAATCTAGTTCTATCTTTTATGAGTAGGGATTTTAATCTCAATTACCTAGATCAAACTAATAAATCTAATCATTTTGTTGCCTTCTATGTCTAACTAAATCAACCTATTTGATTTTGTTCATTTCTATATTTCACTTTCAACTAACTAAATTAACCTTATTGATTTAGATTTATTTTATTATTTTTTATCAATTTTATTTAAACTAGATTGACTGACTTAGTTTTTTTCAATAACACTATCTTATGTATTTATAAGACCAAATCCCTCTTAAAAGACCCAATCAATAAAACTTTATCACTCTCAATAATATAGCCAAATTGGCTTGTTTGATCTTATTCTATTTGTAGGTTCACTATTACCAACTTAGTAATTTAGTTTTGTCAATTATCTCAATTTTTCATTTTAATTTTTCAATAATATTAATCAATACTTCATTTTTACAAATTTTTTATATTTTTTTAGTTTTTTTAAAACTATATACATATTAAACTAGATAAAGTTGATCAAGATAGTTTGTTTTATATTTTTCCATAATTTAACTAGATCGAGCTGGTCAATTTAGTTTATTCTGGCCTTTTTTCTTAGACTACTATTTATCTTCCCATAATTTAACTATATTGACCTTTCCAACTCCATAGGTCATGGCTAACTTAGTTTAATTTAACACTACAATTCTTATTCCCATAAATCAACTAGACCAACTTGGTTGACCCTATAGGTCCTAGTTGACCTAGTTTAGTAGGTGGTTGACCTAGTAGAGACTTTTTCGTATACTTTGGACTTATCAATAGTCCAAATTTTTGAAAACTATAATAAATAAATTGGACTATACCTAGATTAAATTGGACTATATTGAGATTAAGTTGGACTTATTAAAAATAACTCATATATGTCTAATGTATCTGTGATAAGTCAAAATTATTTAAAATGATCATAAACAATGTATTTATTAGTAGTTGAAAACTATCATAAATAAATTAGACTTCATCAATAATTAATTTGACTTATAACAAATAAATCACATCTATATTATATATTTGCAATAAGTCCAAATTATGTGACCATTCAAACTAGTTCACAAACCATGCATTTATAGATATTATAAGACTTGGTGGTATATTTATTAAGGAAAAATAATTCATACATCAATCACACACATGATCAATATGTGATTTGTAACACCTGGGATGATTAATATGTCATGTGTCATTAGTTGATTGGATCATGAACTATCTATTTTATTTGATTTGAGTGACATCCTCACAACCATCAAAGTTTATCTTGTATTTATGTCAATTTACTGAGATTGTGATGTGTGTTACAATCTCAGGTACTCACATTGTTTGGGACTTTTGTTTGGATTGGTCATCCTTTTGTATAACTGAGTCATCAAGATTGTGCCATGTGGCATAATCTTTGGTGCCACATAAAAATCTAAATAACATTTGTCGATACACAAATGCCAAATAACAAAATATTGACATGAAAGTGGGACATTTTGAGGCATAAACCTCAAAGACCTTTTTGCATACACGAGAATGTTAAATTATATTTTGAAAAACACAAAATCTGAAGTGTACTAAATTCTTAGATGTACAAATTACAAATACCTTTTATTGAAGACCATTTTGAAGGATACAAAATGCAAAGTGGACATTCCAATAGTCAAATGCTATATTAAATAGATGCAAAATTACTAAAATAATGAATTATTGTAGTATAAAATATATAAATCAAATGCCGAAGAGTATTTTCCAAGACCTAAAATGCAAAGTGCCTCTAAAAATGAATATAAATAAATCAAATAATAAAACATTAAAAATTCTCAAAAAATAGACTAAATTTTGAAAAAAAACATTCATATTTCTCAATCTAAAATAAAGGAAACACCATTTCAAATTTCCCAATCCTTTTATCACTATTTTTATTAGTGCGTAGTGGAATGATGCATTCAAATAGTCTGTTACAATGCCTTTTAGAAAATTAGTGACAACAAGTGTATAACCTCTTTAATTTTTATTTGGTTTCTAAGCGTAGATGATACTATCTATGAGTATGGATGGAAAAGATGTGTCAGTTGGTTTTGGCTTCCATTTCTTGTCCCAACATCCTAAATAAAATTTTGCTTCTTCTTCATCTTTTTTTGTATGAACTTATATGAACCAAGCTACATTGACCCTTCATTATATATCCCTATTTTTTGTAGTATTTAAATATTGATTTTAGCTCTAGCAACCCATACTATGTAGTCCACACCTATATAATCAGTAGGTTTGACAAATAACATATCTTCGATTTATACATCTTGAGCTGGATCAAATGCAATTCTCATTCTTTTGCTTCTTAGACCAACATATGTATCTGTAGATGCCACTCCAAAATCAAGGGTGCTATCATGAAGCATTTTGTGTAGATCTCTATGTAGGGGTATGTCATGATGAGTTCTAGGTCAGAACTATCTTGTGCACTCAACTTTAGAAGGGAACATGTCTTATTTCATTATGTCATAGATGTTTTGGAAGTAATATACTATATCCTTCCACTTAATATTTTTGGTCAAACCTAATTCATTGAATTATTGTACATACTTATTCAAGTTATATTTAATTTCTTTTTCACTCTTTTTTTGTAATTCTATCTGAGTCTTTAGAAATAATAGAATCTTGAGACATTTCTCTATGTTTTAAATCTTTGCAATATATTTATGTTGGATTACCTTCTGGAACATTTGGCTCACCATTTTCTTTTGTTCCCCATAATGTAATTAGGGGGACCAATTTCTATTTCTTATAGAGTTTTTGCAATGCATAATGGGTTGACCTTGCTCCATGCATAGAAAAAAGTATTGACCTTTTGTCAAGCATGTTATTTCATTTCTTCCCTTCAGCTAGTAACTATTAACATACTCTTTGAAATCCACTACCTCTTCAATAAAATATGGCATGAAGTTTCTTATATTTTCACATGTCTTATAAGTGTCCATCATCTCTACCACACTCCATACATCTTTTCTCTTTATACATTCAGACAGGTTTCCAAATGTGCCATCGATGTCCTTGTGGGTATGTCCTATAGGCATAAATCTAACCTTAACATCAAGGAAAACATCTTTGTAGACAAGGAGAGATAAATATTACAACACATACCTGTATAACAAGACATGATTTTGTGAATTTGTAAATGTAACATTAGTTCTATATAAGATTTTACATTTTTAAAATATAATTATGGATGAAAGTGCCCATTCTTTTTACCCCCATAATAGTTGTCTAGTTGAAGGTATAACTTGGAAGGAAGTTTCTTGAAGGCACCAATTGATTGTGATTATTATCTATATTTCTTGCATAAAAGGTAGTAGTTGTTAGACAAAAGTGCATCATATAATGAATATTTTGAAGATCTAGGTTTATATAATAAAGATCCATAAGTATCTGGCACTGTTATTTCAATATCCTTGAAGAACTTGTTGAATGAGGTGATAGTAAAGTAAGACCCTCTAAGAATGTATGGTAAAAAAAAATCCCATATTCACCTACACCATGCCCATGTATTATAATCCCTACCATTGAAAACTCTAATATTATGTTGGTAACTACTTTAATTTTTGTCACTATCCTTGGCACAAATGTTTTTTGATGTTCTACCTTGTCATGAATGACACTAAGGCATTCTTCAGGGTATTGCTCTGACATTCATTTATGTGTTTAATGCATTTTTCTTACATAAAGTATTTGATTTGAATGCATCTTGAATTCTTGATCTATATGTTCTTCTTGATATCTAAAGAGGGACCCATAGAATTTATATTAAGTCAACAAGATGCATGTTTTAAACCTAGTGAAGTCATCAGATGTGGTAATGGTCACATTATGAAAATTAGTTCTCCACATGTTATTGAATTTTGGCTGGGATATTGGCTCATATTCCATATCTTTTAGTTGTGCATTTATGTGGAGCCTCATAAATTCTTGAGTGAAAGATGCTAGAAGATGTTTAACATTTTCTCGTGACCAATCTATATCTACCTAGTATGTTAGTCATCGAGAAACATCTATAAAATCATCCACCAATTGGTCCAACAAATATTCAGTTACCACTATCTTCTTTTGTGGATTTTATCAAAATATCCCTACACGGAATGCATTTCATTCCCCATTTTTATGACAATTTTGAATGTCAAAAAAATTACTTCTTTTCAATCCATATATTTTAAGCCAAGCTTCTAAATAGATCTATGTACCCTAAAAATCAATGCTAGTTTTATTTTTATTTTTCTTAAACAAACTGGTAGAAAGGGCATCCAAGACATGTTGCCTTCTATCTATTATGGTGGAATCAAGAAACTTCATATTTGCATATTTTATAATCTCAAATGACAATCTTGATTTAAAACATATTTTGGTGCAACATTTATCCACATACATTGTTGTAATCTCACTATTTATGCTTTCATCAAACTCCACTTGGTTGAGTGAATTGTTTGGCTGAATTCTTTTTTGGCCAAGTATTTTTAGGAATGAGCTAGTTTTTTTAAATGCCTTTGTGTTAGGAATACCAGGAAAGGAATGAATTCATTATCTACTACATCCAAAACATTGTGAATTTCTTTCTCCTTTGGTTTCATGCATGGTAAATTGATTGCTCTATAAGTCTCAATGTCGATTATTTTTTTGAAAGGCCATCTAATGATAGATGTTTCAATTTCCTCTATACTATAAGTATTGCAATGTTGTATAACATGTCTTATGTAAATTCCTAATTCATTTTTTAACATTAGGATAAGAATGCAACCAAAAATCTCCCCTGGTTATGCAAATTCAACATAACCAAAAGAATTTTTTCATCATTTAGAAGAGCTATACATTTATGTAACAAATGTACCCTTTTCCCAATAAATTTTTTTCTTTGACTTTAAAATGTGGTAGAATCATCGATATATCAAACAAATGAATCCAAGCAAGGGTTTTCTTATTGCAATAGTTGTATATGTAGAACTAGACTCAAATTATTTTGACTTTATTCCATGTCATTATCTATAGAAAACTTGTCTGTGACATGTTGCATCATTCTTGTGCTCCATATAGTAAAAATATCAACTACATCCCCTAAATTATCCACAAAAGTTACAAGAAATGGAAGCAGCAGAGTTAGATCAAAAAATTTAGTCACATTAACACTTACACATCCAATAGGTATTTCCTTAATGTGACATGTGGAAGTGAGATTTATGGGTTTCAAAGATTCAACATTTAGACCTACCACTTTGTGTATTCTTCCTTCACCAATGACCTTGCCATTATTTATGAGAGAAACATAGTCTCCACATTGGAAAGCCATTGATATATGATTTTTCAACTTCAACATTTGTAAAAGATATGAGAAGATTTGTTAATCAGGTTATTTATAAAATCAGTCCAATTTATACCTATATATAGGAGATGAAGCTATATTTACACTAGAACATAAGCATGGAAATATGTTAAAACGTAAAAATATTAAAAAGGTAATGTATAACATTTTTTTTAATGACATAATTTATGTCAATCTAAAAAAAATAGCTTTTAATATCATATACTACATACTTCAATTCTTTCTTCATCCTAATTTGAAGGTATCTCCTAAGAGATACATTTCAAACATGCATCGGAGCGGTATAGCCGCATAGAGAAAAATAGTTAATTAATTCAATATTCAACCATGTATTTTATTACAATACAAAATGATAATGAGCAATGGGGGTTTTGAGTGAAATTATAAAAAATGATTAGCTTCTTATATTTTGGGATCTTGTATTTGATTTTAACCTCTATTGTGGACCCAAAAGTTTGAAAATATCTATTAATAAATACCTTTCAAACATGCATATGGGTACCCTTCAAGGTTTGAAGGTAGTACTAGGTGATACCTGGAAGGTCCTTGTAATACCTTCAAGGGTACCCATGACATTAAGGTTAAGACTTAATTTTTAAATAGGCAAGGACATGTAACATGCACCTAAAAATCCACAAAATTTAAACACTCAAAATGAGTGACTCTCCATGATTATGCCAAGTGTCTTCATCCCATTTACCTAAATACTGATAGATGGAACTTCATGTATGAAGTCTTAGGGATATTCAATAAGTATCATGGTGATGCATGTCTCCTTCCAAACTAGCTCTAAAATTCTTGTTAAAAAAGGGGCCTACTTCCCTAGGCCAATGGTATGCCTTTTATTTAAATAATAACTCCTTTTTTCATGAGGAACACTATGATGACACATGTCATCAATGGAATGGACTAATACTTCAAGTTTGCATCTATGCTCACCTGTGTGCTTAGTCATTATGAGTCTGTGATGAACCCAATCACTGGCTTCAAGTTTGTAGCCACATTATTTATTCTCTCCTAATAGGATACATATAATTCTTGGACCATGGAGAGGATACCTATGGTCTAGGAGTGGGTGGTGAGGTCATTCTTCAACTACTAGATTGCCTAGTCCTTAGTTGAGGAATCTTCTTCTATCTATGACTATATTTGTTGTTGCATGCTTGTAGAGTCCAAGAGACTCTTATAGGTATGCATAATATAACTTATTAAATTCATTTACTAAGTTAGTCCGAAATGTAAAATATCATTGTTTATAATTTTATGAAGAAAGGAGATTAAGGAATAATATGATTTAAAAAAGTACATTAATCTTGAGTTATGTTTGAGAAAGCAGTGGTGACAAGACATATATGGCAAAAGGACTTCTAAAAATTATGCAAGACCATTAATGACATGGATTTTTGAAATATTTCATCTTGTTCAAGGTAAATTAAGTTGTGACATGATAGGCTATGGTGTAATTTCAAGATTTGTGAGACAAAAAGGTCACCATCAAAGCCAAACTATAAAATATGAGGAAGAACACTCATGTGAAGGCAGTCGATGCATTTAAATAGGTTAGAAAGAGAAAATTGGACGCTAAAAGCCATAAAACAAAGTAGAGGAATAACATAAAATCATTACAAAATTTGGTGAATAATAATATTCTACTATCTACTCTCAATGTAATCATGTGTATAAAAATTGATAGATAAAAAAATCAATCAAACAACGTAGATTATAGGTTTAGTCATGGATAGGAGCAAGTTGTTAATATTGCTCATAAATGTAGAGAAGGTAAAATTAGGGATTGGGATAGGTATTTAACAAACCAAATTTTTTGAACCAAAACCCTTTGACTTTGTGGAAATGGAAAAAGTTACTCTCTTCACCCTATCAACACAACCAAGTGCACAAGCAAGAGCTCTTGCACTTCAACATCCACTTCGGGGTTCCAATGCAGAGAGGCTAATCAAGTTACCTACATTAAAAAAATTGCATGAGGTCATGCATACCTTTTTAAGTAGATAAAACTAAGGGGATATTCATTTGTCTAGATATATCACCATTTGGATCAATGCATAGATCATGGTGAGAGCCACAAGCCTCCCAAATCATGGAAAACATTATTGTGATACAAGTTCACTGCACCACCAATTCATCCATATGTTTGGGACAAGTTTCCCACTAGGGTAGGTAGAGGAACCCTAATTGACTCTATTGAGGATGTTACAATGTGTATTTTGGTAGAGTGTATTACAAAGATGTTTTGGTAGACAATGAAGTAGGCTAAACATGAAATAAAAGGATTAATTAACATTATGTATCGCATGATATAAAAAAATGAGGACTTAAATTGGCCCAAGTTTCTCACATCTGAGCTTACCACTAATATTGAGAAGGTAATTTCAAGTAGCTCACAAAATTTCCAATATCAATTTCTAGTTTTGTTGTTATGCTTCACCCAATGGAAGTCCTCACTAGGCCAAGTTAATGTTACTGTGGAATTTTAGCCTACTACTATCCTCATAGGCATCAATTGGACTAAGATAGGGAAATATTATGAGAAACTAAGGTAATTTAACACATGGTGACTTGAGGCTCTAGCTTTGATTAGGTCACACCCTTAAATTCCATAGGATGTCATGTAATATTTGGGGTAGCATGCATTGGTAACCAAGTTGTACAATGGTATTTAAATCAAAGTGAATGAATTAGCCATGCTAACTATGATTCCAATGCCCTATTACATCATAATGGTTGAAGCACAAGCCAAATTATGGAGGTAGAGATTCATAGTCGCACAACAAGGACAACAAGAGCAAGAACAACCAAAACTACCTACTCAACCATAGGCCTCACTCTAGCAGTCCATAGCTCCTCTAAAATAACAAAAATGAAAATGAAAGGGACTTGTACAGAGATGCTCACCACCACTAGCCAAAAAGAGATCAAGGTAAATCAAGTCTTGGTTGGACAATCCACATGTGCCAAGGATAGCTTGGGAGTATGATCTTGTAATATTGTGGGTAGATGAATAAGAAGTTCTTCAATGCATGATCGAAGACATTAATCAAAATTTATACGATAAGGAGGATAAGGAGTTCTTTTGGAAAATAGTGCATATTTTCCAAGTGTAGAATAAGGTAAGTAGTGACTATTTTGTCAACATTACACAACCCTCTCCCTTTATTATTATGGACATTATAGGTCAATAAGAAGCTCAACCTGAACTTATGATATAAATTTTTGAAAATGATCTAGAATATGGTTCATCATCTACATACTTTGTAGATCTACTAGAGGAAGGGAGCTCAGTATGGCCACTAATGTGAAAAAAATGTAATCATCATGGGTGAGTCCTTCAACCACTATACTCAAACATTTGGTATCTTTTGAATAGATAACTACAATAGGTAGTGCCCATCAGGTGAAGTCTATGGGCATGATGAGACACAATGATACACTTATCCCTCTGACTTAGTTGAGAAATTTTTTATGCAAAAAGGTATCATTATTATCATATATGAATCTTCAGAGCACTCATAATATAATATGGAATAGATGATGTATACATAATAGAGGGATCCCTAGATACCACTGTCCAAATGAGATCCATTTTACTTGCTTCCAATTCCTTGGAGATGTCTTTGGATGTTTCACAACTACCATGATCTAAGGAAATTGAAGGAGTAGATTAATTTCAAAAATCCATTGCACAAAAGGCTTCTGACTTGGAACATATGGTTTTTTAGTTGTGTAAGGAGAAATCAAAAGAAAAAAAATCAAATTATTGAGGCTAGGTAGCTCATCAATGCCCCTTATCCTACTCTAGTTGTGCAAGTCCTTGGTGATCAAGTAATGTTTGAGGACAAATAACTCACTATGTTGCTGACTCAGCTAATAAAGGATTGGGTGAGTACACATAAACTATGCATCCAAGGGTAGGTTATCGATACTGAGATGGAAGGCATTTAATAACTTCTAGAGGAATATGTATAGGTCCTAGATATAACTACACATTATACTAAGAATATTATGCAAATAATGCTTGATTGGAGGCATCATCTTGACAAATCCTTATATGTTACTAAACTAGAATTCACAACAGTGGATAAATATAAAGTTGTAGTAAATGATTGAATGGATACTAAGGAAACACTAAATGATGCATTTCAACATTTTTTAGAAGCCAAGGATACCGTGATGAAGAAGCTCTAGGTCTAGTAGAATGAGATAATATACAACACATTTATGAAAATTCAATCCCAAAGGACTATAGATAAGTTGGATGATATTATTTTTGATATCTAGCTTAAGCTGTCAAATGCTAGAGACTTCCTTATCATCACAAAAGAAGTAGATGTGCACAATTTGATGGTCATTCAGATTCCACTTAGTGTTTTAATTACCATGGTGTGGGAAGTACTTGATAATTTAAAAATGCTCAATCATGAACTCTTATAGGTTGAACCAACTATTTTGCATATCATAGATGAACCTAAGTTCATTCTATCATAAGAGCTCCAAGCAATTTTGTAGAAGATAAGGTTGGATATAAAGGTTCAGCCTAGGCAGCCATAACCAACATATTAGGTAAATGTGCAATTCAAGTTTTGAATTTTAATAATTGTAAAGGGTAGTAGGCAAGTATGGAAAATAAAAAACCTTGGAGAGATTACTGTCACTTTTTTAAAAGGCTAATCTTTTCCAACTATATCCAAGATCAGAGTTAAGATTTTGTTTCAAGATGAAACAATAGTTTAAGTCTATGAAAGTGTTAGACATGGAGTAGGGACATGTACATAGGGTATTATTTTGTCATCTACATGATCTTTTGGATGTCTTCTGCTTATTGGGAAAGTGATAGATATAAGAATGCCATGTTTCTTTTCTTTTTGTATGTTGGAAAGCTATAATGTGAAGAGACATAGTTGTGTAAAAATCTATATATATATTGATATGATGTAATGTAATATGGTTTTGATGTTATTGTTTTCCTAAGATTATTTTACCTATGCAAGGTGCGTAGTGTTTACTCTATTTTGTTTTAGCTTGTTTTATCTTGTATTATTCTATTTATGATCCAAAATCATTAATGCCATATTAGTTTATCTTTATATTTTTTACGGTTTATAAAATTGAATATTGTGTATATTTACTCATGCTATTATGATTCTTTTCCACTTCCTGTTGCATAAGCTATACCTATAATTTCTATGTTCTAGAGAATTTCTATGAAAATATGCTAACATTCCTTCAACATGCACACAATTGGAATTTTATTTCAAGGTATCTCTGAGGAGATACCTTGAAGGGATTTGTAGTACCTTTGAGGCATTATGATGCATGTTTTTAAGGTATTAGTTATCTCATAGGAGAGACTTTTAAATATGTGTTTTTATTACTTTTAATAGGTATCCTAGTAGATAACTTGAAAATGCACACGCTTAGAATTTTTTCAAGATAACAAGGCCATGTAATAACTTTAATGGTTCTTTTATGCATAAATGTATCTCTTAGGAGATACCTTCAAGGTAGCCATGAAGGTATTACAATTCCCTTCAATGTATATATTTTTTTTGTATATTGTTTTTTATTCGATTGGTTAAAATCTAGGTTGAAGGGGCCCAATCCATTTACAATAGAAACCCAAAATATAGACATGGCAAAGTCAAAGGACAAAAAAGGAGTGAAAGATGAACTAAATAGCTAAAGCTTCATGTTACCAAACTTACACAAAGTATTAGCCAAAAAACCTAAGACCAAATAAAAAGAGATAGAGTAAGCCCAACTATTATGAATTAGAATAAAAGACTAAATTCTTAGTCGTAATACTATCACCTTTATTGTTCCTTCCTCTGGTATGAATTCCCATGAACTAATCCTTATCTTCTTACTATATTTTTTGTTTAATTCTAGTATAATGGATCTCCATTTTTTCCTCCTTGAGATCCCTATTAACATCCTCCTTTATACTACTTTGAGTTGATTTATTACCTTAGGGAGTGAATTTTGGATGATCCTTACCCAATTTAGAGGCTATCAACATGTGACCCAAGAGCCCTTGTAACTTTTCAAACTCATTTGCTATTTTGCTGCATAGAAGTTTTTGGATAGAAATATTCATGTGTAACTTATGAAGGGAATTCACAATATTTACCTTTACATTGGAATTGGGAACCCCTATACCTTTTATATCTAATGGTGGTACATAGGTAGGACTCCCCATGTTATATATAGGCTCTTCATACATTGGTTCAGTAGAATCCCCAACATTCTATTCCTCTAGGTAGTGATTAAAATCTGACTCTATGGAAAATTCCTCCCCACTTCAATTTTTTCCTTTTCATTGGGGATATCAATCACCTCAGTGATGATTTTGGACCACTACAATTCTCATCTCTTAATCAACAACAAAATCAACGTTAGTGAATTAAGTCTACTAAAGGTTTCTTTTTGAAGTTCAATACCGAAGCTTCTAAGGATTGTAAAATAAAAAATGGAATTCTAATGGTGTGGCCTATAAAATGATTAAGTAATAAGAAGTGATGGGAAAAAATTAGAGTATGTTTATTTTGAAGGTAATATACCTCATTATCTATAAGTAGACTTCAGGTTATTTCCTTGATAGTTCTACCCTCATGAAACCTTTTTGGGACAAAATCTTGGGTTTCTTCTTTTCCTTCTTGAAGAAAATGTTGAGATGCTCCTCCTTTCTCTTCTTTTCCTTGAATTATTTGATGTTAGAATAATTCATCCCAATAGTCTCTCTGATGGGATCCTCAGTGATCAATATTTTCAATCCATTCATATAGACTTCATGATCTTTCCATCCATGAGTAAAGTCCCTAGAAAGCCCTTTGCCATGCCCAATGAGTTATTCCATGAAGGGAGCCAATCTACCTTTGACCATTTTATTCCAAACATATTCAATTTCCTTGACATTAGAGCATGATATTAGTTTAAAATGATCTTGGTCCCTACCCATATTATGAATTTTCAAACTTCTTTTACAAGATTCATTTTTCAAGTTTTTAGAAATGGAAATGGACAGGTTATGGGACTAAGAGCCAAATAAAATAATGTGATGCAATCCTAAAGAGGCCCAAACATGTAATTCCTTAATAATAATTACCTTGCACATGTTAATATCTAATCTCTTGATCTAAATTTGTGTCATCATTAATAAAACCATCATGACAATGTGGGGTATGTCCTTTTTCTAATTCAATAATCAAGATGATGTCATCAAGAAAATCCCTCTCGTGCTAACTAATAAAATTTCTTCTTTGGACCTTAAGATCGGCACATACAGGGTTTCAACATTAGTAAA
Source organism: Torreya grandis (assembly GCA_037957365.1). Lineage (NCBI taxonomy): Eukaryota > Viridiplantae > Streptophyta > Pinopsida > Cupressales > Taxaceae > Torreya > Torreya grandis. The sequence goes on along the minus strand of JARHVA010008205.1, from coordinate 349,235 downwards.
CATGTTGACTAATATAGCTGAGTTTAAATTGATTCATATTTTTAGATGTGTACTAGTGATTTTATTGGTGTAGTTTTTTGTGTGTGCAATAGCCACCTCAGAAATTCACAAGCACGAGCCAAGTTTTTGGAATTATTATTCAGGACTTTAGGTCTTCATAATTTTTTGTTTGGAGCTTTCACATTAAATATTTTGTGCAAACAAATGTTTCAAATGACTTATGTGAACAACAGTGGATTTCCCCTTCAAGGTATCTCAGGGGACATACATTTAGTATTTGAGAACTAAATCTCTAGATTTAAAACTCAGATCTAATGAATTATTATTTCACCATTGCTTATCTATTTATTGTTTAAGTGTGTTGTATTGCTTGCGTATTCCCTCACCTCCTAGAGTTTAAGAAATTCAATAAGCTAAACCTCCTAGGAGATAAATTTCAAATAAATATAAGAGTGGATTTATCCAAGTGAAATTTTCATTTACATGGAAAAGACACTACTAGGCTATATTTTGAATCCCCTTGTAATACCTTCAAGGCATATCCTAGGAGATACCTCTTAAACATACATAAGAGTGTATTTCCCCTTTTGAGGCATCTCCTAAGAAATACCTTTCAAATAGGTACAAGAGTGGATTTGTCCTTCAAGGAACAAGTGGAATTTTCCTTTACATGGAAGGCTCTACTGGGTGATATTTTGAAGGCATTTGTAATACCTTCAAGGTATCTCTTATGAGATAACTTTCAAAAATGTAAAAGAGTGGATTTGTCCTTCAAGGTATCTATCTCTTAGGAGATACATTTCAAATAGGGACAAGAGTGGATTTCTCCTTCATGGAAGGAGTACAATTTTACTTTACATAGAAGGCATTATTAGATACCTTGGATGAAGCAATCTAAGATATGAATATTAACTATGAGAAGATAGAAATATATCTAGGTATCCTTTCATACATTTATTTTTTTCCTTATGCTCAAATAAGAAATGTTCTAGGGCCTTGAGTGAAATCACCGTGTTATACCTTCAATGTGTTTTGGTGACTGAGGTTAAGAATTGATCAATGAGCTGAATGAAAGAAACATAGTTATCTAAGGGGACTCCTAAGACTATTTTTGGGGATCAAAAGAATATTTTACCCTTCCCCATATCAAGAAGGATGGTGCAAAAGTGGAAAGTTGGCTGAGAGTCTGAGCTAGCATCTAAGTTCGACATGTGGCAAGTCCTTAGGGTTTTATTGGTTATGGGCCCTTTTTGGAGATTACCCCACTTATCTTTTGGTGGTAAAGGTGAAAATAGTAATTGATGTCCTAAACACCTATATTTTAAAAGAGAAGTGATGACATGTGGTAGATCCTTGAGGCTTTTCAAGATCTAGGCCCTTTTTTAAAATTTCCTCTCTTACCTTTGGGTGGGCAAGGAGTAAAAGGTTCTCAAAAGCCTAAAAATTACTAGAATGAAAAAGCTTGCTTATATGAATCCACATGTTACAAGGATAATTTATTGATAAAAAATAGACATTTGCACATTCTCATTCCTTTTTTGAAAAGGAGCTCAAATGACTTAAAGAGGGTAGTTGGTAATAAGTCATTAATATTTAAAGCATTAATGACAACCCTAATTTCAAAATACAAAGAATTATAACTAAGGAAATTGCATTTATTCACATTTACCTTTTGCATTCATAGCTTCTACTTGCATCTTCGAGCCATTTGTGTGTCCTAGCTATATGCAACATGAAAGAGTGATTAAGGTGAATTCTTCAAAGGTCTTTAGTTTCAATTACATGCAACCCTTCATATTATTAGGAAGTGATTTTATAACTCCTTATATTACGTTATTTGAGGAGATTTGAAGGTGTTTCAAGGGTGATCATAGTGAGGAATTCATTTGAGTTTAAGGTATTGCACTAAAAGAGCTAGGGAATAATGTTAGCTAATTTAACATCTATCAAGAGAAACATTATTTATATTTTGGATGAAATCAAATATACAAATGTTTAAGGGTTATACTTTGTATCCCTATTAAATGTATTATAGTATCCAAACCCTTTCCCAGTAGTCTCTAACCTTGGAATGAGTTATATCATCCCTATAAAAACATTCCCCTTGGTTGCCCTATACCTAGATTTAGTGATTACATGTGCCTAAGTATAACAACTAGACACCATAACTATCACTGATAGAATTTAATTAGTTGTCTAATATTTCACTCCTTTGGCCCTCAAAACCATGCTTGGGATTCCTCCCTAGCCTCAAAGTATCACACTCTCTATGGAGGAGTGACAAGAGTATGTAGACAAGAATGAAATGATAATATGAGACATTTTCAACTCTTTTTTGTTATTCAAGAAAAGACAAAAGGTATTTAGAATGTCTAAAGGTCTAAAACTAGTAGAATTCAAGGAATTTACATAGTATGTGATTTCCATAGCAATAAGAGTTTATGGGATGCCCACTATAGCTAAATTTGAATCTTGGATGTCTATAATCTTAATTTGTGTATTGGAATAATAGAATAAGTTGGATTGAGATACCATTCTAAGTGATAATCTACATAGGTATATGATGCAACTCTAGGTTATAATCCACTGGAAAAAGGAATTCACTAGTAAAATTTACATGTCCTCCTACCTGATTTACATCTGGTGCATAATAGGACACTCTAATGGCTTACCAAGTATCTTAGTGGGATGAAAATATATGAGTTTTATCTAGAAATAACTCTAGATGGATTCAAGAAGAATTTATGTTGAGTTTACAATTATTTTTTTAATACTATAATGAGTGTCTTCTATCCTCTAATAAGCCTCAATAAGATGTCCAAAGGGGCTAGAGACACAATTGATAAATATGGCACCTCATATATTTAATTCGGATCATTTACTTATATCAAGGTAAGTGGCTACTCAGGGTCTCCATACAAACTACTAAGATACTTGGATGATAGACTAGCCATGATGGAGTTAAGCAGGTAGATAGTGCCCCTGCATGAGATGATAGAGATGAAGAAGGTAAATAAACCTTTCAAGTTTCTAGTTGAAATTGAACATTATTAATATCCTTTTGTTACCATAGCTAAGTGATTAGAGCAAGAGATGGGCCAATATGTGATTGGCAAGATGCCAACTAGGTTGAACTATGATATCAGATGGCGGATAAACATAGCAAGTAATATAATTCTACATCAATCACATTTTGAAGACATCTAGTCCATTTTCACTACCGAGGAATATGTCAAAAAGTTAGATTATATGAGACTAATGGTGCAAGAAGTTATCACTTACAATATCACTCCCATCCCCAAAGACATGGAGGATGATAAGAAACCACTATCTATAGTATATAATGAGTCTACTATTGAATCCCAATCCATCTCATGTTGGAATTGAATTCTAAGGCAAATGATTCCATTCCATGGAGGGCCACAACAATCATGAGAAGAACCTTCAAGTGGTTGAAGGAACATGGGGTTGATATCAGTACTTATAACACCCCTACCCTCTAAGAACTCTGACATGTTTGGGATTTAAGGTGTTTCCTCCTAGAATAAATTGGTGCTCCCTTGGCTCTACCACCAATGGTGAAAGACAAAGGGAAGATCAAGGTTAGTGATGTTGACTTCACCAAGCCAATTGATGTGGAATCCATAACTGCATTACAATCCAAGTCATGATTTTCCTTCTCAAAGTTAACAAATATGATTAAAAATTAGGATAAAATTGCTACCTAGGAGGTTACATTGGTCAGTGTCACCCAAATATCCATCACATCAAAAGGAGCCCAAACTATACCAACCAACCCAATAACTATCCTAGTGGTTAATCCAACTAGTGTCCCACCTACTCCACCATCACAATATTCATCCATTGTCCCTCCCACAAATATTTATTCAAGGAAGAGAGGATGTGAGGAAGAGGAAGATCATCCCAATAAAAAAAGAGTCAAAAGGGCTCAGTAGCCTCCAGTTGGGATTCCTAAGAAGAGGAAGGAGGCTATGTTTAAAGACCTGCCTTCTAAAATACTCCCTATGAAGAGGAAAGAAGATCAATCCTCATATTCCTAGAGATTGAGAGACATGAGTGATGAAGAAGACTCAGATGAATATAGGCCCATTATAGAGGTGATGAAAAAGTAGCGAGCATTCACTCCTCTAAAAGTAAGAACTAGGAAAATAACTCTGAGGGAAAGACCCCAAACCCCAATGAAGGTCTTAATGGTTGGTTTATTTACAAAAGAGGATCCTTTAAGAGTATAAATTAAAGGTGATAATGAGGAAGTTATGGCCTCAATTAATCCCCTCTCTTTTACAGATGGTGTGAAGGTTGGATTTGAGGTGACCACTTAATTTTAGGCCCCTCAAGAAAAGGAAATGTTCTTTTTAGATATGGAGACATTTGTTGAGAATGTAATCACCCATCCACTAGGCTAATATATTCAAGTTGAAGTTGAGGAAATGAATAAATTTGATGAGAAGGATAAGGTGTAGCTAGAGTAGGATAATCAAGTCACCATTAATCTAGAAGGGGTGGTTGCAAAAAAAGGACTATAAATAGCTCTAGAGGCATCACAAGTTGTCCCTTACCCTCCAAAGGTGTCAAGTTCAACACTAGAGGAGAAGGAAAGTACATAGGAAGGTGGGGGAGAAAACCTACAAATAGATACCCCCACCCATGCATAAATAAATAAGGAATTAGACTAGTCTAGTAAAGGTGCTGAGGAGAGTACTTCAAGTAAAGTTTCTTTAATTGATGTACCTTGAGGTCTCTTTCCTTACATCAAGGTCCATGATGCAACCCATAATAAAGGTTTAGAGGTTATTATTAGTGAATATTTGCTTGAGGGTAACAAGGAGGTCACCATAGCCTCATCTATACCTAAGGTTCAAACAAATAAAGAAGGTGAAGTGGGTGTTGAACCTTCTAGTCAGTTAGTAGGATGAGGAAGCTCCATTGAAATGTTACTAAAGGAGTCTCACTAATTTGGTATAGATTTTGAAGTTTTGGAGTAAATAGAGCCAAACCTAAAAGGGGAACTTGGAGTAAATAATGGTGGTGAGGAGTTGGAAAGTAATGAGAAAATTGAGTATTTTGTGTTAAGTCCATAACCCATTCTTGTGGCACTTCCTACATCAAGTACTTTTATGGCACGACCCTTTACTATCTTAAGGCCTACATCTATGTCTATTACATCAATGCGATTTTAGACTAAATCCCTTCTTTGGGTCAAGGAATAGGTTAAGTAGAAGGACATAATGAGAAAAAATTAGGGAGATCAACATAGTGAGGATCACTCAGGTATATAAGGCCGGTTAAGTAGAAGGACATTATGAGAAAAATTAGGGAGATCAACATAGTGAGGATCACTCAGGTATATAAGGCCAAACCCCCAAAAATTCCAAGACACATTCAAGGACCACATTCACTCCCATAGGAGAAAGGAATGTGGAGGTAGCCATTCCTCTACCAGATGCTTTGAAAAAATATGCTCCCCTTGAGAGTTACAATATTTATAGCTATAGTCTGGGGGAACCATCAAGGAATGAACTAAACCACAACTCATAGGTTTTAGTGAACATGGTGGCTCATAGGATGGATAAAGACAAAGCCACCATGGAAGAGTTGAAGGTAAATAATTAGGCTATGATCTAGTACTTGTAACAGATATTAAGTGAGCCCAAGGCAGTAACTCTAACTGCTAGTATTACTCCAAAACATCCTCTCTTCTCAATAAATTCATTTGATTTTGGTTGAACTGATGACTTGAAGTCTAAAGGAAGAGAAAAATAAAAATTTCAAGAATATCTATGCATTAGGGCAAAGGAAATAATCCACTCGGCATTGAAATGCTTGGAAAACATATTGGATAATAAGAGGGAGTGTGATTTTGAAATAATTTCCTATGAGATGGATATCAAGATGTGGGAGGAGGGCCATCATAAAATGGATGAGGTCTAAAAGATGGGAAAAAATAATTTTATTATATAAAGGATCATTGATCCTAATGATCACAAGAAGCCCAAGGAGTGTCAACTATAAATCAAGCATCATTTGATGATGCTCAAAGATAACATCTTTGATTTAAAATGAGAAGAGCAGTCCCTCAAGACTATAACAAAAGAGATAGATGCTACACTAAGGAAGATGGTAAGCCTTGATGGTGTAATTGAATTGGAGGAAGAGATGATACACATCACTTTGAAAAACCTCATCGATGCACTATAAGAGTCTCTTGATGTTAATAAAATAAAATAGTTGGTGTCACTTGATAAGTCTTGTGACCATCTTAAAGAACTCATTGGATGAAAGTAGACCATGTTTCAAAATATTGCTACCTATCTTGAGGAGTATAGAGTGAAATTCAAATACCAAGTGGGGCCAGACCAAGGTAATCTCACCCCTATGATGGAAGGATATACCAGGTATAAAAACAAGCTGGAAAAATATTTTGTCATCTAGATCAACTCGAGAGCATAACTAGATATTTGGGTTTTTTTGAGACAGCACTTCTTTCTTCCTTTCCCTCCCTTATTTATTCTTGTTTCTTACTGGGAAACCATTTTAATTAGCCTGATAGTGTAACATCCCTTTTAGTTAGATTTTGTGATTGTGAAATCATGAGGATAGTAAATGGACATTTTTATCTATTATGGAAGAGGAAAAAGGTTTTGTTTTATCCCTTGTGACATCTTCCTCTATGTAGATAATTAGAAAATATCCTACTAAGTTAGAGAATCAATTTTACCATCATCACATGATCATGAGCATATCCATGCATGTTTTTTTTTGTACATTATTCCAAACTCTCATTTGGATTAATGGACATGTTTTCAGATGATCATGGTTTTACCTCTTCTAATGTTGTTATGAATTTTTGCTTGTGTTTCTACAATAAGTTCAATGGGCATTCTTAGGCTCTTTCAAAGGTATCTATTAAGAGATACCTCTAAGGGCCTTGGAATACCTTCCATGTTAATTATAAAGGTCCTTAAAAGTTATTTGATATAACTATGACACATTTTTATTTTTCAAGAATCCTGATGCACATGATTGGAATTTTCTTTCGAGGTATCTCCTCGGAGATACCTTGAACATGCACACAATTGATTTTTATTTCAAGGTATATCTCTTAAGAGATACCTAGAAGGGCCTTGGAATACCTTCCATGTCTCTTGAAAAGGTCCTTGAAAATGATTTTATATAACCATGATAATTTTTTATTTGGCATGAACCGTAATGCACACTATTGGAATTTTCATTTGAGATATATCTTAGGAGATACTTTGAACATGCACATGATTTGGAATTTTATTTCAAGGTATCTCCTAGGAGATATGTTGAAGGGACTTAGAATACCTTATATTTTGATTGCAAAGGTCCTTGCAAATGATTTCATATAACTGTGGCACCTTTTTATTTGGCAATAAGCCTAATGCACATTAGGTATCTCCTAGGAGATACCTTGAACATGAACATGATTGGAATTTTCTAGGAGATAACTCAAAGGGTATTATAATATCTTCCATGTTTATTGTAAATTTCCTTGTGAAGGATTTGATATAACCATTATAACTTTTTATTTGGCAAGAACCTTGATGCACACTATTGGAATTTCATTTCTAGATATCTCTTAGGAAATACCTTGAACATGCACATGATTGGAATTTTATTTCAAGGTGTCTCCTAAGAGATACCTTAAAGTGCCTTGGAATACCTTTCATGTTGATTTCAGAGGTCCTTATAAGGGATTTGATATAACCATGACACCTTTTTATTTGACAAAAACCATGATGCAAATAGATTGGAATTTTCTTTGGAGGTATCTCCTAGGAGATACCTTGAACATGCACATGATTGGAATTTAATTTCAAGGTATATCTCTTAGGAGATACATAAAAGGGCTTTAGAATACATTCCAAGTTTATTTCAAATGTCCTTTCAAAGGATTTTATATAACCATGACAACTTTTTATTTGGCAAGAACCCTAATTCACATGAGGTATCTCCTAGGAGATACCTTAAACACACACATGATTAGATTTTTTTAAGAGATACCTAAAAGGGACTTGGAATACCTTCCATGTTGATTAAAAAAGTCCTTGAAAATTATTTGATATAACCATTATAACTTTATATTTTGTAATAACTTTGATGCACACTATTAAAATTTTCTTTCTATATATCTCTTAGGAAATACCTTGAACATGCACACAATTGGAATTTTCTTTCAAGGTATCTCCTAGGAGATACCTCAAAGGGCCTTGGAATACATTCTATGTTGTTTTAAAATGTCCTTTCAAGGGATTTGGTATAACCATGACACCTTTTTATTTGAAAAAAATTGTGATGCAAATGATTTGAATTTTCTTTGGAGGTATCTCCTAGGAGATACCTTGAACATGCACATGATTGGAATTTTATTTCAAGGTATCTATCCTAGGAGATAACTCGAAGGACCTTGTAATACCTTCCATGTTTATTGTAAAGGTCCTTGTAAAGGATTTGATATAACCATGGAAACTTTTTATTTGGAAAGAACCCTGATGCACACTTGGAATTTTCTTTCGAGATATCTCTTAGGAGATACCTTAAACATGCACATGATTAGAATTTTATTTCTAGGAATTCCTTTAGGGGAATTGTTTCAAATAAAATGTTTGTAATAATTTCCCTGATAGAATAAATCTAAAGAAATTTGGTCCTCCACAACTTATTGAAAATATTAAAGGTTAATCAACACATAAAATGTAAAATAGTTATAGTTTGCCCACTCCTTGAATTGGAAGAAGTGGATTGGTCTAAAAAAATATGTCCTTCATTTCCTAATGTTTTGACAAAGGCCCAAAATAAGTAGAAGGGAGTCTAAGAGGAAGCTAAAAAGGATGTTGTTGTCAAACTTTCTATGCATCCAAATTATATATCCCTTCTTGGGCAATGGATTTGAGGAGTAAGCTTTCTCAAATGCCTAATTTCACAATCATAGATCTCCCCTCAGTGTCCACTTTGTTTAATAATCCAACTGGCATTATCCAAAGGGTGAGGAAAAGGAAACTATAAGATGACTAGGGTGCTAGAATCATCTTTTAGGAATGACAAAGTGTTCTCCCTCACCAAGAGGTAGAATAGATATCCATGATAATCTATATATGAGGAAAATATCTTAGACCTGGCTCAAGTACATAAGGATGCTATGATGTCCATCCATCAAGGCACTGATTTAGTTCACTAGGAGCTAGAGGAGGAGGTGTAAGAATTAACTATATAAATTAAGTAACTCAAGGAACAATCCAAGATAATGCACATTCTTACAGGCATTGAAGATTAAGTTCAAGAGGACACTTCAAAGTGTTATAACTCCTTAGAGTTCATAGAGTTTATGAAGGCTAAGATGGCTCCACATGTGAACTAGGTGAATCAATTATGTAACTCTTTGGTTTAAGATAGTGTGAAGCTTAAAATTCTAGTTTTTTACATAGGCAACTCTTTGTATAGCCATCTTGATCTTATGGAAATGCTCAAGGCATCTAATGCCTTAAACCTAGTTGTCATCTAGCATGAGGAGGTGAAGTAATGGTTGAAAGCATTTAGGGATTTGATCCCTAAATATTATGCACATGAGGCTTAGCTCCTACAAATTTTGTGTGAGTTAAAATTGTCTAAGGCAAGAGATTCTATTGGTAAATTGATTAGTATAATCAATTTTGATAAAAATATCCAAGAGGCTATAGATGACTTTAGACAGAGCATACAAGATTTATCAATCAAAGAGATATAATCTAAGCTAAAAAAATCCTAAATAAAGGTAACCAAAGTCTAGATTTTTAGGAATAAATTCCAACTAACTAAGGATGAACATACGAGACTCTTTGGATAGATAAAGAGACTTTATCGACTATTGTGACTTAATTTAGACATTAACTAACAATAACATGGTGTAGCACACAAATTCTATGAATATAATGTGATAAATAAGAATTAGGCTTCTGATGGTGCTACTGTATCTTAGATGGATACTTCAACTTTCACATCAACTAAGGTTCATGTAATGATCTAGATAACTCAACCTTGATATGTTAAAATCCTTATGCATGTACAATTTTTGTGTGCATTTTTATACTTATATTTTCCTTGTAATTGGATCAAATCATTGTAAAATTGAATTTATATTTTTTGTATAGGAACACATTGAATAATTTTTTAAAATTTAATCTATTTATAACCAAATTGTACCCTTGAAAATTCCTTTTATTTTGAATACAAACATATATTGGCATCTTCTAGTTGAACCTTGAGATCATTGATAAATTTCTCATCCTTTTTGGCATCTTTCTTCAAATTACATATCTTCTCTTTAAGTGCCTTGATCACAACCTTCCACTATTGATTCTCTTTCTTCAGCTATTTAGCCATATTTTTACCTATTCAAAATCTCTTTCAAGTTATTAAGATTTCTCTAAAGGACCCACTTTAATGCCAATTATTAGAGGTAAAATCATTGAGGGGGGGTGTGAATCAGTGAGCCTAAATAATCCAACTTCAATTTACAAACCCTTTCAAATTATTAATAAATTACCACAATCATTCATTAAGCATGCACATCATTCATAATAATGAACAAGAGAGACAATGCAAGATCAAACACATAAAGTTAGTTATACATGGGAAACCCTCTTGGGGAATAAAACCCACTAGAACCTGCAATTGGACTATTATCCTATAATAACAAAAACCAATTTGGACTAGATGTATTTGATCAAGGAACTAACATCCCTTATTTAGTGAGACTAAAATTCAATAAGGTGTTACTACAACCTGTCTAGTTGAGCAACCATAATAACTAGACTTTTAACAAGTTTCACCTTGTAAGGAAGCAACAACCACCTCAGTTTTGAGCAACCATAACAATATCTATGAATAGATCCACCTTTAAATTGATGTCTTTAACACTAGATGATGAAACTATGATTATCACTCTTCACCTTCAGCAATAACTCTATTACGCAACACAACCTATTATCCAAAATACATTACATACTTGAACCAATACATAAAGACCAATTATGACACATTACATATCCCAACTAACCCCACTCCTCAAATATTCACACTCAATGCATCAAAATACACCTTTTGGATCACTCTTAAATCCTCAATAATAACTTTATCACCACATCTACAACATGACCAAATGGTCATACACACAGTCCACACACTGATCTACCTCTTAATCAACTACCAAGCTCACTCAAACATCAACAATAATTTTCTCACACATAAGGCATCCAAACCATCATTTTGGATGAAGCTATAACTATTTATTCATCCTCAACCTATAAGAGCACTATTATGACATCAAATGATCATAGTCACCTTTGCTCACCTTTACATATGCTCAATCAACTCTAGTAGAGACCTTGTACACAGGAACACTATGAATGAATACATAGTCAATTATTAATCTTTTTTAATATTAAATATGGATTGGTCCCACCTCCAAATTCCACAAAGATCATCTTTGTGGAGTCTAGATCACCTTCTAATAGCTAATTCATCATAAGACATCTAAACATCATGAAAACATGCTCAAATATCCTTCTCAGGTCACTTACAAAATATAATTGAATACATAATCAGCTTTAGATCTCAATATATTTGAATATACAAACATTCATATCATATAACTAGGTTCATTATAAGTTCTATGGAGTCCTCTACAACCTTTTTTGACTGCATCAAGAAATTTGTCCTAGATCAAAAGTTATGGATGAAATACAAAACACTCATTTTTCCTTTTTTAAATTTATATATTCAAATTCAAACTAGGGACTAATGTGATCACAGCCATATGACCAACTCCTCCAGACTCATCCATACATGGAAATGGTGACATTAGAAAACTACCAACTCATATTTCCTACCACTAGATCAAAATGTCTAGATAAAAACAATGATCAACTAGATGAAGTCTAATCACTTCCATACTCATTATAGGCACCCTTGACACCCCATAGGGTCTCTGAAACATGTCCATACCAACAATATCATCCATTAAATGCCTACCTTAGTCAAAAATAGAAGAACCATGCCAAAATATTGAGGCTCATTGAAACACACTTTGTCATTATCATTCTATCACACATGACACCTCATCAACATCCTTGGTCACCTTGGAGACATCATTGACAAACCTCCAATAGTTTCCCACTCATTTTTAACTAGATTATAGTTATTACTATAATTAATACAAGGAGCCAAATAATTTGAGACTTTTTTTATAGTGTTATCTTGGTCTTTGTTGTTCTCTAGGTGTTATCTGGGTTACTAATAAAAATCAAAGGAGATTTGTTGGTCTTTTTTGTTGCAAGGGATTTTTTTTTCTACCCTACCTTACTCCATCCTTTTGAAATTTATTAACATGAATCACTTTAGATCAATGCTCATTTTTTATATCCAATTTATTTATTTAATAGCTTGGGCTTATATTGGCAAATACAAATCAATTTACATCATAAAAAATTAAGGTACATTATGTCAATACCATATTATTGTTGTCCCTATAATAGGGTGTGCTTATAGACTAAAAGTTGGTAATTTGTAACCACATAATATCTCTATAAAAACTAAGTGAATCCCTAAGGTGTCACTACCATATTCCTATTGTCCCTATAATCTAAGAAATGTTATTCTACTATTCGCATTACATCCTTGACACATACACACATCAACAGTCTGAAAGGACCTAAGGATGAATTTAAATATTATTAACCTATTATTTCCTCTCATGCAATTTTAGGTATTAATACTCTAAATATTAAGGTGATTTATTTCCTCAATAAATATAATTTGACTATATTTATTTATTCTGGGAGTACACACCATTCATAAATAGTAAGTTGGCTATTCAATTGGACTATTTCATTTACCCAACTCCAAAATTTCATATCCTAATTATAGGTGGGGGTATAGTAAATTGTTTTGGTAAATTCCATAGTATAAATCTATGAGATACTACCTATTATATTGTCTTATGTTTTCTAATATCATGGATGGGACTAATATTTTCTTTGGATTGTAATGGCTCACCACTTTATGCACAATTGAGATGAATTTTGAGTAACTATTCATCTTCATTCATTTAGGAGGAAGGACATTTGAACTGCATGGTTTATTGGCTAAATCTACACAATTGGTTAGGTTTTACCAAATGATGAAGATGATCAAAAAAGGTGCAAAGTAATTATTGTGTGAGTGTTTACCATATAATTTAAACCAAACAAGGAATCTACCCATATTGAATTATAACTAGTGGAGTCTACCCATTTTTGTCTTATACACTCACTTGACTCATTTGACCTCTTTTCCTTTTGAAACAAGCTTTACAGTAGGGCTCACTACTGCCTATGCTAACCTAGGGCCACCCTGAGATTGACACACATTCTTAAAAATTGTACTATTTTTTATTAAAAATTGATTGAAGTATATACAGGCAGAGCATTTAGAGTAATATTTATTATATTATTTTATAAAAGTTTAGTGTTATAATTTGAAAACCCTATTTTCTTGAATAATAGATGTGTGCATTCCTTCAAGAGAAGGCTCACTGACATCACAGCTGGGCATGCTCCAATAGGGCAAAAAAAATTACAATAATGCAGGTAGACTATCTGAAGCTTAGTTATTTCATAACATATTAAGGTGTTAAACAATGAATAAAATGTCCAAGTAAACACAAATAAATCACACATTTTAGATAGTGTAAAAAAAAATTGAACACTATTAAGATTAAATACCTAAAAATAAGGATTTCTTCACATTTTAGATAGAGTAAAAAAATACATTGAACACTATTAAGATTAAATACCTGAAAATAAGGATCTACAAAAATGATAGTAACAAATATGATCAATTCTTTGGACACTCTAAAACTTGCTCTATTCTGATCTATCATTACTCTATATTGTATGTCCGAAAAACACTAAGAATATGTAACAATAGGAATATATGTGGTCAAACATGTTTGGTGGATTTTTTTCCTCTTAAAAATGTGTGAAAATTATATGGACCCTATTTTGCAAAGTAAATATAAATTTCAAATTTATTGGGGACTCTTGCCTATTTTTGAATGTAAATGCACCTCAAGTAGTCAAGTCGAATTGAAGGTGAGTGATATATTTAATATATTAAAATGATATTTATATATATTATATTAAAATATATAATAAAAATATGTATTATATAATGTAATATAATATTAGAATATTTTATATTACATTATATATTTTATTATTATTATTATATAATATATATGTTAATATAGTTTATAAATCAAATTATAAGTATAAATTATATATTTTAGTATAGGGGAAAGGTCTCAGTAGCCATGTACCCTGACTTTGGACATTGAATTGAGGTGCCATAACATCACATTAGATTTTGAAAAATTTAATGTCATATTAATGACTTATAACTAAGGTTTCAAGGTCTAACACATTATACATTTTATGATATAACCGATTTTATCATGGGAGGTCATAAAATGCATTTTTAAAAGCTATGACCAAAACTTAACCTTTGGAGTACTAATAGTTGTGCATAAGAGTATCAATATCTGAGTCTTACTTGTCAAGATTTGATTGGTTACTTTTATAGAATAAATGTTGAACAAGTATTAGATACTACATGTTTAGCTTTTGGTGCACTTTAATAATTATACACACCAATATGATCTATCGATGGAGCACATGTTAACAAAAGCCCTGTTTAGTAATTGGAACATGCACAACTATTGGGACCTTTCCTCTAATATTTTTAAAATAAAATATATAATTTATATATAATATTACCCATTTATATATATATATATATACACACCGTATACACATGTTGTAAATAGACATCCTAGAGTGCACTTGAGGGTGCCCTAGGCTTGGTCGTACTCGACATCTCAGTAGGCTTCACTGCTACCTAGGCTGGCCCTGAGTTACCATCAAACCACACAAATTTCAATAAATAAAATTATTTTTTATGCTTTCAACTTGTTATATTATGCCACGTAACCAGGAAATGTGCAAATTTTTTCTTGATTTATTTTTCTCATGTGCATAGGAGGGGTCAAAAAGGTGGAGATATTTTTCACACATGCACACATATATATATCATGACATATAATGTATGTAAATATATATTGGTGAGAGGGTTTATGTAAAGAAAAAGAGTGTAAAATTATAATTGATAGTTAAACCTAGTAATTCCAAACCCTTGACAATGTCAAAATATTAATTAAGTTCATCTTTAAAGATAATTGTGGGCACAAACCGATCAGGATCTGAATCACTATGCAATGGTTTAGTTTATCATGGCTTTCATTATACGTGTAAGAAGAGAGAGTATTATCATGTAATCTTTAATTCAAAATTGAAGTGGACATATATGTTCCAAAGACACCATCCATTCCAATGCATTATTAGAGCATAGAGCACCATAATTGGTTTACATAAAATCCAGCTAGAAACACACCATAATTAGATATGCACCCAACCTATCCTATCAAAAGCCCTTTTATTTTTTAAATAGAATATATCTTGAAGCATCACAGACCATAAAGGAGCATAAAGCATGAACTACAGTCTATTATGTGATAAAAGACCAAAACTATAAAAGTAGAAGAAAAGAAATAGTAGACATATATAATTTTTCACTCTAAATAACACAGAACATCACATCCTCTTAGATGGATAATAGAATATAGAAGGCTGAAAGGGCACATACAAATCATCCAATCACATCCATGAGGTGCACCTAATAAGGTTGAAAAATGAAAAATGCTAAGTATCACTACTCCTAGTCTATTAAAATAGATGGTTATCATTTGTTTTTATTCCTTATTTTATAAACATGTGTGTCTAATACATGAATCTTAGTAACTATGCATTACAAAAAATCTTGAAAAAAGCCACGATATACATGAGTAAAAAATGCCAAATAGATTTGTCTTCAAAAATTGATGAACACATCTCCAACTCACTTTACGGCACCTACAATAAAGAACACTAAGAAACACATCTCACAATAAGACCTCAAAATTGAAGTTAGTGAACAAATTATTATTTTAGTCTTATAAACTGGAGAAACAAACCAAAGGATTAGAGAGGAGAAATAAACTCAGTAGGATATATATTCATTTGTGCTTTATCTTAATTTGAATCTATTGAATATAATAATTATACATCACTAATTTAAATTATAGATCAAAAGACCTGATGGTTAACTAAAATTTGATGGTAATTTTTGTAGACATTAGAAAACCGCACACCTGGTTCTAGTTGTCAAAATGCCTCAAACTTCTCTCTCACTTATTTCAACTACACCAATAAATTTAAAATAACCTATCTTGAACTAATCCCTTCACCTAACCCATTTAACCTCACCTCACCTTGGGTCTAGTTAGCCACTTAGATAATTTAACTCACCTCGTTAATCCTCTTAAACCTCACCCTAGATTACATTGGTTAGTTTACTAACCAACTATCCCTTTCACCCTAATTGACCTTAAAACCCTTTATCCACCCTTTTTACCCTCTTCAAACACACTTCTTCTTCATACCTTGACCACCGATAGTTAGGGGTAACCATCAACAGTTATCTTAACCATCAATGATTAGGTCCCCAAGATGGTAACACACCATTATTTTTTCCTGAGGCAATCAAGGAAAAAATTTAATAATTTTCTCTGCCTCATCCTCTAACACATCATGAACACCTCATAATCTTAAAATATTATATTCGTAATCCATCACTTTTTTCTTATAAAAGGAATTAAGCAAGAGGAGAAATATATCCACAAATACAAATCCAAATTCTACATTCAGGCTATCTTCATATAGGTAGTTGATTCTTTCAAGCATTCAAAGATTTTTCATGAAGGTTTCTCCAACAACCACTAACCCAAATCTCTAGCAAATTTCTTATAGCTTTCTTTCAACCATTGTTATGCGACCAAAATATCTTCAAGATCAGGTAAGCATTTGATTGCTTTTGTTTTTTTCTTTCATCTACTTGAATATCTCTATTAGGATCCTCCACCTTACACCCTTCCCATCTTATTTTGGTTACTTTGGACCCTCTACCTTTTCATCCTACCATTACCAAATATCAAATAGACCTGTACCCTTAGTCATACTAGATCCACAAACCTCTTCCCATGTACATTTTTATCATTCCTAGTCCCATCAGGTAACCACCGATGGTTACCCCTAAGTAGTGACAGTTACCCCTAATAGGTGATGGTTATCCATAACCATCGATGGATACCCATAACCACCGATGGTTACCCCTTTGTCACCAAAACCCTCATTTTTAACCATTTAACTAGCCATTGACTAGACCCTTTTTTCCCATTTTTAATACTAGGATAGACCAGAATAAACCATAACAGAAAAGAACATTCATTTAGTAAATTAGCATTTACCTTTATGTTAATTTATTATATCTTTATCTTACATTGTCAAATTATTAATTTCTATTACTTTCATGTATGAAACTTTCTTTTCTTCTACTTTTAGCATTAAGTTGTATTAGAGAGTGGATTGACAGCCTCCATAAATAACTCACACTTTCTTGGATCTAGCACCAACTAACAAATTCACCCTTCCTCCTTGTCTAACAAACAAGCTTGCTTTGAGTGCTTTCTTATGCAGGTCATCTTCCCCTATCCAAAGAAGAGTTCTGCACTTCATATGGTTCATGTGCACATTTCTACTAGGTTTTTCTACCATATCTATTTTACCCTTTTTATGTAGATTTTATGTCTTTATTTCTTCTTAGTCATAAAAAGTGAAAATTATAACTTAAACATTTTGGCATTCCTAGTGGGACCATAGTTCCCTTTCTTCTTGTTGTGGGGCCTAGTTCCCTTTGTTATTTATTATATGCTCATCGAATGAAATCTAAACATTTCTTTTTGGGTATAAAATAAATTTCTATAATCATGATTTATTTGCTTGATTTATCTCACCTTTTTAATTAAAGCATCATAAATTAATTGTATCACACTTATGTTACGCAACCAAACCACTCGCATAAAACAAACATCATAATGTACTTGAGACAAGGCCCATTGGGATTTGGATCACCTTACCCTTTATGGTGATCCTACCTAGATTTCATCACCAAGGGGAAGACCCAGTCCATTATTTGGTGGAGTATAAACTCTAGATAAATGGTGTCTATTGGCTAAGTGGCTCAGCTCAGCTTCAGGTTCATGAAGTGTAGGGAGGAAGCCCCTAGTATTAGGCCATATACCTTGTCTAGTATAGATTCTTTTTTAGTACCATAACAAACTTGAAACCACCCTTAGCTTACTCTTTTAGTACCTAGTTCACAATCCAAACTTCTTTCATACTCTCTAAGGCATAAGCCAAAAGTGATTTAAAATTAATCCTAGGATTAATTGTGCTTTTATTTTGTGCCTTGTTTTCCTTGAAATTTTCTTTGCTTGCTCATTATTTGAGGTGAGAGGTTTGTTATTCTTTTCCAATTCCTCACATGGTTTTTATAAGGCAATAGCTGAGGAATCAAACCCATCAAACATCCCCTAACCTCTTCTTCTTCTTCATCCATGGGCTATAATTAAGAGGTTGAGGGTTATCCTCATCATTATCCCTACCTACCTACCTCATATTATTGTTGAGGGAAATGAAAATTTCACAACTTTATTTGACAATAACCCCATTTCCCTTCAACACTATCTTCACATTTTATCTCATTGTACCCCAATTACTTCAGTTCCTCCCATGGATCCTCCTTTGGGCATGCCTCATGAGCTTATGGTGGCACAACCCTTGGTTACCCAGGCTTCATCTTCTACCCATAACCCATTTTATACCACCACCCTAATCCAATCCAATATTTTGACCCATAATCAAACACCCCCTACACCAACCCACACATCTAATGTAGAGGTAACCCAACCTCTTGTTACTTATCACACACCCACCTTAGGGGTAACTTATACCCCTCTTTCCACCATTCCTTCCACCATCACCACCCAACCAACTTATACCCATCTCCAAAACTTGGTATTTTTTATACCTCAAAATCTTCCACCCATCAACACACAGTTACTACTCAAACTCAAACCTAATAGACTCATACATCCATACCTCTAATTAAAAAAATAACCTCTGAATAAGTTCTCGTAACCTCTTATCAATATGTGCCTAATGCACAAGGTCACATAGCCACTTCCACTCAATATTATGTACTCATGAATCCTTATGGGTCAACATCCCAAATTTTTACAACCACCTACCAATATAAAACATCTTCACAACCTCCTTATCAATATATCACTTCTACCATATCTCAACCCAACCTATCCTACATTATTCCATCTACCCAACCTCAGATTGACTTGGTCAAGATGTTAATTGAAAAAATGACCAATCTTGAATCATCCATCTCAAGAACTCATAACCTTCTATCTTATGACCAAATATGCAATGAACCTATCCACCCATCTATCCCAATCTGATCCTATCCTCCTAAATGGGAATTTCCCAAATTTTCCAAGTTTCAAGGCAAAGAAGACCACAACAACATTTGAAGGCATTTCACCATTCATGCTATTTAATTACAAATGATGGTGCCCTCATTCTTTGAATTTTCCCCATGTCTTTGATAGGAACCACTCTTGATTGGTATAGTGATCTCACCAAGCACCTCATATTTTCTTTTACCCAACTCACCCAAGTATTTTTAGATAACTTTTCAATCAACATATCTAAAAAGGTTTCCATAACTAACCTTTATTCTATTAAGCAATTCAATGATGAATCAATTTTTGATTTCATTGCTAGATGGAGAGGTTTTATCAACCAACTTTGTTTCTCATTACCACAAACTAAATTGATTGAACTCTTTTCATGAGGTTGTGCCAAACACATTTCACCCACTCTCAAAGTCTAGAATTTATAATCTTTTGATGAGGCCTTTACCATGGCACAAAAATTGGAAATCTAATCTATCAAGGAAGGAAAATTAAAACTATAGAAAAATAATTCTACCTTTAAATATAATGATCCTTCCTCATCATCAAAACCCACCAACAAATCCAACCCTTCTAAATCTAAGGAATCGACCAACTTGATTATCCTCAAAACCGATCTACCTCTGACTATTAAATAATCCAACCCCTCAACTAATTGCTCTTACTATTTCAAACAACCCAACCCAAATCAAACCTGTGGACATTTAAAATAATACACTCCTATTGGAGAATCTTATGCATTAGTTTTGTAAAAACTACTCAAATTAAACATCATAAAAATTCCACCCATAAAACCTCCTCAATAATTTCACACTACACACCCCACACCTGGTTGGTATAATGAAAATGATTCATGTGCATACCATCACATTATTTGACATGATGTTAGTAGGTGTAATAACTTCAAAATGATTGTCCAAAACATGATTGACAAGGGGGAGTTCATATTTGACAATCCTAATGCACCCCCTAACCAATCTCTTGATATTTTTTATAAACAATTTCCCAACCATACACCCTCTACCAACTATAATGAAAACCAACCCAAAACATCTCACACACATGAGGATAATATGGTTGATACAATCATTGATGAACCCTTTATTCAGGAGACCATTACCTCAACCTCCATTTCATATATCTCACTCATTGAAGTAGCCAACTCACCAAACATTCCTTTAGACATCCAAACTGAGGAAGTCACCTCACCCTCCTCCTCACTCAAGAAAATCATGGACTTACCCACACCTCATTTATAAAAACTGAAGAAGGTAATCATTGCTTCAACCCCCTCTTCACCTATTTCTTCACCCATGGAGGATAAATCACCTACCATTCCTTTGGAGGTTCAACTAAAGGAAGAAACCTTATCTATCCCCTTAATTAAACCTATCACATCTATCATTTAACAACCCAACCTCTCTTTTAAAACCACTCTAAAAGAGGAAACCTCTTCACCTACACCTTCCATGGTGGAATCATACTCCCAAAATTTACAATCGTCTCCCAAGAACATTTCCTCACCTCCACTTAAATGTTTAATATTTGAAACTAAGGATAAAAAAACTAAACCCATCTATAAACCTTTTCCTAGATTGTTTCAAAATCTAGAATTCGCCTCCTAACCCACCTAGATAGAGCTATTTTTTGTCATCATCTGGGTTTACCTTATTAAAACTATAGAGTAAAGATTTACACTACGTTTCAATCTATTTTTCAATCACGTGCCATGAAATTTTGTCTTCACATACTTTGGTCTGAGATGACAGAGTTTTGAAATAGAGCACGGGCTCTATTTTCCTTTTTTGATTCATTTTTTTCTAAGTGTCAAGATCACGTGGAAGCTGCCAAGTGTTGTCATTCGAGGCATCTTTTCTCAAACAAAAATTGCCAAGTGTCATCATCTGAGGCACCTTTCATATTTTCTATGAGTTGGTCAGAATGTGCCATGTAACTCATAGTGACTCAGTAGAATGCGCTAAGTGTCATCATCTGTGGTTTCATATCAGCACCCACATTTCATCTCTTTTTAGTAAAAGGTTTTAACAAGCTAAGTATCAGGATAAAGCAAAAAGTGCCAAGTGGTAGTCATAGAAGGTCTCAATTATGCTTTTCTAAAAGCAACAGAAGATGCCATGTACCCCAGCAAAAGAGAACAGAAGTCACCATGTGGCGTGATCCGAATTATCTTCATTTTTTGCTTCACTGATATAGCAAAGACCATGGTAGGTCTTAAGTGTTGTTTATAAAGCAAGCAAAAGCCATCAGGTGTCACTGTCCGTGTAAATATGAAATGAGACCCATTTATTTCTATGGTATAAATAGAGTAAAGTGGAGACCGCAATGTGTCATCTTCCACAGGTTTCTAAAAAGGTAGCTAAAAGAAGTGGAGACTACCATGTAACCATAGATAGGTAAAGCGGAGATTGCCATGTGTCCTTTAATGAAGCAGCAGAGATTGACACCTATCCCTGTGTTCCTTTTAAAGTTACTTAGGTAAGAAATGTTGTGGGTCTTATTTTCTTTTAAGCTATTGAAGTTTCGAGGAAGCGGATTGAGACAAGTGGTAAAGGTGGAACACTCTTGAGCAAAGACACAAAAGAGTATACATTATGTAGAAAGTGCCACGTGTCTTTAATAGGTGTTGTGGAACACGCCAAGTGTCATCCTCTAGTGTCTCCTAAAGTAATAAGAATGTTTTCAAGAAAATGGCTAAGTGTTACCTAGCATTTAAGAGAAGGGATAAACCTGTAATCTGTTTTAGCCAATGAACTACTAGAAGACAAAGCATTTCAAAATCTATAAATATCTTTTGTTAGACACTTCCAGTTTGGTTAGATTTCATTTGGGCTGTTAAATTGGGAACAAGTAGACAATTTGGAGTGAATCAAAGGCTATAAATAAGGGTGAAAAGATCACCAAAAGGGGTGACTAGAGAGAATTTTGAGAGAGAATTATTGTAAGAAGTTTATACTTTCTAGAGCTATGACTAAGTAATATCATTTGCTTTTGTTCTATCTTCTTAAGTTAGAAGGTTTATGTAACAGTGCATGTTTCTATGCCTCTTATGTAACTGGAAAATTAATGAAAAGATTGAATCCTATGCCTTTGTTGGTATTTTCTGTGTCATTTGGAAAATTAGTCTAGGTTGTAGACTTTCTAGAGCTATGATTAGGAATGTCATTTGCTTTTGTCTCATTTTGTTGAGTTGGAAGGTTTATGTAATTGTGCATGTTTCTGTGCCTCTTATATGACTATAAAATTCAAATAAGAAGATTGAACCCTATGCCTTTGTTGACATTTTCTATATCATTGCAAAAGTAGTCTATGCTATGAACCTCTATTTATATCATTTCCATCTTTTACATTGATCATGCACTTGTTTGCTCTTAAAAGTAAATGAATCTTACATATAGTCTCACTGTGCTCAAGATTAAGGTCAAATTACATTCAAGCACATCGCCATAGATTAGATTTATTTCTTGCATTTTTGTTTTTGTTAAAATTGATATCCCTTTTCCCAATATATACTTAATATAGAGAAGAACCAGCTTCTTAAAAATATAGAGGTTGTTTCAAGTCACAAGTCCCACATCTTGAAACTTCCCATTATTGTTGATTAGAATCAAGTGCAATTTTAAATCATCAACAGTTTTTGGCACACCCAATGGGACCAATCTTGAATTTTCTTTCAAGATCATATGAACCAGAGAGCTACAAGTAGTTAGAGTTATGGATCAGTAATAAGATCTAAATCTTCTGTCGTCACTGATTACCTCAAAGAATCAAAGTCAAGAAGAAATCACCGTTTGGTATGTATAATTTTGTTACTCAGAGCTATGGGTCTTATGCCCCTTCATATATTTTTAATCAAGGTCAGGTTGCTCGTGAAATCACATCAAGAAACAAGGATGCATATGGTTATAAGTTTTGCCCTTCACAGGTCTGATATGACCAGCCTTAGCCCTATCATGAGCTATATCAGTCTTATGCCCAATCTTCCCAATACGTTACATCCCATGCTCAACCTAATCTCATTTCCACCTTCAAACAAGCATTATTGGGATATAAGAAATATGTATTAGATTTTGACAATAGAAGGGGATGCAGCAAAGAAATTCCTAATCATGTCATTTATCAAGTAAGAAATGTAGTAGATCTAATTAAAAGTGAATGGGATCTCATTGAAAGAGCAAATTGGCAAAGGCTTACATATGAGATGTTGGATGTGAGTGGCTTAATTGCATCTTTGGAAGAGAAGCTGAGTATTCATGAGAGGCAACCTTACCAAATCTATAAACTTGCATATCTGTTGCCCCAAGTTTCATATCAAACAGACCCAGCCCTTGCTCGGGAGCCAAGTTGAGCCTATCATGGTTCTTTCCCCAATCATGTAGAGAAAAGTTATGAAACAATAAATTTGGCATTTAAGGCCAATCTTGATAAACAGATTGAATTGGCAAATCTTAAAAACAACAATCTATGTTGGTAGCAAGGGAATTAGAATCCAAACCCTCACTTCCCCTTCACCTTGCAACCCCATCTTCCCAAGAGAAAAGTCCTAGACCTAAGGTCATGAGTTGGGAACAAACAATGGAATCATGGGGTAGAAAGAAGGAGAAAGACATTGTCCAAGAGTGTGAGATACAAAATGAGGCTAGTCCCTTTCAAGTCTCTCACACCCTTCCTCAATAATCTTCTTATTTTTCATGGCAACCTTCATGCACTCCCCATTTATCTAATGATTCCTATGAACTCCAAGAAAGACTCTTTTAAGAAAGTCTAGCTAAGCAAATTGAGGAATTAGACAAAAAAATGAGATTGCTTAGTGAAAGAGAGATAGAGCTTTCATACCTTAGAAAGGAGCCTACACAAAAAGATATAGATGAAGTGATGGACAAATGGAAAAAAGAGAATCATTCGATTCTAGCTCAAGAATTATCTCCTCTTCCGCATATGTATAACCATCAGCCTCCTTCTTCATCCCTTTTCAAAGAGGAATATATTTTGAAGGAAGAAAGTAAAGAGGAGTATACTCAGTTCATGGCTAGTCAAGAAGATTTCATGAGTGCAGATGAAGAAGAAATAACCATAGGTACACCCTTTGATGAACCAGAAGACAAGCCACAAACTTTTGCCTCTATCTCTGATGAAAAAGAGATAATTTTTTGTTGGGGAATCAGGAACAACACACCTATTATAATCCCACTTGTTAGGATCTTGCTCCTCAGAAAGAGCACAATATGATTACCAAATACAAGCAATTAAACATGGAGAATTATCCAGAAGCAATAAGTAACTGGAATTCACAAATAACACAGAATATGAGAGACAATACACAATCTTGTATTCAATACTCATCCAGAAAGAAAATACAATAAAGAAGATGCCACTTCTTCTCCACACCTCTCAGAAGCTTCCCACACCTCAAGTGTTTAGTAATTTTCTTCAAGAGTTCACTTTCCTACCAAAAAAATGGTCCCAACACACAACTCACACATAGAATTGGTGTTCACCTCTAACTAGTCAGTAATAACCCTACCAGTACATAAGTACCCAAAGTACTTCAAGTAGATCTCCAATGATCTTACTTACACATGTAGATCTTCAAACATGGCCTTGCACACCTGCTGACCAAGATCCTACAATTGGAAGAAATCCTTTTCTTGCCTTAATTACAATACATGCCAATAGGTCTATAAATAGATCCCATACTTAAACAATAACTTAGACTCTTAATTTAGACACGTAGCTCAAGACTCAAAATAGCCTTTACATGTAAACAATCAGTTCAACAAACTAACTATTCATGCAATGAATAGTTCTAGAACTGCCACAGGCGATCGATGTCAGTCCCTGTCTGCCTGGAAGTGACCAACATCAGCCAACCTCTTGCTGATGATGGTTGTCTTCAGTTCACACCTGTCAATGTCGGTTGCCTTCTACACTATACTCTGTCGATGCCGGTCTCCCTAGAACTCAACAACCTCCTCCATGTCTGCAACAGTTAAATCTTTTATCTCCACAATCTAACAATCTCCCACTTGGAGATAAATAATTACAACTGTACCTATACCTGTACATCATCTAGTTTATTCCCTTGGCTTTGTATCCCTCTTCAAAATCACTCTTGAAGACCAACCACCACAAATCCTATGGTGTAACTCCTATTATCCAAATCACCTGCCACATCTACATCTACAAACCCATGTAGAAAAGAGCTTGACCTTGCATAACATGTCGACCTGCTGCTGGTCCCTCTAAGAATCCATTGAACTACCCTCCAGTGCTTCTTTCTTGGATTGGCTCCAAACTTTCTGAAAACACCCACTGCTTGGGAAAACTCAGGTCTAGTACATACCATGCACTTAACCTCATTATGTGAATCAAGACACTGTCCATAGAACTGTCCAACCATCAACGTGCTAACTGGTCTCACACAATCATCCTCAAACAAAGTCAACCTGTGACCTTTCATGTCCTTAGAACACACTCATGCCAAAGAATCTTGCTGCTCCCAGATTCTTCATGACATACTTCTAAACTAGCTTTACCTTTAGTTCAGAAACTCCCTGTATATGTAACCCTGCAACAAGCACATCATATAGTAATAGGATAATGTAGCTAATATTATCCAACCTGGTAAAGAGAAACACAATGATCAAACCTCCATTGTCCTATAGCTTATTCAAGACCATATACCCTAGCCTTCCGTCTCACATGTCCATTTCTACTCTTCTTCATCTTGAACATCCATTCATCTCTCAGTGCTTTCTTCTAGCTGGCAACTCCACCAAAAACTCCTATTTGGTTTTCCCCCAAGGAATCACATCCTTCATCAATGCCAAGCTCCCACTGTTTCCTAGATCTACCTGCTCTACTTCTTTAATAACTTCCTGGTACTTTACCATCAGTGAGCAACAAGTAGTGTAAAGAAGGGAAATGATGAATTTGAGGCTTACTCACCCTTTAAGTCCTCCATATGGGTGCTTGAGACTCCTTGACAACTTGCTATCCACCCAAAATCCATCTCAGTGACCGATGCTGGTCACATCTCAGTCTGCACCCGACCGACGGTTCCATGCAACTACCTCATCACCGACATCGGTTCCCACTGATCGACATTGGTGTTTATCTGTCCCTGAGTCACTGACGTTGGGCTGCACATAGCTGACATCGGTCCCTGTCTAGATGCTGACACTGGTTTTCTAACCGACATTGGTCTCTGTGTTTTTCTTGTGAGAAATGAATTTTACCCATGAGCTCCTTTTGGATCAGACCTTTGTCCAAATCACCCTTGCTCTGCTCAAAATTATTTAGCCCCTTCCACTGATCTCTATCTGTCACCTTCTCCTTGAAAACCAAGACTTTCATGTTCTTGTCAAGAACATCAGATTCCTCAAGAAACGTTACCTTCTTATTCTGCATATAGAAATCTTGATTCATGCTTTTCAAATATGAAAGCATACCCTTTGACTCAAGAACATGCATCTCCTTCTTATTCATGTGACCAAGCCTATTAAGCCACATCTTCAAATCTACAGCTAAAGTAGATAACCCAAAAAGAGAATCAATAATACAAGTAGATAGATAAAGAGTACCTACTTTCTTACCTCTTGCTACAACAAGTGCACCCTTGGTAACCTTCCAAGAGTCTGTTGTGAGAGTTACTGTGCAACCCTCATCACCCAAACTTCTAACATAAATCAAATTCCACTCCAGAACTGGGACATGCATGACCTCCTTCAACACCCATGTGTTACCTGTCTACAATTTCAGCTTCACTTTCCCTTTGCCAACCATCTGACAAGGCTTACCATCCCCTAAATAAATTTCTCCAAAGTCTCCCTGGACATACTCATGAAAAAATTCCCTATTTGGGGATGCATGAAAAGAGGCACCAGAATCTAAAACCCAAGATTCTACTTTATCCAAAGAACATACCAGAGCTTCTTGTGTAACAAAATCTGCAACATCTGCTTCTTCTTCATGTCCTTCATGCTAATCTTCACCCAACCTACAATCTCTCTTTAAGTGCCCTTGCTTTCCACATTTCCAGCAGGTTATTCTGCCATACCTGGACTTGGATCTCCTGCCTATCTTGGACCTTGATCTCCCATGCTCGATCTTCTCTCTTTGCCTTCCCTTGCTTTACACACTCAAAGCATTTCCTGATGATTCACTTGTGTTTTTCCTATGAATTTATTCATTCAAGATTACACTCACAACATCATCCACTTTTAAGATTTTTGAAGTAGACGCAGTATTGCTAACTGCCATTACCAAACTCTCCCAACTTTTAGGTAATGAACATAAGATTAAGAGAGCCTTAATTTCATCATCAAAAAAAATATTAAGTTTAATTGGTTTACCAAACCATGGAAATCACTAAGATGACTATGTATAGATCCACCTTCCAACATTTACAAATTAAATAATTGCTTCATAAGAAATACCTTATTCGAAGCTGAGGGTTTTTCATATAAATTTGCCAAAGATTCCATCAACTCTACCATTGTCTTAGCATGTGATAAATTGGAAATCACAGATGATGCAAGGCTTAACCTTATAGATCGCAGAGCCTTCTGATCAAGAACCTCCCATTCTTCATCCTTCATATCCTGGGGCTTGCAATCAACCCTACCCAATGGTAAGTACAAATCTTTTTGATACAAATAATCTTCAATCTGCATCCTCCATAATTGATAGTTCTTACCATTAAACTTCTCCATTCATAGCCTACTTTCTTCTGCCATTGCTCTACTCCCACTCAAATAGAAACCCCTATGAGTAACCTGTAATCAACACACACTAGCCAGATCTAATACAACATGTTAGTATCCCAACCAAAAGCTCTGATACCAGTTGTTGGGGAATCAGGAACAACACACCTGTTTTGATCCCACTTGTTAGGATCTTGCTCCTCAAAAAGACCACAATATGATTACCAAATACAAGAAATTAAACATGAAGAATTATCCAGAAGCAATAAGTAACTAGAATTCACAAATAGCACAAAATATGAGAGGCAATACACAATCTTGTATTCAATACTCATCCAGAAAGAAAATACAATAAATAAGATGCCACTTCTTCTCCACACCTCTCAGAAGCTTCTCACACCTCAAGTGTTCAGTAATTTTCTTCAAGAGTTCACTCTCCTACCAAAAAAATGGTCCCAACACACAACTCACACACAGAATTGGTGTTCACCTCCAACTAGTCAGTAATAACCCTGCCAGTACACAAGTACTTCAAGTAGATCTTCAATGATCTTACTTACACATGTAGATCTTCAAACTTGGCCTTGCACACCTGTTGACCAAGATCCTATAACTGGAAGAAATCCTTTTCTTGCCTTAATTATAATACATGCCAATAGGTCTATAAATAGATCTCAGACTTAAACAATAACTTAGACTCTTAATTTAGACATGCAGCTCAAGACTCAAAATAGCCTTTACATGTAAACAATTAGTTCAACAAACTAATTGTTCATGCAACGAAAAGTTTTGAAACCACCACAGGTAACCAACGTTGGTCCCTGTCTACCTGGAGGTGACTGACATCAGTCGACCTCCTGCCGATGTCGGTTTTCTTCAGTTCACACCTGCCGATGTCGGTTGCCTTCTACACTATACTCTGCTGACGCCGGTTTCCCTGGAACTCAGCAACCTCCTCCATGTCTACAACAGTTGAAGATTTTAGCTCCACAACCTAACATTTTTTATCATGTTTTGAATGACTTGTTTGAAGTCATTGGGGCAGGTTACACTATTCTTCAAGAAGGCTGTGAGTTGGCTTTAGGTGGAGAAGGTAGCATTGAGACTCAAATAAATATGTGAAATTGTTGCAAAATGTCAAAATTGTTCTTTCAAGAGGTTGGTAATATTGAAGACGATATTTTAGAATTAATCAAAGAGGATGATCATGAAATGGAACTCGAGCATGAGGCAAAAGGAGATAAGCCAAAAAATGATGTATGTCAAGAGACACAGGGTGAAGAGCCAATAGATATTGATTTCTTGATGAGACACGATAGCATAAAAAATCAGCATTCAATAAGTTTTAAAGAACAAGAAGAGTATGTATATGTTGGGGACATGTTTGACTCTGATTCATTTAGATGCAGTCAAATTAAGGTGGCAAACAAGAAGAGCAAGTCATCAGAGTTTCGTACTATTCAATCACTTGTTTGGCATCATAAGTTTCCATGTCATAAAGGATACTTTATAAATCTTCCTTTTGATCTAGGAGGTAGGCAAATATACTTGGTTAATATAATTAGATAGTTTCCCCTTGCCATATTTCTTTGTTTTCCCATTTTTGTTTTCTTGCTTTCCTTTTAAATAAGTGTTCTTTGAACACGTAATCAACAGCTCAAAATTTTCAAAATTCCCCAATACATTGAATGTCTCTCAAATCTTTAGAAATCCCCAAGGTACCTTGCACTTCCACTTGCATAACGTGTCTATCTCATTATTCCATAAAGATTGAGTAGGATCTGCTAACGGTTATCTGAGTTTAATGCCATTTCAAGACTTGATAGGTTAATAAATACTTCTTAGCAAGAGTTAAAGCTTACAAGTTCTCAAACATTCTTGCATTTACAAAAATATCCTACTACTTGAATTTTCAGTGTTTAGTAAACTTGCTTCTACGAAAGTGTTTCTATTTTGTAAAAGTTTATACAAATTATCACAAAAAAGAAATAGAGATGGAGGGGGCACAATCTTCACAATAAGGAGCTAGGATATATGAATCCCTTGATAAGTTTCTTGCAAGTAAGTCATATGCTTCAGCTCCTGCGCAACCATTGAAGACCTATCCATGGACCAAGTTTCCCAAAGTTGGTCAAGCAAGTGATCTAGTGAAAATAAAAGATTATGCAGATGGAATCATGGATCCAATTCTTCAGAGAGCTAGTAGAAAAACTCTTAGAGAAGGGGCACATCAAAGGTGTCTATAGAGGGCTAGAGTAGGGCAATATCAAACATTTTCCATGAAGATATGGACTCATAGCTGGCACAATTCATTGTCCCAGCTATGCATCCATGCCCCGATCTGATTGAATTATGTGCAGACTTGTTCCATGCACCCTTATGCACCATTCAACGAGGTCCATTTATGGTGCATATCACACCACAAGCTATTAGGGATATGTTAGCCCTGTATCATGATAGTACAGCTATGTTTCCCACTATTACTAAAATGCCAAGAATGTGGGAAAACATCAACACTCAGTCAAGGTTCTTGAGATCTGAATTACAAATGGGTAATGATGACACTACGATGCCCACACTCCCTGCACCAAGAGCCCAATTTGCACAGGCTAGCCAGGACGCCTTGTCTATGATGGCTTTCATCTTTGGCATGAAAGATTATATGGAAATGTATCTAGAACAAATGGCTATCCTTTTCAGGATGAAGACTGTTGACAAAACCCAGGAGTATCAGCTCAACTTTTTTGAGCAAATTGCTTTCTCAATGGTAAAACAACTGGCCCATTTCAAATCAAAAGGAGTGTTCAGGTATTCTTCCTATTTGTTCCACCTCATGCTTTTTTAGAACTTTGACCTCTTTGCCCAACATATGTATCTTAACATGTATGACCCAGATTTCAATCTCCAAAGGACCATTCTTGTGTCTGCATGGACACATTTTGTCAAACACTAGTGATCCATATGAGTTCTGGGAATTATTTGTTACCCCTACTTTTTTCCACCTCAGCCCCGAGCTAGTTATGAATAAATTATTCCCAATTGTTTCAAATCTTCTATCTAGTTGCCCAATTCCTTGTGATTTCTATTTTGGATCTCACCATACCATTATAAGAGTCCATGGTTTTTATAGGGAACCAATATTATTACCTAAGATTTTGACTCTTAGGTTAACATTCCTAGAGCTCACCAGGTAGGTATCCATAGTTGACAATAAATTTGGCTCTGGGAAGAGGAAAAGAAAAATGTATAATCTACCATGGATGACAACTAGCATGGTTTTGGAAACTAGATATGCTGAAGTTGTGTGGCTCAAAAATATAGTCTTTCTAGGTTTCCTTTTAATAGAGGACAAATGGGTTTATGACCCAAACAATTTCATAGCTTCCTGGATAAGAACTAACAGAGTCACAACTAGAATTACACATGAGGGCCGCCCTTTTTGGGAAACCAAGAAAAATCCTAGGGAAGACACTCCTGGATTTTATGTTGAGTTAACAGACTTGCCCCTTCCAAAAAATAAACCCTGGGAAACATTCTATGTCAAGCAGAGGGATTATGATCCTAAAGTTAGAATGACTTTTGGCTTAAGGAGGACATTAAAGAATAAAGATTGGGATGCTGAGAAAATAGAGGCCTATTGGAAATATAGGCAAGAAATTTGTCAAACAAACCATTCTTTTGGGAATGTAGACACATATGAGAGATGGGAAGAACTATGGGACGAGTTCCATCTCTCCCCTGTATCTAGCCCAGAAATGAGTAATTTGCCGACACTGGGTGAAGAGCAGGAAGCTAGGGTCAGGTCAAGCCAAGAGTCACAAGCCTCAGAGCAAGCTATAGTTGTAGTAACTGTATCAGTTTGGCCCCAATCTCTCAGCATCATGGAAAAGCAAAAGAGTGTGGTGCCTACACCACCACAAGCTTCCCCATTAGTAGTTGTTATAGATATTCCCAGTTCTCCACAAGAAGTAGATGTGGAAGGAAAAAGGACACAGTCAAAAGAAGAGACACCTAAGAAATGAAAGAGGGTGCAGTTTCAATTTTCTTCAGAAGAGGAGACGGACACCCCACAATGCCAATTATAGGGTACTGTAATTGCTCCTCAAATAAGTATTATTCCTCCCTCTCCTTCTCAGTCTATTTCTTTTCTTGTTGGCATGATGATTTCATCTAGCCAGATGACATCCCCTGCCACTTCTGCCATTTCCATTTCTCACTTCATCCCATCTGTGCCACCTTAGGCCTTAACATTACCTCATTTCTCCCCTTCTGTTCCCAAGAAACTTTCCCCTCAGATTGCCCATAGCCAAAAATTGGCTATTCAATATGGTATACCATAAGGACATCCTTTTGCGGGTGGGCACATTGCCTCTCCTTCTACCTTCCAGACCCAAGTAGATGCTACTAGGAAGGCAAGGGAAGCCTGAAGAGAGAAAAAGAAGATCAAGGAAAATAAAGCATTGGCTACACCCCATATGTGGTCACAATTTGACCCCATCCAGTAGTAATTGATGGTGACTCATTTGTCACCAAATTTAATAAAGCCAATGGAGTAGATGCAGCCAGAAGATTACATGATGAATGTGATGGCGATCGACATGTCTCTCTTCAGGCCATAAGAAAAAATTGAGCTGCTGACTGAATCCACCTCTATAGTTACTGAAGACTACTTGAAGATAGCAAGGAAGCTATAGAAGATAAAAGCTGAGCTAGGCAAGGAAAAGGCAAACTTTAACAGTTTGACCTCAGAGATCAATAGAAAAGATAATGAGATAGAGAATCTAAATAAATAGTTGTAAAATACTATTTCTCTTCAGACTCATCAGGCAGTTCAGGCCCAAAATGATTCTTTAAAAGTAGGGCTCACATAGGTAAAAGATGCAATGACAACCCTAAGGCATGAAAAGGCAACATTGGAAGGAAAATGTGAGGAACACTTGTTGTAGGTTACCCAATTGCAATAAAAGCTGCTGGCTGAATAGAATAATACTGCGGCCATACAAGCCCAATTTCAAGTAGAGTAATAGAGAACAACACAATTGACACTAGAGTTGGCCAATAGGCCAAGGAATGTCAGAGTCTTAAGTCTGGTAAAGGAGCTATATGAATCCATGTGGAAGATAATCTCTTCAAATATTATTCAGCTCATGCCTTCTCTCACCTTCTTGCTAAATGCACAAAAATTGTGCAAAAAGGTGGAGAGTTTAATTGTAAACACTTTGGATATAGTCTCTGGGAGAGTAATGGACTCACAAACATTACTATAAAAACTTTATGATGTAATAGATGCAAAATTATTAGCAGTAAGAATCAATGACAGAATGGTCACTGCCAAGTGGGTAAATGAGGTTCTTAGTTGCAATTCTACAGCCATCAGTTGCAGAGAGCTTCTAGATGTCATGAAGGAAGGAATCAATGATATGAAACATGTTTAAGATCTAGTACAATTAGGTCTTACTTCTCCATTTCCTGATGACAACACCATGCTGATGGTAGATGAAATTAAACCTTTGCTATTGGCCAAATAGAATGATCAGATAGTTTTCCAGGATCTAAGGGATGATTCATCAGTCCCTGAAGTAAAAGTTGTCTTAGTTCCTATTTCCCAGCTTGAATTCCAATTAAAGGCTACATTTCAAATTTTGCAACATTTTTCACACAAGGATATTATTAACCTTGATTTAGCCTTCAATGAATTGCAGAGTAAGCAAGGGTTATCTGATGATGACTGGTCCACCTACCAAACAACATTATTGAAGCTGTGATTTTGAAATTTTGATCTAGCGGGAGTTGTGGTTTCTTTTTGAGCAAGCTCAAAAGTCCTTGAGGTTGATAATAAATGTAGAGTAAATATTTACTCTACATTTCATTCTATTTTTCAGTCGCACACCACAAAATTTTGTCTTCACATACTTTGGTCCGAGATGATAGAGTTTTGAAACAGAGCATGAGCTCTATTTTCCTTTTTTGATTCATTTTTGTCTGAGTGTCGAGATCAAGCAGAAGCTGACAAGTGTCATCATCTAAGGCACCTTTCATATTTTCTATGAGTTGGTCAGAATGTCCCACGTATCTCATAGCGACTCAGTGGAACACGCCAAGTTTCATCATCCATGGTTTCATATCGGCACCTGCATTTCATCTCTTTTCAGTAAAAGGTTTTAACAAGCTAAGTATCATGATAAAGTGGAAAGCACCAAGTGAAAGTCCTAAAAGGTCTTAGTTGATTTTATAAAAGTAATGGAAGATGCCACGTACCCCAACAAAAGAGAGTGGAAGGCACCACGTGTCACAAAACATGCCAAGTGTCATCCTCTAGTGTCTCCTAAAGTAATAAGAAAATTTTCAATAAAATGGCTAAGTGTTACCTAGCATTTAAGAGAAGGGAGCATCCTGCAATCTGTTTTAGCCAATGAATTGCTAAAAGACAAAGCGTTTCAAAATCTATAAAATATCTTCTGTTAGACACTTCCAGTTCAGTTAGATTTCAGTTGGGCTGTTATATTGGGAACAAGCAGACAATCCAGAGTGAATCTAAGGCTATAAATAAGGGTTCAGAGATCACCAGAAGGGGGGACCAGAGATAATTATTGTAACAAGTTTAGACTTTCTAGAGCTGTGACTAAGTAATATCATTTTCTTTTGTTCTATCTTCTTAAGTTGGAAGGTTTATGTAGCTGTGCGTGTTTTTGTGCCTCTTATGTGACTAGAAAATTAATGAGAAGATTGAATCCTATGCCTTTGTTGGTATTTTCTGTGTCATTTGCAAAAGTAGTCTAGGCTATAGACTTTCTATAGCTGTGATTAGGAATGTCATTTGATTTTGTCTCATTTTCTTGAGTTGCAAGGTTTATGTAACTGTGTGTGTTTCTACACCTCTTATATGACTAGAAAATTCAAATAAGAAGATTGAACCCTATGCCTTTGTTGACATTTTCTGTATCACTACAAAATTAGTCTATGTTGTGAACTTCTATTTATATCGTTTCCATCTTTTACATTGATCATGCACTTTTTTGCTCTTAAATGTAAATAAATCTTACATATAGTCTCATTGTGCTCAAGATTAAGGTTGAATTACATTCAAGCGCATCACCATAGATTAGATTTTCTTTCTTGCATTTGTGTTTTTGTTAAAATTCCTATCCCCTTTCCCAGTATATACTTTATATAGAGAAGAACTAGCTTCTTAAAAATTTGGAGGTTTTTTCAAGTTGCAAGTCCCACATCTTGAAACTTCCCATTGTTGTTGATTACAATCAAGTGAAATTTTAAATCATCAACAAAAACCAACCATAACCTTTAATCATATTTCCTTTAACCTATAAACTCATCATACCTCCAACCAACCCTTCTCCTTCCATGACTATAGGAAAACCTTCCCACCTTCCTCCACTCAAAATCCCCAAATCATCATCTACCCATCATATCCCAAACCAAACCCATCAAAAACTTGGGGATACTTCCTACTCTCAATATTTTTCATCCACTTTTGAAGTTGTACTTGACCCATTCTAAACTACCAAAACAAACACCCACCAAACCCATCAAAAGTATCAAACCAATCAAATATCCACTTTGAGCTAGACCCATACCACCTTCTTCCACCTTACCTTCTATTTTAGGACCTCATCCCTTAACTCTCCCTATTTCATATTATTTATCTCACTATCCTTCACCCTTTTCCTCACCTACATTTTCTATCAAATCATCAACCTCATCATCCTCATTTCTTAATAAGCTTTTCCTCACTACTCTCCCATCTATAACCAAGTAATCACCCTCAACTTATAAATCCTCCACAAAGATAACTCCAAATATACAACCCCAACCAAAAACATTCATCAAAACTATTCAATCATCTTCCAAATCCATGGTGATACCTCTTCCAAAAGGGACTCCCACTCTACCTCCTAAAACCAAAAACTTGGCACCCTCAAAACCATTGATTGAATCCTATTCAACCATCTTGAAAAGGATGTTGTAAACTTACTCTATCCACTTACCACCAATCAAACCATTTTACTCTTCTAATAAATTTGACCACTCACATCCTACACCATCTTTGTTTAATGACCAATTAATATGTGCCTATCATAGAACACCTAGAAGAAAGTTATAAATCTATTTAAACCCTCATCCATAACTTGATGAGTGAGGATGATTTTTTGTTAGATGAACCACCTCTTATCCCATTACCAACTCAACCCTTCCAAACCATACCCTCTCCAACACTCTCATCTAAAAGTGAGGAGAAACTAGAACAACCATCTAGTCTAATGCCTTCTCTTACCCATACTATCTACATGGTTACCCGATTTAGGACCCAACAAAAAGGTAATGAGAAAGCTAAAGTATCCATACCTTGGATGTACCCTTCCAACTCTAAACCTACCAACCAACCTTACATACCCTCACCTTTACCTACACCATCAACAAAACCTAAGATATCCATTTTGGGTGTCCCTTCCTCCAACCCATCTAAATCCTTGCAACGTGTAATGCTTTATAAACTTCACCAAACTCTAATAAAGATGAGTCTTTATGAAATCATTAAAACCTCACCCCATCATCACCAAGTAATCATTAAGACCCTCCAATTTATTAAAGTTCAACCACATGATACTCAACCTTTAGCTAGCTTTGTTGACACTCTTCACCATTCCAATCTCATCACATTTCATGATTCTAATATTCCATCTATTCATCCTAAGGATCCTGATCCTCCCTTATTTATCACCACATAAATCAACCAAAATTGAATTAATATGGTGATGGTTGATGGATGATATAGTATTAATATTATCTCCTCTCATGATTATGACCAACTATAACTACCCAAGAACATCATTCTAAAATTTCATCAATCCTTCACTCTTTCAATAACACCATGGCCACTACTTTAGGCATGGTCATCCTTCACATCCATCTAAGAACTCTCACTATTCATAAACTCTTCTATTTTGTAGAGGGTGAGTTATAATACAATGTTTTAATTGGATGCCCTTGGATTCATGTCATCAATTGTGTCCTTTCTACCTTACACTGATGTGTCAAATTTGAGAACACAGGTCAAGTCATTACCATCAAAGATGACCCAAGTTGCTTGAATTCATTTAATATGACCTATCATCCAAAAGATGTCCTCATTCTTACCTCATCCACTTCACCACCCACTAAAAACACTTCCATCACTACCCATGATGAAGCTTCAATAAGCTCATTCATCCCTTTATCTCAAATTCCCATAAAGGACCCCTTGGAACCCAAATTCCAATGTATCTCACTGGAAAAATACCATCTTTTAGATTTGGATGATTTCCCCACTCCTCAAGAGTATGGGAGCCTCATCCATGATCCCAATTATGACCCCAACATTGGTGCCATCATTCCCCAACCATCAAACCAAATTCATCTATGAAGGACTTAATTATTCACTTGTTTCTCTCATCATTACCTCTTCCACTAAACCATTTACTATAGACTTCTCATACCTTAACAAACTAGCATTTTCCAAACTATATCTTCATAAGTGTGCTTGGAAAGGATTTGGTCTTGGACTTTACAAATAGGGACCCCATGAGCTACCCATGATCAAAACTCAAAATCCTCAAGAGTCCTTCAACCTTAGATTTGAACCACCTAAAGAACCTACCGAGTTACCAAAACCTATCACCAATATTGAGGATGAAACCCATTCCTTACCAACCCATTCCCCTTCCAAGTCTAATAAATTTAATCTCATTCCTCCTAACTTTTTTTATCAACACTATTAGTTTGGGCCCTTTAATCTATCAAAAAGATGGCCAAACTAAAACCCTTCCTCTCATCTATTCTGACATGATCGAACATGATTTTCCAACCATACATACCATTTGACAATAGGATGATGATTCCATTCTCACCTACCTTGGTGAAAAATATTCTTCTATCCATAAATATCTTCCTCTTAAGAATCAAAACATTTTAAATGAATCTACCATAGATGTCAACTTGGGTACTCAAGATAATACCTACATAGTCAAAATTGGTCAATCCTTAGATTTTAAGGAGAAATGAGATTCTCCTTCCTTCATGACCATAGCACTGTATTTGATTGGTACTATAAGGACATGCCAGGAATCAACCCTTATATTTCCCTCCATAATATTGTCACCTATCCTAATGCCAAACCTGTGCACCAAAAGATTTTTAAGATGCATCCTCGAATCAAACTTCTTGTAAAAGAGGAGTTACAACATTTCTTATCCATATACTTCATCTAACCCATAGAATATCCTCAATGGGTTTATAACATTTTTCCTATCACCAAATCTATAGGGGGACTTTGACTTTGCCTTGAATTTTGTGACCTTAACCTTGATTGTCCAAAGGATGACTTTCCTTTGCCTAGGATTGACCAACTTGTTGACCTTACTACTGGCCATGAAATGTTATCTTTTATGGGTGGTTTATCAAGATACAATCATATCTTGATTTCTCCCAAGGATCAACATAAAAAATCTTTCATCACCCCATGGGTAACCTTTTTCTATAGGGTCATGCCCTTCAGTTTGAAGAATGCAGGAGCCACCTACCAACGTGACATGACTTACATGTTCCATGACCTGATTCACAAAATTATGGAGGACTATGTGGGTGATCTCATTGGGAAATATAAGGATCTCAAGGACTACCTATCTATTCTCACTATCATCTTTAAATGCCTCATCCATTTTCACATTAGACTAAATCTAAGAAATATATTTTTGGGGTCCTATCTGAAAAATACATTGCCTTCATCATCTCTCTTTGAGGAATCAAAGTAGACCCTATTAAATTCCATTCCATCCTTGAGATGCCACCTCCAACCCACCTTAAAAAACTCTATATCCTACAAGGCAAACTCTAATCCATCTATTATTTCATCTCTTAATTATCTGATAGATGTCAACCTTTTCACCATCTACTCAAGAAAGACACTTCTTTTAAGTAGACTAAATACTGTTAGTAGGCCTTTGAATTACTCTAAGAATACCTTTTTTATCCATTGATTCTCACCCCTGCTAAAGAGCATCAATCCTTGTACCTCTATATATTCACCACTAACCATTCCCTAGGGGTAGTGCTTGCACATTAGGATGAACAAAACATGGAACAAGCTATCTAATATATCATTTGAACACTTATAGATTATGAGACTTGGTACACCCATACTAAGAAGCTTTGCCTTGCCCTTGTCTTCATAGCTACCAAGCTTCATCACTACCTCCTTAATCATAAAACCTACATCGTCACCAACACTAAGACCCTCAAGTATACAATCTAAACCATACCAAAACTAGTGTATGGCTAGGTGGCTCATGTTCCTTGCTGAGTTTGACCTTGAGTTCCTCTAGTAGAAGTCAATCAAAGGGAAAGTCATTTTTGACCAATTAGCTAAAGCTCCTTTACCAGAACATTAACACCTTCTTCTTATATTTCCAAATGAATATATTGTGACTCTATCTTAGGAAGACATCACTTATCAAATGACCCTATTCTTTGATGGATCCAAATACCAACATGGTGGGGGTGCTAGAGTTTTTCTCATTCCCCTTGATGGAGAACCCATTCATATTTATTTAAAACTTGATTATGAGTGTACCAATAACATGGCTAATTATGAAGCCCTAGTGATAGGTCTTCAAACTACCTTAGCCTTAAGATTCAAAACCATTACCATCTTTAGTGATTCCCAACTTGTCATCAACAAAGTTAATGGTTCCTACCAATGTAAAAATGATGTCCTATAAAAGTATAAATAATTAGTTGATGTAATCATGTCATCATTTGACCATTACTCTATCCAATTTGTTCCATGATCCACTAACAAGTTTGCAGATACAATGGCTTCCCTTGCTTCCCAAATCCTAACTCAACTTGCCACTTCCAAATTCTTTATCATCATTCACCATTTTGTCACACCCTCATATATCCACTCTAACCTTTCTACCATTTGTAATGTGGGAGAATCTACCTTAGACACTTGGTATGAACAAACATTCAACTACCACAATCTTAGTGTAGTTCCTCCTAACCTCTCTAGGAATGCATGATGAGCCTTCATCCAAACCACTTTCTATTATACCATATTAGGAGGAATACTCTATAAACATTGTTTTGGTGGTATTCTTCTCCGTTGTAATCATGGTCATGAGGCCTCTCATGCTATTAAAGAAACCCATGACAAAATATGTGGTAGACACTTTAGTGGCCTAGCTATCACTAAACATATCCTTTACCTTGGCTACTATTGGCCCACCCTTAATCAAGGCTACTATGACTATGTAAATAAGTGTTTTAAATGTCAAAAACATGCTAATTTACATCACGTACTTGCACATGGCCTTCAAACATCTAAGAACCTTTAGCCTTTTTCATAATGGGGATTAGATCTCATCAGAGAGATCCACCCTTATTCTTCACATCGCCACTCTATCATCATTGCTACCAAATAATTCACTAAGTGGGTATAGGCTATTCCTCTTATTTCCACTAAAGTTGAAAAGATTGTTAACTTCATCAACCACCATATCATCTATCATTTTAGTTTTCCCCATAAGATCATCATTGATAATGGAAAATATTTCAAGAACAAGTAAGTTCAAGGTCTTTTTAACACATTTGGCATCAAACTTAGCTTTTCCTCACCTTACCATCCACAAGAAAATAAAAAAATGGAGGCTTCTAATAAAATTCTAAATAAAATACTAACCAAGGTCATCAACACTTTAGGCTAGGATTGGCACTTGCATATCCCCTTCACTTTATGGGCCTATTACACCAGCATTCAAACCTCTATAGGTGTTATGCCTTTATCTCTTATCTTCAGAGTAGAGGTAATCTTGCCTCTCAAAGTACAAATTCCCTTTCTTTGCATATCATTACAAGACATTATTTTTGAAAGTGACTATCATCAAGAATGTTTAGCCCAACTGGAGCCACTTAATGAACATCACCTCATAGCCCTTAACCACCTTCGTGTCTACCAAGAGAGTATTACACATGTCTATAACAAAAATATGAGAGAGCAAGAATTCAAAATTGAATATCTCAATCTCAAATAAAACCAACATGTCATTAATATAAATAAAAGCAAAAGAGGTAAGTTTGACTTTAATTGGCTTTGACCCTACATCATTACCCATAAGTATGGATTAGGAGCTTATCATTTGTCCTCCCTTGAAGGTAAATTATGGGTGTTGTCATCCCCTTCATTTAATCAACTTTTTGTTGATGTCATATTAAGCAGGGCTATGTCTAAAGTTATATACAACAAGAAGAATCATAGCGATTTAGTAATTTAATGGAGTTATTTATATATTTTTTGTTTTGGGGGAGGGTTTTAATGTCTTAAGGATTTATTGGTTAAAACCTTATTAGAATCAAACTATGCAAATCTGCCAAAAATAAACACACGTTGCAAATATGAAATAGATTACTAGAAATAAATACTTGTTGCTGAAATTAAATTGATTGTTGGAAACAAACACACGTAAAAATGAAATAGATTTCTAGAAATAAACACACATTGTAGAAATGAAATAGATTGATGGAAATAAACACACGTAGAAATGAAAATTTAATCTAAAACACCTATGGGAACAAATTTACAACAAATCTTAACATTAAGGAGTTGGAAGCATTTATAAATTTAACAGAGTTACCTATTTAATCTTGTGAATAGAAATATAAATACCAACAAAAATGAAGATCCTGGTTCTTTGGAGGAGTAGGCCCTTACTCCGCCTAGAACATGATTTGAACAATTTAATTTGCTTTCCAAATAGAAATGGCTATTTCATTGATAAAATGTTTTGTATTACAAATGTACTAATATATCCTTTATCTCTCTATTCTTCAATGATTTTCTCTATCTTCTATATTCTATATCTATATCTATTAAATTCCCAGATTTGTATATATAGATACTTTAACGATTGTAACTGTTTCATAAATACGATGGAACTAAATCATGCCCATAATAGATGTTGAATCAAGATGTGGCTAGATGTCCATCTGTGTGATAAATGTCTTGATTCTGCAAGTTCAAAAAATTGGAAATCTGTTCTTGATTTAATGGGATCATTGATCCAATAGATCACCACCGAATGTTTGGAATAGATCCTCATTGGAATGTTTGGAATAGATCACCACCGAATGTTATGGAGATTATCTATAGGAGTACTAGAGCTAAATATGGAGTTCTGAAGCTAAGTCTAAAAATGCAAAAACTTGAAATATTATGGTGGAGTGCCAGAACTAACTGTGATGGTTTTGGAATAGATTCTACAAGTTTTAAAACTAACTGTGATGATTTCAAAATAGATTCTATATGTTTTAGAACTAATCTAAATTGAGTCCAATGCTTCTAAAAACATGCAATCCACTTCATATTTGTTCTTTAGCCTGATGATGACCTATTTTATTACAAAACTAGAATTTCCCAACACACTTGTTAGGAATTACAAGTCTTTTAAAATGTTAGAATCACAATCAACAAAATATGGATAATCACATCCTAACTCATCTCAGATCAAAATAAAAGTTACAAAATGCAATCAAACTTAATAGAAAGAGTAAGATGAGGTCATTTATTATACATTTATTAGGCATATCCTAGCCTCATCACTTCCCCCATAATTACTTATTTGTATTTCCCTTTAAAAACTTCACTCTTCAAATTTGGGATTGTATATCTTGCATTTCATTTGATTGCTTAGATCAAATGGTTGGAATTGATAATCCCAATGATTTGATTCAAAAGTACTATACCCTGCTCGTACTTCTACTTTTCTTTTCCATTCCTCAAATTGAGTGGGATGTTGAGGTTCTCTATTTTGCCAAGGAGATATGGGGGTGAGAAGTAGAGGTGGCCTTGTCTGCATTCCTATCCATATGCTCAGAGGAGTTTCATTGATCCAGGGAATTATTGTGCATAAAGCTTTTGCCCTTTCTAAACTCTAGATCAAATTTGAAGGGGATATTACTTCCCTTCTTTTCAATGCCACTGGGTGAAATTCCCATCTTTTTAAACATGCATCATAGATATTATCAAAATTTGCCCTTTCATAAGAGGTGAAGACATCCATGCTTTGTTGTAAACTGAAAAGATAAGGTCCCTTAAATTTATCATTAAGTGCATGGGATTGGAAATATGTAGCAAATGCGAGTGGATTACCATAATGAATTCTCATATAGAGACTGAATGAACTAGCCTTTGACCAATGCTCTAACTCCCTTTCTTTCCATACAATATAATTTTGAAGAATAGAGTTAAATGAATTGCGCTGGCTTTCTCCTACATACAAATTGATCATAAAACCTATATTTCTTTCTAGCATAAAATTATAGAGGTAAAATTCACAAAGAAGGTTTTTATGTTCTGTATTAGCTAAAGAGTAGGCGGCCAAGAAATTAGCTTCATCTTTTATTTCAAGTGGAAGTCCACATGCTATCCTTGCCAACTATCAAAAAATGAATTGTTCCTCTAAAAACATGCTATAAATAGGAGAAGACCGCACACAAGAAACTTCTCACTCATCATACAAACTATTTGTATTTTCACAAGAGATTTATACTTATCATTTTCCTCCTTGTAAAATTTGTCTTCCCATTCCTTCCTTGCTTTCTCTTCTTCCACTAGTTTGCCTTTCAAGTCTATATTGGATGCTTTGATTTCATTGAGTTCTCTACATGTGTCATCCCATAACTGCTTGAGTGGTAGATAAGTCAATTTAGCCTGTGTAGAGACAATTGACACAGAGGTCTGTATTGTACGTTTTTCCTCATTATCTATTAGTTGCCTTTTAATTTTTGCTAATTCCTCATTCTTGGCTGTGAACTAGTTTGTTAATTCTGTAAGGAGCATTTCCTTCTGTTCTAACTTGAGTTTGAGGAAGTTCAATTCCTCATCCTTTTCCTTGATATTGAGTTCTACTCTAGACAAAAATAGAGCCTATTTAATACTGCTAGTTTTATTTTTTTTTTGAAAGTTCTTAGGGAGTTAAACATTCCTCTTCCACCATATGGGATTTCCCTTTCCTTCTCTAAGATGCTTGTTCATCTTCTGCATATGATGGTGCTGCAGTCTCACCCATTTCTTGGAAAACTGGCTCCTCAAATCTTTCATCTTCTCTTTCCTTTTTCTCTTGGCTTGGTCTA
Source organism: Torreya grandis (assembly GCA_037957365.1). Classification (NCBI taxonomy): domain Eukaryota; kingdom Viridiplantae; phylum Streptophyta; class Pinopsida; order Cupressales; family Taxaceae; genus Torreya; species Torreya grandis. Next base: position 304,787 of record JARHVA010008205.1, on the reverse strand, counting down.
GGAGGAGTCATGGCCATGCTACCCAAAATATCAGTAGCTTTAGTTTCTAGCCTTTCTTATTCTTCCAGCTCCTCTAAACTTTATTTAGACTTTTTATGACATTTTAGTTCTTGAGGAGCCTCAAAATGTGCAGACATAGGTCTCCTCTTAGAACTTCTTTTGATGTTCACCTTTTGCTCAGGCCTAGGTGAATTGTCATTGTTAGAGATAGGTATCAGTTCTTCTATAGCTTCAACAAAAGAAGAAATGGTTTGAGAAGGTACAGTAGGGTCTATAATTTTAACTTTTCTTCCAAATTTTTTTCTTTTTAGTATTTCCTCTTCCCCTAATCATTTATTTTCATCAGTAATGGTAGCATTTTTCAAATGAACTGAAGGAGTAGGAGTTATTATTGTTCTTCTGGGAATACTAGGGTTTTGTCTAAATTTGCCAAGAAATTTGTCCCACATTTTTTTCCTATTTTTCTTGAAAAGGAAATGGTGTTGGCATACTAAATGTACTAACCCATGATGTCTAATTGTTCCTACACCCCAAAAATACCTTTGGGCCATGGTATGGATGGAGTCAAAAAGAAAGCTTAGAAGGTTTACTATGTATTCTAGTTTTTTGGATCTATATCTAAGGTGTATAAGAATTTTTAAGACTTCTTTTCCTAATGTCCCAGATTGTCTATCACAGGTTAAATATTTAACTATCCAGAATGCTACTCTGTCAAAAGGTTTGGGCAAGCTGGCCCTCTTAACTCCTTTGATGATTTTCTTTGTATTATAAATATATTGGGGTTCAGCTTCCCCTTCTTTCAACAAGCTTTCAGCCAGGTCTTTCAATGTCTCTTTGACAGGGTTTAGGACATGCATTATTAGTATTTCAGACATCTCACTTATGATATTCATAGAAAAAGGAATGAAAACCTTCCTAATATTTATCCTTAATTGATCTAAATTGATAATAAATTCTCTTACCAGTTCATCATTATATTTGGGAATTTTTTTAAGAAAATCTAGCCATCCTACCTATTGAAAGATATTTGCTACTTCTTCATCTACAAGGAGTTAGGTATCATTGTCTGGTTTTGACTTCTTTTTGATTCCCATGATTCATTCTTCTTTGAATATTTCACAAGTTAGCTAAAAATTGCTCCTCATATCAGTAGAAAAAATTATTTTGGCTATGGAACTAGTAGATTTAATTGCTAATTTGGTGAATTTGGTTGTGGAATTACTGTACTCAGCTATGGAACTTATCAATTTTGGCTGCAAAACTATTATACTCAGCTACAGAACTAGTGGATTCAATTACTTCAATCATAAGAATGATTCTTTATAGTTATCTGCCAACTCATTCCATCATCAATATCCTTCTCATTATTTTGCACATTTAACCATGATGTATAATAGATGAATCATCATACTAATCTTTCTAAATCAAGTCTAATCACACATGCAAACTTTTCATTGAACCTTTAACAAATTAAAAACATAATTACCATCCTTGATGATGTAATCCCTCTATCATGCTGTCACATCATCCCTAAAAAATGGCTAGAATTCAAAAAAGTTTTATTTGAATTAGCCATTTATTTGAGAATATCAACTGCCATCACTGATTTTTAATTGATCTCTAATTTTTTATTTATTTATTTATTTATTTTTATTTTATATTTTATATTTTATTTTATTTTTATTTTTTTGGAAGAGAACGTCATTTACTGGTTTTCATTCTCTTCACTTTATTCTAGATCTTTTCATTTAATTATTTGATCATTTTAGAGGAACTGGGTTCTTCCATATGATCAAATTCTTTGTTTGCTTCAATCTGCTTCAAGAATTCATCCTTGGTAGGAGGCTTCTTATAAAGTTTTAGCCTATGTCCATTGACCAAGAGTATTCTTCTACTGCCATCAATGGGAATTAACTGGATATAACCATTATCAAATATCTACTTGATCTGATAAGGTCCCAACCATCTGGTTCTTAATTTATCTTTGAATTGTTGGTACTTAGAATCAAACAGCAATACCCAGTCTCTTACTTTGAATTGTCTTTTCTTGATATGTGAATCATGCCATTGCTTCCTTTGACTTTAGATTATCTCTGTCTGGTGAAGTCCTTCCATTTTGAATTCATCTAATTCATTGAGTTGAAAGATTCGCTCCTTTTGAGCTACATCCAATTCATTTCTCACCTTAGCTATTGTCCTCAATGTCTGTAGTTCAAACTCAATAGGCAACAAGGGATTTTTCCCATAGACTAACTCATATGGTGAAAATCTTATTATGGTTTTCCAAGTTGTATTGTAAGCCCAAATAGCTTCAGGTAGTATTTTTACCCAATCTCTTCTTTTAGCTTCAACTATTTTAGTGAGGACATTTTCTAATTCTCTATTTGTTACTTCAACTTGTCCATTTGCTTATGAGTGATAGGGAGATGACTTCCTATGATTAATCTGATAATACATTGTGAATGCCTAGATCATATTGGACATAAATTATGGTCCCTAGTCTAAAATTAAGCTTTTTGGTGCTCCAAACTTTACCATAATTCTATGCCAAAGGAAATCAGCAACTACTTCTTCAGTGGCATTTGTTAAAGCCTGCACTTCTACCCATTTTTTTACATAATCAGTACACATAAGAATGTGCTCTTTTCCTTGTGAAGGAGGATTAAAAGTTCCAACAAAATCCAATCCCCATCTCTCAAATGGTTCAATCACTACTTGTTATTATAGAGACATTTCATTGGTAATGGTTGGCTATCCCATCCTTTGACAAGGATCACACTGCCTGATATATCTCTTCACATCTTTGTACAAAGATGGCCAATACTAACCAGTGCCAAGTGTCTTATGAGCTATTATTTTCACTGAATATTGTCCTCCACTTGGTTCATCATGACATGCCTAAAGGATGTCAAAATTTTCATCTTCTCTTACACACCTGCGTAAAACTAAATCAGGACCACATTTAAATATCATTTCATTTAACCATTTGAATTATGCGCTAGTTTTGATTTATTTTTTTATTTGATTTTTAGTGAAAGAAGGAGGAAACTTCCCTATTGCAAGATAATTTTCCATATCATCAAACCATGGTGTGTTAGCTAAAATAACAAACAATTGTTCATCTAGAAAGTTATCCTTGACTGGATCTTGGTCCCCTGTACTAGTCAATCTTGACAAAAAATTAGCCACCACATTAGATTTGCCTATATTGTCCACAATGGTAATATCAAATTCTTGTAGAAGTAATTACCATCTAATTATTTTACCTCCAACCACTGGTTTGTTCATTAAATGTTTAATTGCTAAGTATTATGTATGTACAAATATTTTGTACCCTATAATGTAATGTCTAAATTTATTGATTGCATAGATCATAGCCAGAAATTATTTTTTAGTGGTAGTGTAATTTCTTTTAGTGGAAGTAAGATTTTTACTAAGATAGTAAATAGCATACATTCTTCCTTCTTCATCTCTCTGTGCTAAAACTACACCAATTGAGGTATTTGAGGCATCAGTTTGGATGTGAAATGGTTTCTCCCAATTAGGTCCTTGCAATATTGGGGAAGTTACTAATTTCTCTTTAATTTCTTCAAAATCATGTCGACACTTTTCATCCCAAAGAAATTCACAGTCTTTGGTAAGCAATTTAAACATGGGGACATCAATTTTACTAAAATCCTTGATAAAATGCCTATAGTATCCAACATGTCCAAAGAATGATTTGATATCTATGGGAGTTTGAGGAATAGGCAAGTCTAAAATAATCTTGATTTTGTTTTGGTCAACCTGAATTCCTCTTTTGGAAATATGGTGCCCTAATATGATTCCTTCATCAACCATCATCAAACATTTCTCATGACTAAGAGACAAGTGATGTTTTTTACATCTTGTTAATACTCTATCCAAAATTTTTAAGGCATCATCAAATGTATCTCCATACATAGTAAAGTCATCCGTGTATACCTCCACATAGCCACTTGTTAGGTCTACAAAAATTACTAATACAACTCTTTCAAAGTTTGTTGGAGCATTACATAGTCCAAATGACTACCCTATAAGCAAAGTTACCCCATGGACAAGTAAATGTAGTTTTGTCTTGATCCTCAGCAGTAATTTTGATTTGATTGTATCCATTAAATCCATCCAAAAAGTAAAAGTGCTATTTACCTAAAATGTTGTCTAAGACTTGATCTATGAATGGTAAGGGAAAATAATCTCTCAAGGTGGCTTTGTTCAGTTCCCTATAGTCAACACAAATTCTCCATTTTCCATTCTTTTTAGGGACAATTACAAGAGGAGACACCCACTGGCTATCTGAGATAGGGTAGATAAAACCTACTTGTAATAGTTTTTCAATTTCTTGTTTGACTATATCCCTTAAGGCTAGATTAATCCTTCTCTAAGGTTGCCTAACTGGTCGAATATTTTTAGTATAAATGTGATGGGTGTAGATGCTTGGATGAATTCCCTTCACATCTATATAGTCCCAAGCAAACACTTTAGTATGATCCTTCAACACATCAAACAATTTGACTTCTTCATCATTCTTTAACTAGCTATTAATATTCAAAAAAAATTTGGTTGAATCTCAACATGTTTGGTTCCAAGATATGATGAACTAATTTGTTGAAAGGGTTCCATTAAGGTGTTTAGTGGAAAGGCATGTGGTAACAATATATGATATGTAGCAACATCTCCGAAAGTTCCTAGAGGTAGAATGTTGGACAAAGGACAATAGGAAGAGTTATGATACTTATCTTACTATAGGTCAAACTCCTTGTTACTGTTGTTTTCCAAAAATTCTTCACCATCTCTTGATATCTATAAAGCTAATGCTACAGATCCTTCCTCTCCTTAAGAGAAATTGTGTTCCTTTAGAGTGAAGTTATCTTCACTTGGAGAGAATTGGTGTGGTTCTAGAACTAACTATGATGGTTCCAGAACTAATTATGATGATTTTAGAACTAACTATGATGGTTATGGAACTAATCTTGATTGCTCCAATGATGATTGATGTTCATTTAATGAAGGATTAATCATATCATCTATTTCCCATATATTATCCTACAATGTTATCATAGCCAAAAAAAACAGATTTTGCTCATTAATATTAGGATTATCAACCCATAATTTCACTTGATTATCAATAAAAGGTCATGCAAATGGATATAATGAAATTTTATTATAATCTTATCATTTGAAATAGTCATATCATCTGACTTGTAATCAATTAAGGAAGAAACTGTAGCTAACCATGTTCTCCCAAAAATAATAACATAATCAAGTGTTTTACCTTTTGGATACAATATAAGGAAGTCAACTGGATATTCCCATGATTCCACTATTACTGCTACATCTTCAATAACTCTTTCTAATTTTGTTATAGACTGATCTGCCATTTGCAATATGGTATTATTAGGTTGTATGCCTATTAATGGTAATGTTTTCAAAGTGTCCACTATCATTACATTGATAGCTGCACCAAAATCAATCAAAATGTTATGTATATCCTTATTTCCTATAAAAATAGAAATAACAAGGCTCATAGGATCTCCATATTTATGTAGTAGGAGTTTTCTTGTTAATAAATCAGTAAGTTTACCATCTACTTGAATAGTCTTGGGGTACTGTTTCTTTCTTCCAGGTTTTTTGAAACATAATAATTTGATTAACTTGTTCAACTCTGGAATATCCTTAATTGCTTATAACAATGGTATTCAAATATTCAATCTTCTTAGTTCCTACACCAATTTAGATTCCTTAAGTTTTATGGTTTCTTTAAGTCTTTCTAAAAATGGAATCTCATTAGAATTTCTTTCTAGTTCCTTATCTTTTTCTTTGTCATCTTCCTTAGGTGTAACTGTGCTAGGGGTTTTAGCTTCTTTTGTCATCTCAGTGACTATAATAAGTGGACTACTAACTATTTTTCCAGATCTATTTTGAATGTTTTTACAATCCATCATATTTAAATCAACTGATTTTTTTGGTTATGTTTCGTATACAGGAGTTGTTTTTTATTTCTTGGGTTTGCTACTAGTTGTGCTAGCATTTGGGTTTGGACTATGTTTTCAATCTCTAGATTTTGTGCTGGAGGTCCCACTATGACTTTTTGGTTCTAATTTGGATATGTTTTTCCTTTCACATAATTGCTAGGGCTCTATCTAGGTTGTGACCAAGCATAAAATTTTCCTTGACTAGCCCAAGATTGTTGATGTCCTTGAGTATACCAAGATTGACTTGCCCAATCCTGAGGATGCCATGTGGGTTGAGGGGCCCAAGGTGGTTGTCCCTAACTTTGTGGTACTTTTTGAGCTACCCATGACATCATCCAGGGATTAGGAGTTGGTCTTGGCATAAATTGTCCTTGGGTAGGTTGTCTCTGAATAAAATTTAATTCTTCTATGGTGGATGATGTATTGGTTTGTTTGAGATAATTTTTTATGAGTGAAATAAAAGAAAAAGCTTGAGTATCATGTTATTTAGATTCACAGACAAGACATACTTCCATTTTATCCAAAGAACATTCCCTTAGTGCATGTGTATTCCTGCATCTAGGACAATACATGGATAATGGTTCAAGTTGGTCATTTGCTTTAGCTTACAATCCATCCATGGTGGAGGTTAATTGAACTAATATTTCTATTTTAAATTTTTCCAATTCATCTATCAATTTGTTCATATCTAGATTCAAAATTTTAACCATTTTCCCCTTTCTAGGTCCATCCCTTGTTCTTGAATAGTTTCTACAAATTTCTATGATTTTTTCCATTCTTAATTGAGCAATGTTTCCTCCGCCAATTAAATCAAGGGTTTCCATAGATTCATCATCCAGACCTTTGAAAAAATGGTTTTATTTAAATCTTCTTGAAGTATAAATCCACATCTTTTACTCATAAAGAGGAATCTATCTAAATAATCTTCCATATTTTCATCTTCTTCCTGTTTTATTTTGAAAAATTCTTCCTTTCAATTTATTCCTCTACAATAATCTTGATATTTGTCTAGGAAGATAGTTTCCATGTGTTCCCAATTGGTAATAGAATTAGATGTTAATCCCATAAACCACCTCATTACTACATCCTTCAAGGTAGATGGAAAAAACTTTAGTTTTTGATTATCTATCTTGTAATCATAAGTTTGACATAGTACTTTAAACTCAAACAAAAATTGGTCAGAATCCTCAGATGACATTCCTCTAAATGTGGACAAGTGTGTAGGTGAAATGTTTTTCATAGTGGTTTCATCATCCTCGATCTGAATGGGATAGGTAAAGGTTCTCTCAGGTTCTCTTCTAGCTTCTCATGCCATCTCTTTGGTATTTTTTAATCCCTTTTCCCAATCAATGTGGTATGTAGTCTATTTTGAAGATGGTGAAAAGTCAGGAGTAGGGGGTTGACTACTCAATTTAGAATCAAAACTTTCCCTCAATGGATCTTGGAAAATAATCCTCCTCCCTAAGGTTTTACTTGGTTCTGGTGACTGATCCAAAAATTCCAAAGATGGAAATTTTGCTTCTTGCCTTGTAGGAGATAATGGTGCTTCCAATTCTTGCTCAATGTTCTTTCTTAAACTAGAGGATGATGGAAATTCTTGTTCAGATATTTTGGGGATAAATCTACCCTTGGAATCTTGTGGTCTACTCATAAATTAAGGAAATTTTCTTTAATTACTAAATGAATGATTGTTGCTCTTGTTGACACCTGATTAGAAAATTCCAACTAGTGTTCCCCAACAATGGTGCCAAAAATGATGGGTGTCATCATCCCCTTCATTTAATCAATTTTCTATTGATGTAATATTTAACCAGGGATGTGTCTAAAGCTATATGCAACAAGAAGAATCATAGAGATTTAGTAATTGAATGGAGGTATTTGTATTTTTTTTGTTTTGGGGGGTTTCTAATGTCTTAAGGATTTTTTGGTTAAAACCTTATTGGAATCAAACTATGCAAATCTGCCATAAATAAACACACATTAAAAAAATGAAATAGATTGCTAGAAATAAATACATGTTGCAAAAATTATATTGATTACTGGAAACAAACATACATTGCAGAAATGAAATAGATTGCTGGAAACAAACAAACGTTGTAGAAATGAAATAGATTGCTGGAAACAAACACATGTTGCAGGAATGAAAATTTAATTTAAAACGCCTGTAGGAACAAATTTACAACAAATCTTAACTTTAATAAGTTGGAAGCATTTATGAATTTAACAGAGTTACCTATTTACTTTTATGAATAGAAATATAAATACTGACAAAAATGAATATTCTGGTTCTTTGGAGGAGTGGGCCCTTGCTCCGCCTAGAACAATATTTGAACAATTTAATTTACTTTCAAAATAGAAATGACTATTTCATTGATAAAATGTTATGTATTAAAAATGTACTAATCTATCCTTTATCTCTCTACTCTTCAATGATTTTCTCTATTTTCTATATTCTATATCTATATCCTTTCTACTAAATTCCTAGGTCTGTATATATAGATGCTTTGATGGCTGTAACTGTTTCATAGATATGATGATACTAAATCGTACCCACAATAGATGCTGAATTAAGATGTGGCTGGATGTTTAGATGTGTGATAAATGTCTTGATTTTGCAAGTTTGGAAAATCAGAATTCTATTCTTGATTTAATGGGATCATTGATCCGACAGATCACCAACTGTTTGGAATAGATCCTCATTAGTTCCATATCTAGCCGCAAATGTTCTAGAGCTTATCTTTAGGAGTACTAGAGCTAAACATAGAATTCTGGAGCTAAGTCCAAAAATGTGAAAACTTGAAATAGTATGGTGGAGTTTTGGAACTAACTGTGATGGTTCTAGAACAAATTTTACAGGTTTCAGAACTAACTGTGATGATTTTGGAATAGATTATGCAAGTTTTATAACTAATCCAAATTGATTCCGATGCTTCCAAAAACATGCAATCCACTTCATATTTGTTCTTTAGCTTGATGATGACCTATTTTATTAAAAAAATAGAATTTTCCAGCACACTTGTTAGGAATTATAGGTCTTTTAAAACATTAGAATCACAATCAATAAAAGATGGATAATCATATCCTAACTCATCTCAAATCAAAATAAAAGTTATAAAATACAATCAAACTTAATAGAAAGAGAGAGTAAGATGATGTCATTTATTATACATTTATTGGGTATATCTTGGCCTCATCACTTCCCCCATACTTATTTGTAATTCCCTTTACAAACTTCACTCTTCAAATTCAGGATTGTATATCCTGCATTCCTTTTGATTACTTAGATTAAATGGCTAGAACTGAATATCCCAATGCTTTGATTCAAAAGTACTATACCCTACTCATACTTCTACTTTTCTTTTCTATTCCTCGAATTGAGTGGGATGTTGAGGTTCACTATTTTGCCAAGGAGATATGGGGGTGAGAAGTAGAGGTGGCCTTGTTCGCATTCCTATCCATATGCTCAGTGGAGTTTCATTGATCTGGATAATTATTGTGCATAAATATTTTTCCCTTTCTAAACTCTAGATCAAATTTAAAGGAGATATTACTTCCCTTTTCTTCAATGCCACCAGGAGAAATTCCCATCTTTTTAAATATGCATCATAGATATTATCAAAATTTGCCCTTTCATAAGAGGTGAAGACATCCATGCTTTATTATAAACTGAAAAGATAAGGTCCCTTGAATTTATCATTAAATGCATGGGATTGGAAATATGTAGCAAAGATGAGTGGATTACCATAATGAATTCTCATACAGAGACTGGATGAACTACCCTTTGACTAATGCTCTGACTCCCTTTCTTTCCATGCAATCTGATTTTGAATAACAAAGACAAATGTGTTAAGCTGGCTTTCTCCTACATACAAATTGATCATAAAACCTGTATTTATTTCTAGCATAAAATTATAGAGGTAAAATTCGCAAACAAGGTTTTTCTATTCTGTATTAGCTAAGGAGTAGGCAACTAAGAAATCAGCTTCATCTTTTATTTCATGTGGGAGTAAGATTTTTACTGAGATAGTAAATAGCATACATTCTTCCTTATTCATCTCTCTATCCTAAAACTACACCAATTGAGGGATTTGAGGCATCAATTTGGATGTGAAAAGGTTTCTCCCAATTAGGTCCTTGCAATATTGGGGTAGTTACTAATTTCTCTTTAATTTGTTCAAAAGCATGTTGACACTGTTCATCCCAAAGAAATTCACAGTCCTTGGTAGGCAATTTAATCATGGGGGTAGTAATTTTATTAAAATCCTTGATAAAACGCCTATAGTATCCAACATGTCCTAAGGATGATTTGATATCTATGGGAGTTTGAGGAATAGGCAAGTCTAAAATAATTTTGATTTTGTTTTGGCCAACCTGAATTCTTTTTTTTGAAATATGGTGCCCTAATATGATTCCTTCATCAACCATCATCAAATATTTTTCATGACTAAGAGACAAGTGATGTTGTTCACATCTTGTTAATACTCTGCCCAAAAATTTTAAGGTATCATCAAATGTATCTCCATACACATTAAAATCATCCATGTATACCTCCTCATAGTCATTTTTTAGGTCTGCAAAAATTACTAATATAACTCTTTGAAAGGTTTTTGGAGCATTACATAGTCCAAATAGCAATACCCTATAATCAAAGGTACCCCATGGACAAGTAAATGTAGTTTTATCCTGATCCTCATCAGGAATTCTGATTTGATTGTATCCACTAAATCCATCCAAGAAGGAAAAGTATTATTTACTTGAAAGTTTATATAAGACTAGATCTATGAATGGTAAGGGAAAATAATATCTTAGGGTAGCTTTGTTTAGTTCCCTATAGTCAATACAAATTCTCATTTTTCCATTATTTTTAGGGACAATTACAAGAGGAGACACCCACTGGCTATCTGAGATAGGGTAGATAAAACCTACTTGTAATAGTTTTTCAATTTCTTGTTTGACTATATCCCTTAAGGTAGGATTAATCCTTCTTTGAGGTTGCCTAATTGGTCTAATATTTTTAATATAAATGTGATGGGTGAAGATACTTGGATGAATTCCCTTCAAATATCTATAGTCCCAAGCAAACACTTTAGTATGATCCTTCAGAACATCAAACAGTTTGACTTCTTCATTGTTCTTTAACCAACTATTAATATTAAAAAAACTTCTTGGTTGAATCTCAACATGTTTGGTTCTAAGACATGATGAACTGATTTGTTGAAAGGGTTCCATTAAGGTGTTTAGTGGACATGCATGTGGTAACAATATATGATAAGTAACAACATCTCCAAAAGTTCCTAGAGGTAGAATTTTGGACAAAGAACAACAAGAAGAATTATGATACTTATCTTGTTATAGGTCAAAATGCTCATTACTGATATTTTTTGAAAATTCTTCGCCATCTCTTGATATCTGTAAAGCCGATGCTATAGATCCTTCCTCTCCCCAAGAGAAATTGCATTCCTCTAGAGTGAAGTTATTTTCACTTACAGATAATTGGTGTGGTTTCGAAACTAATTGTGATGGTTCTAAAACTAACTACGATGGTTCCAGAACTAATTGTGATGGTTCTAGAACTAATCTTGACCACTCCAATGACAATTTATATTCATTTAATGAAGGATTAACCATATCATCTATTTCTCATACATAATCTTGCAATGTTATCATAGCCAGAGAAGATAGATTTTGCTCATTAATATCAAGATTATCAACCCATAATTTTGCTTGATTATCAATAAAAGGTCATGCAGATGGATATAATGAAATTTGCTTAGAATTATTACCATTTGAAATAGTCATATAACCTGACCTGCACTCAATTAAGGCAATAACTATAGCTAACCATGGTCTCCCTAAAATAATGGGATAACCAAGTGTTTTACCTTTTGGCTGCAATATAAGGAAGTCAATTGGATATTCCCATGATTTCACTATTATTGCCATATCTTCAATAACTCTTTCTAGTTTTGCTACAGACTGATCTACCATCTATAATATGGTATTAGTAGGTTGTAATCCTATTAATGGGAATGTTTTCAAAGTGTCCACTATCATTACATTGATAGTTGCTCCCAAATCAATCAAAATGTTATGTATATCCTTATTCCCTATAAAAATAAAAATAATAGGGCTTCCAAGATCTCCATATTTAGGTAGTAGGAGTTTTCCTACTAATAAATCAACAAGTTTCCCATCTACCTAAATAGTCCTAGGGTACTGCTTCTTTCTTCCAGGTTTTTCAAAACATAAAAATTTGATTAACTTGTTCAACTTTGGAATATCCTTAATTTCTTGTAATAATGGTATTTTAATATTCAATCTTCTTAGTTCCTATACCAATTCATATTCCTTAAGTTCTATGGTTTCTTTAAGTCTTTCTGGAAATGGAATCTCAGTATAATTTCTTTCTAGTTCCTTATCTTTTTCTTTGTAATCTTCCTTAAGTGTAACTATGCTAGGGGTTTTAGCTTCTTCTGTCATCTCAGTGATTATAACAGGTGGGCTACTAAATATTTTTATAGATCTAGTTTGAATCTTTTTACAATCCATTATATTTAAATCAACTAATTTTTCTAGTTCTATTTCATATACAGGAGTTGTTTGTTTGTTTCTTGGGTTTGCTACTGGTTGTGTTGGCTTTTGGGTTTGGACTATGTTTTCAATATATGGATTTTGTGTTGGAGGTCCCATTATATCTTGTTGGTTCTAATTTAGATATGTTTTTCCTTGCACATAATTTCTAGGGCTCCATTTAGGTTGTGACCAAGCATAAGAATTTCCTTGACCAGACCAAGGTTGTTGATGTCCTTGAGTATTACCAAAATTGACTTGCCCAATCCTGAGGATGCCATGTGGGTTGAGGGGCCCAAGGAGGCTATCCCCAAATTTGTGGTACTATTTGATCTACCCATGGAATCATCCAGGGATTAGGAGTTGGTCTTTGCATAAACTGTCCTTGGTTAGGTTGTCTCTGAACAAAATTTAATTCTTCTATGGTGGATGATGTATTGGTCTGTTTGAGCTATTTTTTTATGAGTGGAAGAAGAGAACAAGCATTAGTATCATGTTATTTAGATTCATAGACAAGACATACTTCCATTTTATCCAAAGGACATTCCCTTATTGTATGCTTCTTCTTGCATCTAGGACATTACATGGCTAATGGTTCAAGTTGGGCATTTGATTTAGCTTGCAATCCATCCATGGTGGAGTTTAATTGAACTAATATGTCTGTTTTAAATTTTTCCAATTCATCCATCAATTTTTTCATATCTAGATTCAAAATTTTAACCATTTCCCCCTTTCTAGGTCTACCCCTTATTCTTGAATAGTTTTTATAAATTTCTATGATTTCATCCATTCTTAATTGAGCAATGTTTCTTCTACCAATTAAATCAAGGGTTTTCCTAGATTCATCATCCAAAGCTTTGAGAAAAATGGTTTTATTTAAATATTTTTCAAGTACAAATCCACATCTTTTACTCACAAAGAGGAATCTATCCAAATAATCTTCCATATTTTTATCTTCTTCCTGTTTGATTTTGAAAAATTCTTCCTTTCAATTTCTTCCTCTATAATAATCTTGATATTTGTCTAGGAAGACAGTTTCCATTTGTTCCCAATTGGTAATAGAATTATATGTTAATCCCATAAACCACCTCATTACTACATCCTTCAGGGTAGATGGAAACAACTTTAGTTTTTGATTATTTGTCTTGTTATCATAAGTCTAACATAGTACTTTAAACTCAAATAGAAATTGGTCAGGATCTTCAGATGACATTCCTTTAAATGTGGGCAAGTGTGCAGGTGAAATATTTTTCATAGTGGTTTCATCATCCTTGATCTAAATGTGATAGGTGAAGGTTATCTCAAGTTGTCTTCTAGCTTCTCATGCCATCTCTATGGTATTTTCTAATCTCTTCTCCCAAACAATGTGGTATGTGGTCTATTTTGGGGATGGTGAAAAGTTAGGAGTATGGGGTTGACTACTCAATTGAGAATAAAAACTTTCCCTCAATGGATCTTGAGAAATTTTTCCTCCCTAAGGTTTTACTTGGTTCTGGTGATTGATCCAAAAATTCCAAAGATGGAAGTTTTGCTTCTTGTCTTGTAGGAGATAATGGTGCCTCCAATTCTTGCTCAATGTCCTTTCTCAAATTAGAGGATGATGGAAATTCTTGTTCAAATATTTTGGGGAGAAAAACACCCTTAGAATTTTTTGGTCTACTCATAAATTAGAGAAAATTTCTTTAATTACTAAATGAATGATTATTGCTCTTGTTGACGCCTAATTAGAAAATTTCAACTAGTATTCCCCAAAAAAGGTGCCAAAAATGATGGGTGTCATCATCCCCTTCATTTAATCAACTTTCTGTTGATGTCATATTTAACCAGGGCTATGTTTAAAGCTATATGCAACAAAAAGAATTGTAGTGATTTAGTAATTTAATGGAGGTATTTGTATTTTTTTTGTTTTGGGGGGTTTCTAATGTCTTAAATATTTCTTGGTTAAAACCTTACTGGAATCAAACTATGCAAATATGCCAAAAATAAACACACATTGCAGAAATGAAATAGATTATTGGAAATAAACACATGTTGCAGAAATGAAATTGATTGTTGGAAATAAACACACATTTTAGAAATGAAATAGATTACTGGAAACAAACACGTGTTGCAAAAATGAAATAGATTGCTGGAAACAAACACACATTATAGAAATGAAAATTTAATCTAAAACACATGCAGGAACAAATTTACAATAAATCTTAAGTTTAAGAAGTTGGAAGCATTTATGAATTTAATAGAGTTACCTATTTACTTTTGTGAATAGAAATATAAATACCGATAAAAATGAAGATCTTGGTTCTTTGGAGGAGTGGGCCCTTGCTCCACCTAGAATAGGATTTGAACAATTTAATTTGCTTTCAAAATAGAAATGGCTAATTCACTGATAAAATGTTCTGTATTAAAAATGTACTAATCTATCCTTCATCTCTCTATTCTTCAATGATTTTCTCTATTTTCTATATTCTATATCTATATCCTTTCTAATAAATTCTTAGGTCTATATATATAGATGCTTTGATGGCTATAATTGTTTCATAGATAAGATAGAACTGAATCGTGCCTAGAATAGATGCTAAATTAAGATGTGGCTGGATGTCCAACTGTGTGATAAATGTCTTGATTCTGCAAGTTTGGAAAATCAGGAATATGTTTCTAATTTAATCAGATCATTGATCTAACAGATTGTTGGCCATTGGAATAGATCCTCATCAGTTCCATATCTAGGCACAAAAGTTCTAGAGCTTATCTTTAGGAGTACTGGAGCTAAATATAGAGTTTTGGAGCTAAGTCCAAAAATGTGACAACTTGAAATAGTATGGTGGAGTTTTGGAACTAACTGTGATGGTTCCAGAACAGATTCTACAGGTTTTAAAACTGACTATGATGATTCTGGAATAGATTCTGTAGGTTTTGGAACTAATTTGAATTGAGTCCAATGCTTCCAAAAACATGCAATCCACTTCATATTTATTCTTTAGCCTGATGATGACCTATTTTATTGCAAAACTAGAATTCTACAACACACTTGTTAGGAATTACAGGTCTTTTAAAATGTTAGAATCACAATAAAAAAAATATGGATAATCACATCCTAACTCATCTCAAATCAAAATAAAATTTACAAAATGCAATCAAACTTAATAGAAAGAGAGATTAAGATAAGGTCATTTATTATACATTTATTGGGCATATCCTGGCCTCATCAGTAAACTAGAACTTAAGCCTATTAATGATTCACATCTACATAAATTATACTATTAAAATAAGGATTGAACTCACCTTCTTATCTAACTTAAGCTTGTCCCTTGATTCATGAAAATTTCCACCTCACACACCTTTTTTCCTCTACTTTTGTAGACAACTTGATTAAAATAGAATCATGTGATTATCCATCACAAGTATTACCTAATCCTAAATATGGGTGCCCCATCTCTACCCATATCATGGTTCTCATGGATAATTTTTGTCTTTTACAAGATAAAATCCCATGGTCTTTTGTCTATCAAAATGCATTCCTTTCCACCCTTCACTACCTTCTTGTAATAATAGTTTGCCCTCATAAAGGTATACCTTTAAGCCTCATTAGACTTGTCCATGTCTAAAGCTATCATTCAAACTATTTGGGACACCAAAATATATCATTTGGGTCACAAAATTTCTAGCATTCTGTAGACTACTCCCTTGAAGGATAGCTACCCCATTTCTTGAACATTGCTTAGAAGATAGAATGTTCCCTTGAAGGACTGATACCAAAAATTAGAAACTTAGAACACTCCCATAAAGGATAGTTAAGTCAAATGTATATTAAAATAAATTTATTAAAGCTTCCTACATCGATCAAATTCACAAATAGACCCTTTTTCAAAATCAAAATAAACATCCCAAAGAAAGCTACAATTAGCTTTGCCTTCAGTAGACTTCCCGCATTGATCAGTCTACATTGAGCATAGGACATGGACTTGTCTAAAATTTGGTTCTTAGGTCACCTATAGAAGGGGCAAGCCTGCCCATTTAAGGTTATCTATGAATAACTTATTCCCTTACTCACCCATTTACCATTTACTTACCACTTATTCCCCTTCTTCTATTCTCTATGAATCAAGGGATTTTGAGCTTATTGGACACAACATGATCAAGACATAATTTTATCAACCAAAGTATGCTTATGTGAAGCATTTAAAAAGGCTAAGGTTCACTAAGGCCCACCTAACTTCGGTGATGTTTTTGGTATTTACCAATGAAAAGGCATCATGCTTATTTTTTCCCCATTATATTGTTGACTATTAGAAACATGCGTCTCCTAATTCTCCCACATTTCACCTTTTCATAACCTCACCCCCAAACCAAACAAGGCCTCTATCTTAGAGATTCCTTCTCCATCACTTAGTTTTTAGAGAGTATTACTCTCCACCCCTTTATCAAACCACTTTTTTTAATCAAAACTAATACTACCTTCAACCAAACCCAGACCATGTGGTATGTCAAATTGGGGAAACTCATTTGAAAACCACCTTGACCTATTTAGGGAATTTCCTTCCCTAAGATTTTTAGAGGTTACTCTTCTCCTTATTCCTTCCTCTTTTAATAATCGTCCAATCAAAACTAGAACTACATATGCCTAAAGTTTTTGTTGGATCCTATGTCCATGGAACTATGTAGGTCATGTTCATTTCCCTAGTGCATCAAGAGTCAGCTCAGTTGCCCTCTTTATAACATACCTTTCACCCAACCATTGATTATTATATTTATACCCACCTTTTACCATCTACCATTTGGAGATATCATTTCTCCATCCTTTTTTGACCTTTTGGGAAACATAATTTCTCCATCTTTCCCACTTGGGACAACTACATTTGGCCTATTTTTTTTTGTTGGATACTATGTCCACAAAACTATGTAGGCAACATTCATTTACATAGTGCATCTAGAGTTAGCTCGGTCATCCTTTACTTTTCAACCATCAACCATTGAATATTATCCTTGAACCATTACACCATGTCCATCTCAGCATTGACCATTTTGACCCAAACCTTTCACATAATTTATGATGACCTTGTTGTGGTCTTTTTGACCACATTGACTGACTTTATTATGTTGAACATTCAATCATTTGAATATTTTACACCTAGTACATGAAAAAAACATTAGAGTCCTCCATGGGATCACTTCTAATTTTAGATATCCACACACAGGATCACTTTTGAATTTAGATATCCCCATAAACATTGATCCATTTTACTTAGAAGGCTAACAAGTGTACCTAGCCATCACAATAGGGTCATGTGGTCCATTAGTCACCTGTCTTTTTAGCATTGAGCTTATTTTTACCAATATTTGCATCCTTAGTCCTTGCATAATCTTATCTATTGCATCTTGTGCATATTTTGGCATTAAAAATACCTAACTTTGAACCACCCTTTAGTCACCCACCTTTGTGACTAACATAAACCATTCATCAAACCCTGAACCAATTTGATTTTACCTCATCCTCTCCTAGTTTGAGGGGGAAATCCTACCATACTTGGGGAAAACCAACCTTCAATAAACAACATCTTTATTTTTATTTTATAACTTGTAGATACAAGTTGCATAATAAAAAGGGGCAAATATAAACACTATAAAATTACACACCTAGTTCTAGTTGCCGAAATACCTTAAACTTCTCTTTATCTCATTTCAACTACACTAATAAAGTCAAAATAATATATCTTGACCCAATCCCTTCACCTAACCCATTTAACCCAACCTCACCTTGGGTCTAGTTAGCCACTTAGCTAACTTAGCTTACCTTATTAACCCTCTTAAATCTCACCCTAGATTATGTTGGGTAGTTTACTAACCAACTAGCCCTTTCACCCTAACTGAGTTTAAAACCCTTTATCCACCCTTTTGACCCTCTTAAAACCCACTTCTACTTGGCACCTTGACCATCGATGGTTAGGGGTAACCATCAATGGTTATCCTAACCATTGACAATTAGGTCCCTCAGCTAGTAACACATAATCATCTACTTTTGAGGAAATTAGGAACAAAATTTAATAATTTTCTCTGCCTCATGCTCTAACAGATCATGAACACCTTGTAATCTTATCTTCTTACTCCATCACCTTTTAATTATAAAATGAAGTGAACAAGAGGAAAAGTGGATCCAAAAATACATATCCAAATTCTCCATTTAGGATATCTTCATATAGGTACTCAAGTCTTTCAGGTATTCCAAGATTCTTCATGAAGGTTTCTCCAATAGCCACCAACCTGAACCTCTAACAAATTTCTTCTAGATTTCCTTCAAGCACTGTTATGCTACTAAAATCTCTTAAAGATTATGTAATAATTTGATTACTTTCATTTTTATTTATTTTCATCTTCTCGAATATATCTATTAGGATCCTCTGCCTTACACCCTTCCCATCTCATTTCTATTAATTTAGACCCTCTACCTTTTCATCCTACCATTACCAAATCTTGAATAGACCTGTACACTCAGTCATACTAGATCTGCAAACTTCTTCCCATGTATATTTTGAGCATTCTTAGTCCTATTAGTTAATCACCAACAGTTGCCCCTAATTGGTGATAGTTACCCCTAACTGATGATGGTTACCCATAATCATTGATAATTACCCCTTTATGACCAAAACCCTCATTTTCTACCATTTAACCAACCATTGACTAGCCCTTATTTTCCCATTTTTTGTACTAGGCCAGACTAGACTAGATTAGAATAGAATAGAACATTCATTTTGTAAATTAACATTTACCTTTATGTTAATTTATTATATCTTTAGCTTACATTGTCAAAGTATTCATTTTTGTTACTTTTATGTATGCAACTTTCCTTTCTTCTACTTTTAGCATTAACTTGTATCAGAGAGTGGATTGACAACCTCCATAGATAGCTCACACGTTCTTAGATCTAGCACTAGTTAGGAAATCCACCCTTGTCTAATAAATAAGCTTACTTGAGTTATTTCTTATGTAGGTCATCTTCCCCTAGCAAAAGAAGAATTCTCTACTTCATATGGTTCATGCGTGCATTTCTACCAGGATTTTATACCATATCCATTTTATCCTTTTCTACAGCTTTTATCTCTTTATTTCTTCTTAGTCATAAAAGTGAAAATTCTAGCTTAAACAATTTTGTAAAGTAGAACAGATTCAATTCATTTGTATAATTTGTATGTAATCTAACATTTCGTAAACTTTTTATAACCAAGATATAAAGGCTACTACACATTAATAATTTGCATTCTTTAAAGCCAACTGTGAAGTGCCAAGTATCATGTATAACATCAAATTTAATGCTTGTGACAACTTGGTGATATGTGATTTCAACTTTTAATTTAATTACTCCTAAACATAATAATGTTTGATAGATTTGCTCTTTAAAGTAATCTAACTCATCTACTGCGCACATGGTGAAGTGCCATAGAGTTTTAAAGTTGTACCTATGATCATATTTACCCATTTTATAATGTTACGTGACATTATATGACATAAAAATTCATTTAATTTTGTTAAAAATTTAATATTATTTTTGTACCATTAAAAATAATATATAGATATATTATAATTTCTATAATCTTTATAAATGAAGTTTTTGTGATTCTTGTATTGAAATATTTTTTTCAAGAGTAAAGTTGCTTGGATTATAGTTTCATGTTTAAATTTAATTTATTTTACTACATTGATGTGATTTGGCCCTATAAATGATGATTTTCAAATCACTTCACTAGATATCCAATTGATAATGATGCATGGATCACTTAATTCCATTAATAAAAATGCACTTTTTGTGATGGAGAATGGATACATGATTTAACCTTTTTGATATGTGATTATTTTAATTTAATGCCCATTGCCTACCAAGCATTATAAATGTTCAATGGATTTTCTCTTCGTTGTATTTTTTTATGTACATGATGAAGCACCAAAGAGTTTTAAATCCATATCGATGATTGCATTTTTGACATCATAACGTTAAAGACCATTTTCATGTTATGTGGAATTATACACATCGTTAAAGGTATAAAAATTCATTTAAATTTATTAAAAATATAGTATTATTTCTGTATAATTAATAATATATAGATGTATTGAAATATATTATACTAAAATATATAATATATAATATTGATTTATAATCTATATTAACATATATATTATATGATATAATAATATTGATTAATATTAAAATATATTTTACAAAATATATAAATTATATATAATGTTAATATATAATTAATTATTTTAATATATAAAAATATTATGATATATATTATAGTATGTCAATTTTATTAACTAATATACTTTTTATATGTAGGGGTAAGAGGGGTTATGTGAAGCAAAAGAGTGTAAATTGATAATTAAACCTACTAGTTACTCCAAACCCATGACATTGATGTCAAAATAAGTTCATCTTAAAAATAATTGTGGGTGCAAACTTATTGAGATCTGAATCACCATTCAATGCTTTAGTCTATGATGGCTTGCATTCTTCATGTAAAGAGATATTCTCTTAGCACAATCACTATGTCAAAAGTACAACTCCCTTGGTTTTGATCAAGGGTATCTATATTTTATAGATAAGGAATGCCACAATTGTGGGTGATCAGGTTTTGTCTTGGTGATTACAATGGAATTTTTTTTTGGTTACATTTGCACTAAAAAAATTAGAAGCATCCAAGAAGAATTTTAGGTTTAGAAATATGATGAAAATTTGAAGTGGACATCTATATTTGAGAGACACCATCTATTCCAATGTGTATGCCTACTATTACAACACCACCACTTGTTTCTCCTAATAATTAATAATGTTACATCTTCACAAAAATGTGGATATAACTCTTCTTATTATGCATTGAAGAGCCTAATAATTATATGTAAATCATTACCATTAGTTCTAAAGTTCCATGATGATAATTTTACTTCTATTTCCATATTTTCAATTCTAAAATTTTTATTGTACTATGGTCTTGTCGCAGATTATTGAACATTTTCTAATTCTGATGATCCCTTATATGTGATCCAAAATCCATGGTAGGAGACCCATCAAGTGTAATTTATTGTGACAAGTTTGTTACTATTTTATTGGAATGAAATTACCTAAATTATACAAATTTACATTTAAATACAATCTATAAATAGATTCAAAGTATATATATAGAAATACTATATATAGTAAGTATTCTAAGGTAGACTACTTAATATGCCCTCACATAACCATATTAATTTAGATAAGCACATAAAATCCTTTCCCAAGAAGTCTTTTAGTTACTAGGTATTATTGTCACTTAGATTTTCACCCTTTTAGGAGATGTCTCAGCTCTCCTCATCCAAGTGGCACAATTAAAACACCTCTAGGCTTGTGGGCATCCAAAGAATGAGGTGAATCTTTAGGTAGGGCTAGCTCCCTTGATGTACCAATCTGGATCAATAATAAACCTAAAATTTGGCGGGGGGGGGGGGGGGGGGAAGGGAGAGAGAAAAATAAAAGCAAACTATCTTAAGGGAGGTGATACACCAAATAAGTCGATGATTTTCAACCAGCTGCATGTTACACATGAAACCAAGATATAAGTTATAAGTTATAATACTCTTATTAGTCTAATCAAAATTTTCCACCATTCTCACCATCGTGTCCACTATGCCAATTTTGATTGGCTGAGATGAAGTATCTATTTTAGGCTTTTAGGATTTATTTAAAGGCATGAAATTGACATAGGGATTTATATTAAGTCCTAAGCTTCCCTTCCATATGATTCTCATCTCTTGAAACCTCCTACAACTTGTAGAATACAAAAAACTATCAAGAAAATATTGTTTTATACCCTATTCATATAATTAAATATAACTCAAAAGGGTGGGGAGGATCTTGAGAGAGTTCCCTACAAGGTCCAATAATCATTTTAGTCAAAATGGTCCATTAGAATAAATTTATGTCTTTATCTTCCTAATCGAGTCACTAGCAAGGTTTTGAGTAGTGTTTACTCTTAGGCTTTATTCATAAAAACTTGATGTTAATCTTAAAAAAAAATTCCAAAATAAGGTTTTTGAGGACCCCTAATAACACCTCTAAACATATTTGGCCTCCATGTAAAGTCCCATGAAAGATGTGAGCACTTCAACTTGGCCTATCGAGTTCCTTCCTCCAATTTGCACAGGATTGAGTTAGTTTTGAGCTCAAAATTAAGTTTATCATGCTTCCTCTATATATTTAGAGATTTTAAAAACCTAGGATGAACCTATAATAATTATCCAATAGGCTAGGAATCATATTTCATGCTATAAGTGTAAATGACCTCTCATTTGAAACTTAGGCCTAGTCATGCCTAGAAGGCCTACCTATAAGTTTGAGGGTATAAAAATCCAAGGTGGAATCCAAAATTTAGTGGTATATTTTTCATATTTTTTTTATGTTACTTATATTCCCACACCTTCTATTAAGATCCAGACAGCTCACAGGTCATCTTTTTATCACCCTTCTCCAAAACTACCAGTTTGTGCATGAGGGGAAGTGCCTTCTATCTGAGATAAAATAGAGGGAACTTACCCTATTTATATAACAAAAAAATATATTTTATGGTATTATTAAAGTATTAAAGGTTTTATATACAATTTTTTATCTCTTTACTAGGTCATTTAACCTTCCAAAATCCTTAAGACCTAAGACAAATTGTATGTGGAGATAGATTGTACATGATCTGGAATGTAAACTATGTTTTGATTGCATAGAGTTATTTATTTGTATTATTTCCATTATTAAATATCCATGATAATATAATTACCATAGTTATTTAATTTTAATCTTCACCTATCCCTCTAATCTATCATATACCCCTCACATATCTTGACTTAGTCAAGACTGAGTATAATTTCTTGA
Source organism: Torreya grandis (assembly GCA_037957365.1). Classification (NCBI taxonomy): domain Eukaryota; kingdom Viridiplantae; phylum Streptophyta; class Pinopsida; order Cupressales; family Taxaceae; genus Torreya; species Torreya grandis. Next base: position 281,339 of record JARHVA010008205.1, on the reverse strand, counting down.
CTATGTTTTCTGCTTTCCCTTCTCAAGAATGACCCCTGTAATTATCTAGAATGATTTTAATTTAGATAAAATGATTAAATATATTATTATATTCATATATTATCATTTTAATATTGATTTAACTCACTTTCCACATTCTTATCACTCACACTCTCTCAATCACCAAGCTTACTCATTGTCTGACTCAACCAACAATAGACTATGCTTTTTTGCCTTAAAGGGGGATCACTTGTAGGTGATCATGTGTGTTTTATCTTAGTAAAGGTGATTATAAAATTTTAATCAATATAATTTAATCATTTTACACCTACTTTAACCCATTTAACTCATTCCTATACATTGTCAACACTCTTAATCACTAAAATTGCTCACTGTCAGCTGTAGATGGATGTTGAGGTTGTTTGTACAAATTGTCTCCATATCCTTATGTGAAATTAAGGTATTGAAGTTTCATAAGTATCTCAATTATGAATATTTAATTCCTAAAATCATATGTCATGCTTAATCATTTCTTCAAAACATGCATTAGGCTTTCTTTATTTCCTTGTGACTTACAAGACTATGTTTTCCTCTTTTAGGCTTAGCTGTAGGTGTATGCAGCATGTTTAGGATGTAATTTGACTTCCAATTTATATTATTATGTATTATATATATTCAAACCATTTGATAATAATTTTATCCTTGAAAAAAATCAATAAATGAATCAACAAGACTTTCAGCCTCACCTTGACTATTCAATGCATCTCTTTTTTCATCTACAGCTGTGTATATTGGTTTTAGGTTCTATTTTTGATCTCACTTAGGATTAAAATGTCTTGTTTATATAGAAATATCATGAAATAATTTTTGAGTGGATGGTTTACTTAAACCAATTGAATACTTCATAAATACCTCAAAACCTTCCTTGTACATTTAATGTTTAAAAAGTCTTCTATTGAATGTAGATAGCATTGAGTGATTTTAGTATCTTGAAGAGCAACTTAAGGGATTAATAAAACCATATTACTCAAATGAAACACATCTATTATTTTTAAAAATTATATGCCTATATGGGATCTTGAAAAAAAATGTACTTGAAAGCTCTAGATATCAATGCAACACTATATAAGAACTCCCAAAAAGGGCTTAGACCTCTATTTTTGATAGTTTTGAGAAATTATCCCAAAATGGTATAACATTTCTCCAAGTATATTTTTGTGTATCTACTTACCTCAACCTTCCTAAAAATTATTAAAAATAACCAATTATGTTTATACTCTCTAAACATCAAAGAATGCTCAAACACACATTTCATGCTCCACTAAGAAATTCCAGGTTGTACAACTGTTATAGATGACCATTTTGTGCGTTTACTTGCTCTATTAGATCTTGAAGTGTATATTGGAGTTTTTTTTTAATTTAATATTAATAAAATACATTTATGATCAATAATACATAACTTATATTCATTTTGTAACCATAATATAGAAGAAATCTCTAGCATTTGGAAAAAATGACTATAACACAACTCTTTCATTTCTCCTTACAAACTGAGTTGGTTGAGCTATAAAATCCTTTAAAAATTTAAAATTAATCATGCATAAAATTATATAAGGGATTTAAAATCTTCTATAACCAATCTCATCTACTAGATTGTATGAAAATGCTCAGACAAGATCAAAACTCACAGGGTGCACATATTAGTAAGCGAAAAAATATAGTCAACTTCATGAGGATGGTTCATAAATCATAAGACAAAATTATTAAAAATATTATTATGTAAATTAATCTATCTAAGTGTAATTTCACCTCTTGAAGGTGTTTGATCTAAAACTTCCCCTGCTAGTTGTACCAAGTACAAACCTAAAGATTGGTTTTGTATGTCTAGAAGGATGAAAAAGGAGCATAACATTTTTAGCTTATAATTGGAACTTAAAAATAATTTAAAACATGTAATTAAGATTTAATAATATGAAGATACATTCTTTGACCTCCTCCCTTGTGGCATACTTCCCCATGGGCCATATAAATGCCAAACTCTTCTCTTTTCCCAATAAAATTGCCCTTTCTTCTAAAGAACCTACCACTTTCAGTTAACAATGATTTATTAAGAAATATTAGGACACATGGGTCATGAAATCACCATTTTAAACCTTAAAAATTCTTTAGGATGATGTACAACACATTTAATGCCCATTTATGACCCCCAAAATGACTCAAAATGATAAATGTACTAAAAGACTAATTGAACAAGGATAATATGACATGAAATCACACTAAATGACCTATAATACACCTTAATAAATATATATTATACCTAAAAAACACCTAAAATATAATTTTTTACCTATAGGGGCCCCAATTTGACCTACAAGTTATGTTTGGTCAATACGTATGATTTTGTGTCACTTATATTAATTACCATTTCAGGGTTGAATTCATATCCAAATATTAGTTTTTAAGTTAAATAAAGGTGACTCACCCTCACAAGTATTTTAATTGGTGAATTAAATTACCTCAAAGGTATAATTCTTGAGGGGGCTAAAAATTGAGTCAAATCCCTATTAGACAATTTGCTTATGTTACATCTTCAAAAAATGTGGATGAAACCCCACTTATTACACGAGCCTATTATTTATAAATAATTAGCACAATATATATGTCAAAATTTCAAATCCATTGGTTTTGATCAAGGGGCATTTTTATTCACTAGATAAGGAGCGCAGTTGTAGGTGATCAGGTTTTGTCTTGATGATTATAATGGAGAAATTGATTTTGTTACAATGGTGCTAAAAAAATTAGAGGTGACCAGGAAGAATTTTGGGTTTATAAATACAATATAAATAATAATTAATAATGTTACATCTTCAAACAAATGTGAATGAAACTCCACTTATTATGCATTGAAGAGCCTAATAATTATTTCAAAATCATTGCCATCAGCTCCAAAGTTCCATGATGATAATTTTACTTCTAATTTTATGTTTGAACTTCTAAGATTTTTATTGCACTATTGTCTTGTAGCAGATTATTGAACATTTTCTAATTCTAATGATCCCTTGGATGTGATCAAAACCCATGCTAGGAGACCCATCAAGTTAGTAATTTGTTGTGATGAGTCTGTTTCTATTTTATTGGAATAAAATTTCCTAAATTATACAAATCTACATTTAGATACAATCTATAAATAGATTTAAAGTTTATTCTAGTGTGTATTCCTATGATTATACCACCACTTGTTTCTCCTAATAATTAATAATGTTACATCTTCAAAAAATGTGGATGAAAATCCACTTATTATGCAAGAGCCTAATAATTATTTATAAATCATTACCATCGGTTCTAAAGTTCCATGACGATCATTTTACTTCTATTTCCATATTTGAACTTATATAATTTTAATTGTACTATGGTCTTGTAGTAGATTATTGAACATTTTCCAATCTTGATGATCCCCTGGATGTGATCTAAAAACCCATGGTAAGAGAACCATCAAGTGTAATTTATTACAATGAGTCTATTGTTCTTTTATAATTTAGATAAGCACACAAAATCATTTCCCAAGAGGTCTTTGAGTTATTAGGTATGATTTTATGTCACTTATGTTAATAACCATTATGGGGTTGAATTCATCTCTAAATATTAGTTTGTAAGTTCAAAAAAGGTGACTCACCCTCAGAGGTATTTAAATTGGTGAATTAAATTATCTCAAAGGTATAATTTCATGGGGGGGGGGTAAAAATTAAGGAGTTAAATCCCTATTAGACAATTTTCTTATGTTACATCTTCCAAAAATGTGGATGAAACTCCACTTATTATGCAATAACATATTATTTCTAAATCATTAACATAATCTCTACATCAAAATTACAATTCCCTTGGTTTCGATTAGGGGGCATCTATAATCGCTAAATAAGGAGCATAGTTATGGGTGATCAAGTTTTATCTTTGTGATTTCAATGGAGAAATTGATTTTATTACAATGACACTAAAAAAATTAGAAACGACTAGGAAGAATTTTGGGTTTAGAAATATGATAAGAATTTGAAGTAGACATATATGTTCAAAAGTCACCATCTATTCCAATGTGTATGCATACTATTATACCACCACCACTTGTTTCTCCTAATAATTAATATTAATGTTACATCTTCTAAAAATGTAGATAAAACTTCACTTATTATGCAAGATCTGAATAATTATTTCTAAATCATTACCATCAGTTCCAAAGTTCCATGAAAATAATTTTATTTCTATTTCCATATTTGAAATTCTATAATTTTCATTGTACTGTGGTCTTGTAGTGGATTATTAAACATTTTGTAATTCTGATGATCCCTTAGACATGATCTAAAAAACCATGGTAGGAGATCCATCAAGTGTAATTTGTTTTGATGAGTCTGTTGCTATTTTATAATTTTGATAAGCATATAAAATCCATTTTTAAGATGTATTTAAATTACTAGGTATGATTTTGTGTCACTTATTTTAATTACCATTATGGGGTCAAATTTGTCTTTAAATATTAGTTTGTAAGTTCAAAAAAGGTGACTGACACTCACATGTTTTAAATTGGTGAATTAAATTATATCAAAGGTATAATTCTAGGGGAGGCTAAAAATTGAGTCAAATACCTATTAAACAATTTGATTATGTTATATCTTCAAAAAATGTGGATGAAACATGACTTATTATGAAATATCCTATTATTTATAAAATCATTAACACAATCTCTATGTGAAAATTATAACTCCTTTGGTTTTGATCAGGCAACATCTGTATTCACTGAATAAGGAGCATAGTTGTGGGTGAAAAATTTTTGTCTTTGTGATTTCAATGGAGAATTTGATTTTATAACAATGGTGTTAAAAAAAATTAGAAGTGACCAAGAAGAATTTTGGGTTTAGAAATATGATAAATATTTGAAGTGGACATATATGTTCGAAAGAGACCATCTATTCTAATGTGTATGCCTACTATTATACCACCATCACTTATTTCTCCTAATAATTAATATTAATGTTACATCTTCTAAAAATGTGGATGAAAATGCACTTATTATGCAAGAGCCTAATAATTATTTCTAAATCATTACCATTAGTTATAAAGTTCCATGACAATAATTTTACTTATATTTCCATATTTGAACTTATATAATTTTCATTATACTATAGTCTTGTATTGGATTATTGAACATTTTTTAACTATAATGATCCCTTAGATTTGATCTAAAACACTATGGTAGGAGACCCTTCAAGTGTAATTTGTTGTGATGAGCCTGTTGCTATTTCATTGAAATGAGATTTCAATTTTTTTATAAATCTACATTTGGATACAATCTATAAATGGATTCAAAGTCTATATAGACAAGTACTATATATAGTAAGTTTTCTAAGGTATATTGCCTAATATTCCCTCACATAATCATAATTTATATAAGCACACAAAATCCTTTCTCAAGAGGTCTTTAAGTTACTAGGTATGATTTTGTGTCACTTATTTTAATTACCATTTTGGGGTCTAATTAATCTCAAAATATTAGTTTGTAAGTTCAAAAAAGGTGAATCACCCTAAAAGGTATTTGAATTGGTGAATGAAATTATCTCAAAGGTATAATTATTGGGGGGGGCATAAAAATTAAGGTTTAAAATCCCTATTAAACAATTTGCTTATGTTACATCTTAAAAAAATGTGGATGAAACTCCACTTATTATGCAAGAGCCTATTATTTCTAAATCATTAGCACAATATCTACATAAAAATTTCAACTCCATTGGTTTCAATCAGGAGGCATCTATATTTACTAGATAAGAAGCACAGTTGTGGGTGATCAGTTTTTGTCTTGCCTATTATAATGAAGAAATTGCTTTTCTTACAATGGTGTTAAGAAAATTATAAGTGGCCAACAAGAATTTTGGGTTTAGAAATATGATAAAAATTTGAAGTGGATATATATGTTTGAAAGAAACCATATATTCCAATGTGTATGCCTACTATTATACCACCACCACTTGTTTCTCTCCTAATAATTAATAATGTTACATCTTCACAAAATGTGGATGAAACTCCACTTATTATGCAAGAGCCTAATAATTATTTATAAATCATTATCATTGGTTCTAAAGTTCCATGATGATAATTTTACTTCTATTTCCATATTTGAACTTCTATAATTTTCATTTTAATATGGTCTTGTGGTGGATTATTAAACATTTTCTAATTCTGATGATCCCTTGGATGTGATCCAAAAACCCATGGTAGGAGACCCATCAAGTGTAATTTGTTTTGATGAGTCTATTTCTATTTTATTGGAATGAGATTGCCTAAATTATACAAATCTACATTTATATACAATCTCTAAATGGATTCAAAGTCTATATATAGAAATACTATATATATATAAAGTGTTCTAAGGTAGAATGTTTAATATGCCCTCACATAGCCATAATTTAGATAAGGACACAAAATCCTTTTCCAAGAGGTCTTTGAATTACTAGGTATGATTTTGTGTCACTTATTTTAATTACCATTATGGGGTTGAATTCATCTTCCAATATTAGTTTCTAAATTCAAGAAAGGTAACTTTCCCTCAGAGGGATTTGAATTGGTGAAATTAAATTATCTTAAAGATATAATTCTGTGGGGGAGGGCTAAAAATTAAGGAGTCAAATCCCTATTAGACAATTTTCTTATGTTACATCTTCAAAAAATGTGGATGAAAATCCACTTATTATGTAAGAGCCTATTATTTATAAATCGTTAGCATAATCTCTACGTCAAAATTGCAACTCCCTTGGTTTTGACCCCAATATTGGGCTTCAAAGTTGATGTATTCAATGTGTTGTTGGCTGAAATCTTTAAGCTTGACTCTACATTGAGATATCACACAGCTTGTTGTCATGAATGAAAATTTAATGTTTATGGATTGGTATGGTGTAGACTGCTTATGCCCTCACATAACCATAATTTAGATAACCTCAAAAAATCTTTTCCAAAGTCTAGGTTTTGAGTTACTAGGTACAATTTTGCATCATTTATTTTAATTACCATTTTGGGGTCGAGTTCATCTCCAAATATTAGTTTGTTAATTCAAGGAAGGTGACTCGCTCTCATAGGTATTTGAATTCATAAATTAAATTATCTCAAAGGTATTTTATGGTAGCTAAAAATTAAGGATTCAAATCCCTATTACATAATTTAATCATGTAATTTAATGAACAAATATGAATAAACTTTTATAATTAGAATATTTATAATAAATAATAAAAATTTGTAAATATTTTTATATTAAAAAACTATCTAAATTTATTATTTATTTTTATTTATGTTTAAATTATAAATATTTTTATTAAATAATGTACATAATTGTTTAAATTTTTAATATGTTTAAATATATAAATATTTTGTTTAAATAATTTTTTCACATGCTTCAAAATTAGGCTTAAGTTTATATTTTTCTCTTTTCATTATTTTTTCTCATTTTTTTGTTCTCGCTTTTGAAAGCCAAAAAACATTCGTTTATTGACAATTAGGTTAACTATGGCATTAGTGGTGGAAGCATTGACCCCATTTTTCACTATCATTTCTATAGGCACTTCTTGTCAGGTATTTAATCTATGTAATGTATTGTTTTACTATATCGAAAATGTGTGATTTTTTTTGCTTGAGATGAACCTTTTATTCTTGTTTACTACTTTAAGTTATGAAATCATTGAGATTTGGATAGACCTAGATTTTTGTTATGAAATGGCTGAGATAATGAAATGGACTACATAATGAAATGGTGAAGATTAGGTTTGTTTAGTGCTTACTTGTATTCAATAGGGACCCAAATGGTGAATGTGAGGGGAAAGCTAACATTTTTTTATTAATTGTAAGTAAATAATGAAATGGTTGAGATAATGAAATGATAGAGATTATGATTGTTTAGAGCTTACTTATATTTAATAGGGACCCAAATGGTGAATGTGAGAATAAAGTAGACATTTTTTTATTAATTATAATCAAATAGTGAAATGGGAGATAATGAAATGGTAGAGATTAGTATTGTTTCATGCTTACTTGTATTCAATAGGGACCCAAATGGTGAATGTGAAGGGAAAGAAAAAAAAATTGTTACATATAAGCAAATAATAAAATGGTCGAGATAATGAAATGATGAAGATTAGGATTGTTTAGAACTTACTTGATTCAAAAGGGACCCAAATGGTGAATGTGAGGGGAAAGTAGAATTTTTTTAATTAACTATGATAAAATAATCATATTAAAAAAGTGTCATGATACGAGAGGGTTTTAATGGTTCTACCATCTCTATCCCATCATGTCATTTATCTATTGGTTCTATTCGGATACTACGAATTTTTTGTGTTTTATACTAAGTTGAAAAGTCATTTTTGGCCTATTCCAAGTTATTATTATATGAGATGAATTGTTTCCATTTTAGACTAAGTTGAAAATTCATTTTTTCGGGTGGTAAACTTTTCCCTCATGCTATGCCATAAAATTAAATGAATAATTGATTGAATAACACCTATCATTATTATTTGGGGTGGTGAAAATTTCCCTCATGCATCGATATTATTGGGTAGATGGGTTTCATATATCATTATATATTAAAAAATTATTATCAAATATCTACACCTATTATATAGGAGAAACTATTATTTGGGGAGAAGTTTTTGAGGGGTGAGAAGTAGCAGGGGGTTGAATATTTGTATGGCTGCTACTTTTTTTTCATTTCTAGCTATCATTTACATCTAATCAATTTTTTATTTTATTTTTCAAATAAAATATTTGTAGTAAAATGATCCTAATTTCTCTCAATAGTATGTATTACACATAATTTTTATAGTCTTTAGAGCACATCCATATATATTCAAAGCATCTGGTACAGGTCTTCTGATTACCCTATACATATCTTTGGAACATTCTTAGACTTATTCAAAGCATCCTGTGTATGTCTTTAGAGCACACCTAGATCATATTTAAAGCAATTTAAAAGCATCTTTGGAGTCTATTTTGAGAATTCAATCATTAGAGCTTGCTTGTTGAATACTAAAAATTATAGCCAAAAGAGTTGTAAAAACTATGTATTGCCTTCTCAAAATTACCCCTCATTGGGATTTTTTTTGGTACTCAAAATTATCCCATCCATGGGATGTGTTGCTATACTCAAAACTATGTTATTCATCCAAGTAAGACACAATAATAAGGTAATGAATCAGTAATAAATTACATACAAACAATGAATAAATTATATTCATATCTTACTTAGATCAAACTTTAACTATTAAATTCAATACAATATATAACCAGATGCAATACTTTAAGGATAGTTTATATAAATATGATGAGATATGAAATGTTCATCATTTCTCCCCCACACTTTACATTTTTTAAGTCCTCTCGTAAAGTAGTGGGATGATTGATCCTTAATATAAATTTCCTAATTCAAATCTCTGACTTAGATCATTAACTTAAAAATAATGGCCCTAGTAATGGTGGCCCCTTGGCAAGAATCCAAGATCTCTGATAACTGTATACACCTAGGATTCAAATTCAACTTCTACTTAAGAATTATAACACCACCATGAAGATAGAGGACATAAATATAGGAGGCCTAAACCTCATCCAAATCCAGACATCTGAACCTCTTTCCTCTAAGGACCAAATGACTATTTAACAAACATATTTGGCTCTTCTTAGACTCCATTTAATATTGGTGGGGCTGAGGACTTTCCTATGGTTCAACTCAATAGGTAATTTCTCCCACTTTTAAAGACTTAAATTGACACCATTGACATAATGGTGGTTTATAAAATATCTAAAACCAACAATATTAGATCTCAATAGCTCATGATACTTGTTCTTCATATGCATATCATACAGAGGTTGAAAAGAAGAAATAAGTTTCTTTGCTTCTAGAAATTGTGGTCTCATGCATAACCTAATGGTGATTTGTAATTATATAAATATATTATCATATTGTTACCATGACATTTGGTTCCTTAGATTGGAGTGAAAGGCACACAATTGTGTCTCTCCAACAAATAAATTTATCAAAAATCTAGATTGATATCCTAAAAACAAATTGAAAATATAGAACTCACAAATGAATTCCTACATTTCTTCAGTGCTCTTTATAAAAATGTCCATAGATACATTCTTATCTTCAATGATATGTGAAAAACCAATGGAAATTAACAAAATCTACAATATATAAAATTACTCACATAAGAAAAGAACATAAACTGATGAAGGTTGCCTACATGCTAATAGTTTCTCAAAAATAACACAACTATGTTGGATAGAAGACTATGATTTATGAAATTATAGTTGGTATTCTACCAATTACTTCTAAGATTCTTCCTTAAGTTTGGCATTTTCATCCTTCAATTTTTGAATTTTCTTCTAGGTGATATGCCAGGGAGAGATTATTTCATGTAAAAAAATAGGGAAAGAGGGAAAAACTCTTGTTAGACCCTCTGTCTAAACTATAATATCTTGTGTTTCTCTTTGCATGGGCTGAATAGAGGCTTGTAACTCAAAATTCCAAGTGGTGAGCTCTATTATTCTATTGGTATGTCAAAAAATCATTGTATTTGTATCATAAATACTTTATCTTAGATTATTAATTAGATTACATTTATCAACATTCGCATTTTACAAATCCATTATCTTAGTGTCCTTGATAGCAAGATAATTCTTCAAATCAGTAATCTAAGTGTCCTTGATAGCAATAGATTTCTTTAAATTACTCAATTGTTGGGTTTGTGAAAACATTACATTGTGGACCATAGTCTATTCAGCTTGTATTCCTTGAAGAATTATTTCTTGGTCACTAACTCTAGTAATAGATTCGTCCCACCTTTGTTTCAAATTAGAAATCATCAAGTCCTTACCTTTCAAAGTTGAATGAAGAACATCTAACTCTATTTATTATAGTTTTATTATTTCCTCATGATGTGATAAAGCCATGACATGCTGCAATTATTTTTCTTCATTAATAGAATGTGGAGAAGATGGATCTTCTTCAATCAAGGGTGTATTACACTTATCAATAATATAGGGCACATGATGCTCTACTTCTTAAGGTATAACTTCTTCTACTAGGGTTCCCTCTACAAATACAACTTCTTTTACAACCTACACATCTTATTATTCTTCTTCTTGAAAGATAAGTTGGTGAATATGCCAGAGTTTAGTTGGAGGAGGATGAAGGGTATCTAAAGAAATTCCCATTTGTCACTTTGATCTCTTACATAGTATCTTCAAAACCAATTGGGACAGAGATGACCATTCTATAATTTCAACTGTGGGTTTTTAAATCTAGATTGTAGTGGAAGGAGGAGAGGTAGAGCATGGTGTCTTTTTGGTAGGAACTAGAGAAAAAATTTGGAGGAAAGAGGACCAATCCTTTTAACCCCTTGGTTTACTAAGAAAATAATGGTGACAAATGAGTGTAACCAGTGCATGATGGTGGGTAGACCCAGTACCTCATCTTATCTTATGAGAAACATTAATCAAAGAATTTTGAAGGAAAGAGAGAAGAATGATCTTATATTGTTCTCAAATAGATCCTTTCCTCAAATTAAGAAGGAGTCTAATAACATCTCCACCCACTACTGTAAACTAACTATCACAAGTGATATATTTCATTATCCAGAAAACAACATTTTTCCAAGGTTGAGGAAGACTTTCTCTCATAATTCCCTTAGCCACTCCTTGGGGGGATTTGGCTAGTTTGGGGTGTGGCTTATTTCCTTAAAAAAACATATAAATTAGGTCTAAAAATTGATATTTTCAATGTCAAATACTCCATCTTTAGGAATCCTAGATAGAACACTAATTACAAAGGGATTCACTGGAATGATATTCCCTTTGATCGTACCATGATCTTCATCAAAATTATCATAGAATTCTTGCACAATTTCTTCATGGATTCGATAACACATTTTAAAAAATTCAACCAACTTGCTATTTCAAAGACATCTCTAGATAATTCATCTTGTAGTAATGCATCATAGAATTCTAGTTTACATTTTTTGTTTCTCCCACCCATCTTCAAAGCAAGAATTATTTAATTAAAAATATGACTATACTGTAAAAATAGAAAGCTCAAATTTGCATAGGGAATAGGGGAAACAATAGGTTATAGATACGACATAATAATTTCTAGTAGTAACAATGAAAAAATGAATAACAAAGTAGGTTATATGATGTGATTATGACAAGAATGACAGTTACAATTATGGTTATCTCTTCAGAGCATGTAAGATATAATGGGAAGGTGCTTTATCCAGTCAAGTATTAATATGTGTCATCAAGGTCATTATTGGTAGTATTGGGAGCAATAATTGTAATTAATTATTCATCATACAAAATATTTTTGAAAGACCCTCTATTTAAAACATAGTTGCATCAATCTTGTTTAAAAAGATCATTTGGAAACATAGTCACAAAATACCATCACATCAATTGCTTTGGAGATCTTTTGAAAACACCATCACATCAAATATGGATTATAGCATTGTTTTTCTAATGGAATTATTTTGATTCTCAATGATGAAGGTGGATTCTTCCCATTCATTATTTTTCATCTTAAGATCATAGCTATTAGTCTTTGGAGCTAAGTCACTATTCTTCGAAGCTAAACCTTCAGACTTTGGAGAAAAACTATAGTCCATTCAAAATTTGTTTATATATAAAAGTATAAAACACCTTATATATAAAGCACCAAATTTATTACAAAAACTTTTTATCTATTTATCACCTTATATATATAAATAAATAACCTTATATATATGGTGTTATTTTTCTGTATTTATAGCTAATTGCATTTGATTAATCCTTGTCTTGTATGAAGAACCACTTGGGGGCTATGTTGATGGATGTAATGGTTGAGCTAGAGTTTATCCCATATGAATAGAGAAATGGGACCTATTTTGACATAGTGCTTTTAGACATTCCTACTTCAGCCATGGATTTGAAATTTTGATTGATGAGATCGTATATTATCTTAATGTGGGATGAATGCACAGAAGACCTTTTTGACAAGTTTGATTAATGCAATGATGATGGTGATCCTAGTTCGTGACATATTAATGGGAAAGCTTGAAAAAATTTAAACTATTGATTTTAGAAATTAATCACTCCATAATTCAATTTATCTTTAATTTGAATTCAATTTTCCATTAATTTTATCTTTAAAGCTAAATATTTCCACCTTTCAACATGTGGCTACCACCTCAAATACAAATAAGTAATCATGTGACATGAATATGACTAAGATATGTAGTTATATAAAATTTGAGATACATGTAACCTTTTGATTAGATCTTATATTCTTGAAATGTAGCTTTGCATGATGACTCATCTATTTTTCACCCCCTGACAACCCTTAATTCATAGCGAGCTCTTAGGTGGTGCTTTTTAATTTTGATACCTTGAATGGGGAATCCACTCTTGTGCCTATTTGAAAGGTATATCAGGAGATAAATTTAAGTGTAAATCCACTTTTATACATGTTTGAAAGGCATATCCTAAGAGATACCTAGAAGGTATTACACAGGCCTTCAAAATATCATCCAATAGTGCCTTCTTTGTAAAGGAAAATTCCACTTGTTATTTAAAGGATAAATCCTCTCTTGTGCCTATTTGAAAGGTATCTCATAGATGATACCTTGAAGTTTAAATCCACTCTTGTACTTGAAAGGTATCTCTTAGGAGATACCTTGAAGATATTATAAGGGCTTTCAAAATAACACCTAGTAATGCTTTCCATGTAAAGGAAAATTGCACTTGTTCCTTGAAGGAGAAATCAACTCTTATCCCTATTTGAAATGTATCTCCTAGGAGATACCTTAAAGGGAAAATCCACTCTTGTGCCTGTTTGAAAGGTATCTCCTACAAGATACATTGAAGGTATTATAGGGCCCTTCAAAATATCACCTAGTAATGACTTCTATGTAAAGGAAATTCCACTTGTTCCTTACAAGAGAAATCCACTCTTGTGTCTATTTGAAGGGTATCTCTTAAGAGATAACTGGAAGGGTAAATACACTCTTGTTCATGTTTTAAAGGTATCTCTTAGGAGATACCTTGAATTTATTACAAATGCCTTCAAAATATCACCCAATAGTACCCTCTGTGTAAAGGAAAATTCCATTGGTTCTTTAAAGGAGAAATCCACTCTTATGCCTATTTGAAAGGTATCACCTATCAGATACCTTGAAGTGGAAATATAATTTTTTTTATGTTTGAAATTTATTTGATAAGAGATACCTGGAATCTATTACAAAAGCTTTCAAAATATCACTCAATAGTGCCTTTTATGCAAAGGAAAATTGCACTTATTCCTTACAGGAGAAATCCACTTTTGCCCCTATTTGAAATGTATCTCCTAAGAGATTAATTGAAATGGAATCCATTATTTTTCATGTTTTAAAGGTATATCTTAATATATACCTTGAATTTATTACAAAATCTTTCAAAATATCACTCAATAGTGCCTTTCATGCAAATGAAAATCCCACTTGTTCCTTACAAAAGAAATCCACTCTTGTGTCTGATTGAAAGTTATCTCTTAGGAGATAACTTGAAGGAGAGATACACTCTTATGAATGTTTTAAAGGTATCTATTAAGATGTACCTTAAGTTAGTACAAAGGCCTTTAAAATATCACTTTGTAGTGCATTCTGTGAAAATTCCACTTGTTCCTTGAAGGAGAAATCCACTATTGTGCATGTTTGAAAGGTATCTCCTATGAGATAAATTGAAGTGGAAATCCACTTTTTTTAATGTTTGAAAGGTATTTCTTAGGAGATACCTCAAAATATCACCTAGTAATGCCTTCTATGTAAAGGAAAATTGCATTTGATCTTTGAAGGAAAAATCCACTTTTGTCCCTATTTGAAATATATCTCCTAGGAGATACCTTGAAGGGGAAATAAAATATTGTGAATATTTGAAAGGTATATCTTAAGATATACTTAAAGTTATTACAAAATATTTAAAAATATCACTTAGTAGTGCCTTTTGTGCAAAGCAAAATTCCACTTGTTCCTTGCAGGATAAATCCACTCTTGTGCCTATTTGAAAGGTATATCCTAGGAGATACCTTTGAAGGGGAAATCCAATTTTGTACATATTTGAAAAGTATATCATAAGAGATACATTGAAGGTATTAAAAAGGCCTTAAAAATATCACCCAATAGCATGTTATGTGTAAATTTAAATTTCACTTATTTTTTGAAGGAGAAATTCACTCTTGTACCTATTTAAAAGGTATTTCCCAGGAGATACCTTGAAAATGGAAATAAATTATTGTGAAGGTATTATAAGGGACATAAAAATATCACCCAAAAGTGCCTTTTACATGTAAATTAAAATTACACTCATTCCTTCAAGGAGAAATCCACTCTTATTGTTGTTTGAAATGTATCTCCTAAGAGGTTCAGCTTGTTGAATTCCTCAAACTCCAGGAGGTGAGGGAAAAGAAATAAATGTGAAGATCATCTGAAAACAAGAGTTTAAGTGATGGTTCGACAAGAAGTAGTCAAACCCAAGATTTAAACTTGGATATTTAGTTTTCAAATATGATCAATGGGCTATAAAGATAGGAAAGCATTTAAAGTTTGATTCTCTTTGGAGAGGAAGATTTTGCATCATCAGTGATAGATGAGAAAATTATTTTGAATTATAAAATCAAGAGGGAAATTAATTGGAGATCCCCATCCATGGGATCGATCTAAAGCATTTCAACTAACCTTTCCATCTCTCCCCTTTGTACATAACTATCTAGTTTCCCTTTTTATTGTGTGTTTCCCTTTTCTTGTTATTTATTTCCTTTGCTTTATTCCCTTTTTTGTTTCCTTTTAAAAATAAGTGTCATTGCCACATGTGGATGATTTAATCACCATGAATCCTTTACTCAATCCTCTCAAATCTTTAAAACATTCTCTAAAATATGGTTAGTTACCCACCTCACCTATCATTAATGTCAGACACTCCATCATGCATGATTTACCATAATAATTACCATAAAATATCTTAAAAATGGCCCTTTGGGCATGTGTGTTGTGATTAACATTAATGAGAATTCTCATTTTTGAAATTTCCATAATGAGGCCACCAAGTGGTACTAGTGCATAAATACTCCTCTTGTTTGAAGCCAAATACTAGGCACTTTGAGATTTTATTAAGAGCATTGAGCAATTGAGATAAATGGAGAAAGAGTGTCTAAAAGTGAATGAGGTAGTAAATAACAATCAATCCATTTTTAAGGTAGAAACAAAGAGTGATTTTGAAGTAGATATCTCAGCATGGAGGCTTTTACATCCTCATATGGAAGTGACAAGCATCCCTCAAAATAGAGAACCCATAAAATGAGTAGTGGTGGAAATCATCCCCCTAAGTATGCCATGAGAAAATCCTACACTTCATCCCATACCCAAGAAAATTAAAAAGTGCCAAATACTAAGAAGGTAACCAAGGGGCCTTGCAAAGACAAGACTTTGGTAACTAATTTTATGGATGACATATTTGACCCAGAGTTAGCCCAAAATCCCAAGAATATAAGAAAGGGCACCCATGCCCAGATGATTGAGATGATCAGTAGTAAAGATATAACACTTTTATATGTAGAATATGGAATTTCACATTGGTACATCACATGCTTCCATATGTACACCCATGCCCTAAGGTTGTCACTCTTTGCATAGAGAGATACAATGTCATTGCTAGCATGATCAATGACAATGCCCATCTAAAGGTTAAAATGGGTGAAAATAAAATTAAGACAATGCTTTGTCTCCCATACGATCCCAAGGCCAATATATACAACATTGAGAGCCTCTAGAGCACCTAGGATTCCTTGAGAGACAAGGCATGCTTCCTCAAATCTCTCCTTAGGGAAGAGGTCATAGAAATGCCTCTATTGCCCATGTCCCTATTGACTTTTCCCACATAGCACTTAAAAGATACCCTATCCCTGGTAGCCTTCATCATGGGTATAGACTCCAATGACAATCACCATTCACCCTGTTGGTTGAATATTTTGTCTATTAGTGTATTGGTAAAGAAAATAGGTCTGATCAGCCAAAGTAGGAAGATTAGTCATCCAAATGTGTAAGTTTATCACATCAGAAGGAGACTACTCTCTCCTCTCATCAAGGGGAGGTTCCCTGTGGATATGCTATATATGTGTATAAACATAAAGTAATACTCAAGGGTATAACAAGCCATCCATCTCTCTTTCTTTAGAGATGATGTGTGTAAAACAAAGGAAAAACTCAAGGGAAATGATAGACAACACTCCTCTTCTTTCAGAAGAACTATTCAGCCAGCCATAAGAATACTCCTAGAAATAAAAGCAGAATGTAACTAAGGGTTTAGTAACCAGCAAATCGAGATACAACACAAAGTCTCTACCTAAAATAGTCAAGAGTAATATATGAAGGACAATGAGGGCACAAAGTCTTCTCAAAGTCCTTTACACAGTAATGAAAAGAAAACACACTGAAGGTAGCTATGGGGGCACAAAGTCTCTCCATAGTTGATTCTTCAAGACACCTTCCTGAATAATTTTACTAATACTACTTGTTAAATTAATGGAATATAAAATATATCAAGCAAAAAGACATAAGAACAGTTTCCTTAACAACAAAGATATCACAGCACAAAGTCTAAAAAAGTCCCTTGCTTTCTTATTCCAGTAACAAAATATGATTAATAAACTGAACACAAAGTCTCAATGATGCCTCTCAATTTGGGCAGAGTTTCATTCAGATTGTCAAAAAAGAGATGATTTTACAATAAGAGAGGGTCCCTTATATAGCCACTTGAAGGAGGACTCGAGAATAGTAACACATCATGTTGCATGGAAAATTGTTAGGAAGACAGGCTAAAACTTTGGGACTTTTTCCCTATTTAATCTTCTCAATGCAGATAAACAAGCCACATAATTGAAAGATTACAACTTTCAATGTCCACCTGGTGATCTAATCTTGTCTTCATCATTCCTCCTTTTTTGGTTAATTGAATCGGGTCCTGGATTCATTCATTATTCTATCTTTCCTCACTTTCTACTAGTTTTGGTCTTGAATTCTAGGAATGCATTCGGGTCTATAAATTCAAAGGATCAATAGCTATTTCATGGACTTTAGTATTGACATTTACATGCCCATCGATGTGCTCTCAATGGCTAGTTCATTGTCTTGAATTTGACATCTTCAAGCGCGTCACCCCTTAGTCCTCTTTCAACTTTCAACTTTGCCTTTTCAGGCCTTAAGAAATAATCCTTGAATGGGTCAGAAAAAGCCCTTTACTTTGGCCATCGAGAGTCCCCTACAAGGGCACCTGCCCTTCGAGGTCCTTTGGCAGCCCTTTGCCTTGGCAGTTCTCATGGACAAATCCCTGGGCCTTCTCCCGTGAATGTTTCCTCACGCGAAAGTTTCTCGTGGACAAAAAGTCTGGGGAAAATTCCTGCAGACAAAAGTCTGGGGAAAATTCTTGTAAAATTATTTTTTTCACCAAATCTTTAAACAAGTCTTTGGATTTTGCCCACATTTGCTTCTTTGATTTCTTTCAAACTTTTTTTTTGAACAAATTCTTTCGAACATAAATCTAAAAGAATTATGCCTTAGCCAATTTTAAATGCCTTAAACAAATCTAAAAGAATTACCTTTCAGCTTCCTTAAAAATGACCCTTCTGAAGGGTGATTTTATTGATTAAGTGTTCTCCGCAAGGGAACTTGTCCTTCAGGAAGCTTCCTTTTGCATTGAACTGTGCCTTTGAACTTTGGCGATGAACCATTCCATTAAACCAAGATGTTGAACCAATCAGTTGACCCAAAAATGGTTCAAGCCGATAGTTCAATTTGAATGAACTAAGCATTGAACCGAATATTGAAATTGCCTTTGAACCATGTCTTTGAACCAAAATGTTGAACCTTTTCATTGAACCAATCGTTGAACCAAGTTTTGATTCAATGGTTCAAACAAAGCTTTGAAAATGTCTTTGAACCTACTGTTGAACCTTGAGACATTGAATCTAAAGGATGAACTGAAAGAATGAACCAACTAAGTGAACTATTTGATTGAACCAAAAGATGCTAAAATAAAGGGAATGAATCACTTGAGTGAAATAAAGTGTTGAACTGCTTAGTTGAACCGAGTCATTGAACCATTCCTTTGGTTGAACCCACCGTTGAACCTTGAACCCGCTGAAACTTTGAACCAAAGTGGTTCAATGGTTCAATAGTTCAAGCTGCCTTGATTTGGTGAAGTGTTTGGAATCTGATGAACCAATTGTAATGATTGAACCTAGGCTTTGAACCAATCCTTGAAAATAAAGATGTTGAACCAAAGGATGAACCAAATGTTGAACTTGTTGCTGATGTTTGCTGATGGAGATTTTTGTTTAAACCAAGGCTCTGAATGAATCCCAGAGAATGACTAAGTGTTGAAAATTGATTCTTTTGACTAAAATCACCTGTAGAAGCCTTTGAACATGTATAAATAAACTTGCCTACACAGTCTATAGATTTTTCTTCTTGCTGAGTCTGTAGATTCAAGCTTGCAGAGTCTGTAGATTTTTTGAGAAGCTTGGAAAATGAGGAATTTGAATGTCTAGGACAAATTTTGGAAATGGAAGAGACAATTTTGGTCTATAAGACCAAAATAGTTCAAATGTTGTCACAAAAATGACATCTATTATTGGGGGACAACAGCTGGCTCCAGTTGGGTAACTTCTGTCAATTGAAAAATGAATTGAAAGGAGTAGAATCCATAATTTCAAATGTCTTCATGTGTACCATTGGGCTTCAGAGTCATACTACCCAGAAATGAAAGGCATCAAAAATAAAATAAACAAAACAAAATAGAATTAAAAACTGTACAAATATACATATATATAGAGGTAATGATCTGATACTTCAAGAGTTGAAGTGTTTCAAATGTTGCCCATTGTGGGGCAGAGAAAAAAGTGTGCCATCTTGGTATTTCAATAGAAAGCTATTTTCACCAATGTGTTGATGAATTATAAATGGGCCTCTCCAAAGGGAGTCAAACTTTCCATGCATTCCCTTTGGTTCTCTTCTTTTGTCCCACAATAGGACTTGATCCCCAATCTAGAAATCATGATTTCTAGCTTTCTGATCAAAGAGTTTCTTTACCAGACTTTGATGAGCAACAATTCTATCCACCACCATGGTTCGTTGTTCCTCTAGCTGAGTAAAGCACATGATTCTTTTGTCAAGATAACTCTCATATGTCTGATCTTCAACGGCCTTCACCAATTTCAAGGCTAGTAACTCTAAGGTGATTGGTATCTCAGCATTAATACCGTAAATAAGTTGAAAAGGAGACATACCAATTGCCCTCTTTGGTTTGATCCTGTCTACCCATAGAGCATCAACCAATGCTTTATGTCATGTACTTTGATTATCATCTGCTAACTTTTTGATAAAAGTTACCAAATTCTTATTGCTGGACTCAGCTTGTCCATTCCCTTGTGTAAAATAATCAAAAGAATGAGAGTGTAATTCCATAATGAAAATAGAAATGCGTAATCTCTTGAGAGGTGAAACAAGCTGCATTATCAGTAACAATTTTGAGTGAAACTCCAAACTTAGAAATGATATTCTCTTTGAGGAAGTTGCATACATCTTCTGAAGTAGCATGCTTAGTTGGGATTGCTTCTACCCACTTGGTGAAATAATTAGTTGCTGTAAGGACATAATCATGTCTAGCACTTGAAGATGGGTTTATTGTCCCAATAAAATCAACTCCCCATTGCTGGAAAAATTCCTCTATGATTACTGACTTGAGAGGCAGGGCATCCAACTTGGGTCTTCCAACAAATTAATGGCAAAGTTCACATTTCCTCACCCACTTATGTGCATCTTGGAAAAGAGTTGGCCAGTAATACCTAGCTCACAGAATTTTGTGAGCAGTCACAGGAGTAGAAAAAATTCCTCCATAGGCCAAATTATGGAAAGATTTCAAAATCTAGGTTTGTTGTTCTTTGTCTACACAGTGAAGGAATACTCCATCTATACTTCTCTTGTACAGGCCATTATCTCGAAGGACAAAATTGGTAGCTTTCAAGTTGATAGTCCTCCTTTCTTTGTAAGACAAATGAGCAGGACATTCACCATAAGTCAGAATATAGGCAATACCTAAGTACCATTCATTGGTAGTGGAGACAAAAAGGACTGTTGGTGTATCTTCCACTTCAACTTCTTCACGCTATGTATCTTTTGGCTTATTGTCAGCCATTAATTGGCATAGGCCTTTACCCCTGACCATCTTTGTCAACTTGATATCTAGATCAAAATCTTAGATCTTTGCAATCTAATTACCTCTTTTTGTGCCAAACTCATGTTGAGTTAATATAGACTTCACAGTAGTGTCAAGAACTAAGGCAGTAGTGTGTGAATTCAAAATATAGAAGTGGAAATTTTTGACTACTTTTACCAATGCATAGGCATGCTTCTCTATATTTGAATACTTCATTTCATGGGTTTTGAGAGGGCAAATCATGAAAGAGATGGGGGATTCCATACCTTCCTTGTCTTGTTGAACAAGAATCACTAAAAGAGTGTTCTTAGATGGATAGCTATATATAATGAAATCTCTATGGTAATCTAGACAAACCAAGGTAGGGGCGTGAGCAATGGCAGTCTTGATATCTTGAAACACTGATTTGCTGTCTTTAGTCTAGCTGAAGGCGGTCTTCCCTTTCATCATGTTCACAATGTGTCTTGTCTTCTTAGAAAATTTATGGATGAATCTGCATAAGAAATTCACTTTTTTGAAGAAAGAGTGAACAACATTTTTACTTGTAGGAAAATTCAGCTCTTGAATAGACTTGACTCTATCTGAGTCAATCTTTATGCCTTCTTTAGACACAATGTGTCTAAAGAGTTTCCCCTCTATTACTCTAAAAATAGACTTCTTAGGATTCAAGGAAATACCATTTTGGTAGCAGTGCTCCAGCACTTATTGTAAGTGGTGTACATGATCAGATCGATGCTATGAAAAGACAGTTAAGTCATCAAGATATACCACTATGAATTTGCCAATCTCATCTTTGAAGGCCATGTCCATAGCTCTCTAAAAGGTAGAACCAACATTTATTAAGCCAAAAGGCATTCTTATATATGCAAATACACCCTAAGGTGTGTTGAATGCAGTCTTGTGTTGGTTAGCTTCACCAACTTCAACTTGATTATAACTTGAGAAGCCATCCAGCATTGATAACATCTCTGACCTTGTTACTGTTTGAAGTACTTGATCCATAATTGGTAAAGGATAATTATCCTTCAAAGAGGCTTGATTCAGATTTTTGAAATCTACACAAATGTGGATTTCACCATTTTTCTTCCTTACAGGCACTATGTTCACAATCCATGTAGAATGATGGATTGGGAAGATGATTCTAGAATTTAACATTTTCTATATCTCAAACATAATAGTACCTAAAATTTTTGGATTGTATTGTCTATATTTTTTCTTGTAGGGCATTGAATCAACCTTGAGAGGAATGTGATGGCAGATTTCATCAGGTATGAGAGACTTTAGGTCTTCATAAGAATATGCTAAGACATCAATGTATTGATGGAGCAAAGAGGTGAACTTGAATCTTTCTTCAGGGGTGCAACACTTACCAATGTTGACCATCTTAGAATTTTCTTTGTTGGTCAAATTTACTTGGTCAAATCCCTAAGAGAAACTTGAATCTATTTTTTGTTGTCTGATGAATCTATCATGCTTGTCAAATAGCTTCTCAAGAGAAACCAAGCCTTTGGGAATTTTTTTTCCTTTTAGCTATAGGAATTCTCCATTTATATCTAAACTAGATTCAGAAACAAATTCAGACTTCTGAGATTCATTGCCTTCAAAATATAACTATTCAAAATTATCTTTTTGTTTCAGGAAAGCAATGATCTGATGATCATCATTAAATATTTTCCAATGATCAGCATTGTCAGGAATACTTGGTCTATAGACTAGCTCAATGATATACTTGTCTTATTTGAAATTTGAATGAGGAACTAAAAGAGTTCCTGAAATAGCAAGTGCATCAGCTCTGTCATTAGACTCTCTAGGTATGGCATAAATGTTGAAAGCATCAAAGCTTTCAATTTGATCCCAAACCAGGTTATGGCAGTGGTGTAACCTCTCATTCTTGGTCTGATATAGATTTCTCACTTGATAGACCACTAATTCAACATCCCCTTTGGTATGAAGAACTTGATGTCTCTTTCTTGATTATCCTTCATGCCAAGCAATAGAGATTCATATTCAACTATATTTTTAGTGTTGCTGAATTATAATTTATAGGATGAAGGAAACATATCTCCTTGAGGAGATATCAAGACAATCCCAACTCTCGAACCAGTAGAGGAACAACTACCATCAAATTTTAGAGTCCAAATTTCATTAGACACTGACTTTTCTTTAGAATTTCCTCCATCAGAGATGGAGGGCCCTTCTTCATCTATATATATAAATTAGTTACCCATACCTATAGATTCAAAAAGGATTTGAGCTTTAGGGGCTGACGTCTGGGTGACTACATACTTTGCTTCCTTTTCAGGGAGTAATCTCTTCATCATGCCTTGGATAGGGATCCTTGCCTCAGATAGATCCATGTTTAGTTCTCTTCCCATTTCCTTGCAAAAATTTTATCCAAGTAAAATGCCATAAGATGTTGAAACATCATCCACCAAGACAGTCATCTCAATCCTCTTGTCTAGAAAGGCTACAAATGCAAATTGGGCATCTTTGATTTGCCCCAGCAATGGTACTTGCTTATTCTCCATGGAGAAACATATCCCAAATGTCTTGGTTAGTGTGAGACCAAGAGACTCAGTGACTTTAGCAGGTATGACATTTTCAGATGCGCTTGAGTCTATAATATAGTTACTCAGCTTGTGGACATTGATTAACAAGGAAACATAGAAGGGTTCTATTTTTCCAAGAGCAGCTGGAGGAGTAATGACCAAATTATTTGGAATAGGTGTGTTCTTTGGAGAATCAAGAGTTATTTTTTTAGCTTTTTGTCCTGTAAGGATGGTTTGATTTTTAACATATTAAACCAGCTTATTCAGTTGATCCAGATTGGATTGCAAGTATTCAAATTTAGACATATGTATTTTTGTCTTTTTGACATGATCAATTATGTCAAATGGCTGAATCGAGCTAGGTACAGAGAAAGGTACTTCAACTTTTTGAGTTTTAAGAGGGATGGGAGGTGGGTTGGTTTGCAAATTAGGAGTAGAAAGTGAAGGTGAAATGTATGTATTTATCTTTTGGGTGATGACTGGATATTTTGATTGAAAAGGTAGAGCAGTCCCACATTTAACAATTGTGATTGATGGTTGAGGTTGTCCCTCTATCTTCTCTTTATTAGCTTGCTGGACTGATTGGTTTTTAGACCTAGTAAACACTACATATGATCCATATAAAGCTTCTCCTTTGCTTCCGAGTTCATCCTGGTAATTCAGGAAACCAATGTGGGAGTCACCAGCTGATTCTTCTTGATTGTCTTCAATAATATCAACATCATTTTCTTGGTTCAATTCAGGATAGAAAGAGAATTTTGATTCTGCTTCAAGGTATCCCATTGCTGAATTGGTTGGAGGAGCTTTCAGGGCAAGTTTCCCTAGTGGGGGAGGAATGCAATTTTGTTGCCCTTGGTTCCTGGCAACATTGCCCTGATATGACTGATTTGAGAATGTCCTTCTATATGTAGGAGCAGAAGACATTCCTTGAGCCATTTGCTTTTTGAGAGCAAGCAACTCATTTTCTAATTTCTTCAGCATTGGAACTATGGTGCTTGAAGATGTAAATTTAGAAGATGATGAAGTTCTGTTTTTATTTGGATCTCTTCTTATCTTCCCTGCTAAGATGAGATCATCTTCTACTTCAGTGGCCAAAAGTTGAGTTGTAGTGAGATCTATTTGACCAGCACGTCTCAAGAGAAAGACTTCAGGTAGTTGAGAATTAATGAAAAAGCATTTAATATTCTCAGTTGTATGTTTAGCAATTATAGGGATTCTATTTCTCAATTTGTCAAATTTATCTATGAAGTCTCTCATAGGCTCATGAGGATCTTTCTTCATCTGTGTAAGTTGAGCCAAAAGTGTATGTGCATCTTCTATAGGTTTGAATCTGGCTTCAAACTTAGCTTTAAGTGTATTCTAATCAGTCACAGACTGAGCCTGTAGATGGTAAAACCAATTTATAGTAGCACCTTGTAGTGTTTCAACAAATATCCTGACTGCTACATCTTCAAATTCTACTCTGATTACTCCACAAGCTATGCTGAATGATGTAATATGTTCATCAGGATGAACTTTCCCATCACCATAAAATTTGGGGAAATTCTTTCTAAAACTATGTGGAAGCTCATGTAGAGGAGGAGTAAGATTAAGAGGACCAAAAGCATTACCCCAGGGGCCTTGAACTTCCATTATAAGATTATGAAAAGGAGGGATAACAAATCTCAAAGGGGTAATTATAGGCACAACTTTATCAATAGTAGAAGTAGATACTTCGTCTGGTAATGGAGATTTGGCTTTAGTAGGAGGGAAGCTCTTGGTTTGTTGGAGATGAGATGGTGAAGGAAACAGATCAAACTCACTTTCTTGTACCAGCTCAAACACAGGGTAAATGATACATTTAGCCCTTTGGCTTTGTGTATACCTTGAATTTGCCATATTATGAAACAAAAATGGAAAAGAATTGACTTTGCTTTAGTTTGAAGCTTGAGGATTTAAACTGTGCGTTCTTTCTTGGTTAGCATGGAGGTGAATGGATAGGCTATAAATGGATAATGGGTATTTCTCCAGTAGAGTCACCAAAAATTATTGGTTGAATATTTTGTCTATCAGCATACTGGTAAACAAAATAGGTCTGATCAGCAAAAGTAGGAAGATTAGTCATCCAAATGTGTAAGTTTATCACATCAGAAGGAGACTACTCTCTCCTCTCATCAAGGGGAGGTTCCCCATGGATATGTTATATATATGTATAAACATAAAGTAATACTCAAGGGTATAACAAGCCATCCATCTCTCTTTCTTCAGAGATGATGTGTGTAAAACAAAGGAAAAACTCAAGGGAAATGATAGACAACACTCCTCTTCTTTTAGAAGAACTATTCAGCCAACCATAAGAATACTCCTAGAAATAAAAGCAGAATGTAACTGAGGGTGTAGTAACCAACAAATTGAGATACAGCACAAAGTCTCTACCTAAAATAGTCAAGAGTAATATATGAAGGACAATGAGGGCACAAATTCTTCTCAAAGTCCTTTACACATTAATGAAAAGAAAACACACTGAAGGTAGCTATGGGGGCACAAAGTCTCTCCATAGTTGATTCTTCAGGACACCTTCCTGAATAATTTTACTAATCCTACTTGTTAAATTAATGGAACAAAAAATATATCAAGGAAAAAGACATAAGAACAGTTTCCTTAACAACAGAGATATCACATCACAAAGTCTGAAAAAGTCCCTTGCTTTCTTATTCTAGTAACAAAATATGATTAACAGACTGAGCACAAAGTCTCAATGATGCCTCTCAATTTGGGCAGAGTTTTATTCAGATTGTCAAAAAAGAGATGATTTTATAATAAGAGAGGGTCCCTTATATAGCCACTTTAAGGAGGACTCGAGAATAGTAACACATCATGTTGCATGGAAAACTGTTAGGAAGACAGGCTAAAACTTTGGGACTTTTTACCTATTTCATCTTCTCAATGAAGATAAACAAGCCATGTAATTGAAAGATTGCAACTTTCAATGTCCACCTGGTAATCTGATCTTGTCTTCATCGTTCCTCCTTTTTTGGTTAATTGAATCAGGTCGTGGATTCATTCATTTTTCTCTCTTTCCTTGATTTTTGCTAGTTTTGTTCTTGAATTTTGGGAATGCATTCGGGTCTCTAAATTCAAAGGATCAATGGCTATTTCATGGACTTTAAAATTGATGTTTACATGCCTGTTGATGTGTTCTCAATGGCTAGTTCACTATATTAAATTTAATGTCTTCGAGCATGTCACCCCTTAGTCCTCTTTCAACTTTTGGCTTTGCCTTTTTGGGCCTTAAGAAATGATCCTTGAATGGGTCAAAAAGAGCCCTTTACTTTGGCCACCAAGAGTCCCCCACAAGGGCACTTGCCCTTCGGGGTCCTTCGACAACCCTTTGCCTCGGTAGTTCCTGCAGACAAATCCCTGGGCTTTCTCTCATGAATGTTTCCTCATGTGAAAGTTTCCTGTGGACATTTCCCTAGGGAAAATTCTAGTGGACAACAAAAAGTCTGGGGAAAATTCTCATAGAAAAAATGTCCAGGTAAAATTCTCGCGGATAAAAGTCTGGGAAAAATTCCCATGGAATTATTTGTTTTGCCAAATCTTTGAACAAGTCTTCAGATTTTTCCCACATTTGCTTCTTTGATTTCTTGCATACTTTTTTTTTGAATGAATTCTTTCAGATAAAAATCTGAAAGAATTATGCCTTAGCCAATTTTAAATGCCTTGAACAAATCTGAAAGAATTTACCTTTCAACTTCCTTGAAAATGACCCTTTCGAAGGGTGATTTTATTGATTAAGTGTCCTCTGTAAGTGAACTTATCCTTCGAGAAGATTCCTTTTTCATTGAACCACCCCTTTGAACTTTGGCGATGAACCATTCCATTGAACCAAGATGTTGAACCACTCAGTTGAACCAATCGGTTGAACCAAAAAATTTTCAAGCCGATGGTTCAAGCCGATAGTTCAATTTGAATGAACTAAGCATTGAACCAAACATTGAACTTGCCTTTGAACCATTTCTTTAAACCAAAATGTTGAAACTTTTCATTGAACCAACCGTTGAACCAAGTTTTGGTTCAATGGTTCAAACAAAGCTTTGAAAATGTCTTTGAACCTACTGTTGAACCTTTAGACATTGAATCCAAAGGATGAACTGAAAGAATGAACCAACTAAGTGAACTATTTGATTCAACCAAAAGATGCTAAAATAAAGGGAATGAACCACTTGAGTGAAATAAAGTGTTGAACTACATGGTTGAACCAAGTCATTGAACCGTTCCTTTGGTTAAACCCACTGTTGAACCTTGAACCCGTTGAACCTTTGAACCAAAGTGGTTTAATGGTTCAATGGTTCAAGTCACCTTGATTTGGTTAAGTGTTTGGAATCTGATGAACCAATTGTAACAATTGAATTTAGGCTTTAAACCAATCCTTTGAAATAAAATATGTTGAACCAGAGGATGAACCAAATGTTAAACTTGTTGTTGATGTTTGCCGATGGAGATTTCTGTTTAAACCAAGGCTCTTAATGAATCTCGAAGAATGACTAAGTGTTGAAAATTGATTCTTTTGACTGAAACCACCTACAAAAGCCTTTGAACCTGTATAAATGAACCTACCTACATAGTTTGTAGATTTTTCTTCTTGTTGAGTCCATAGATTCAAGCTTGCAGAGTCCATAGATTTTCTGAGAAGCATGGAAAATGAGGAATTTGAATGTCTAGGACAAATTTTGGAAATGGAAGAGACAATTTTGGTCTGTAAGACCAAAATAGTTCAAATGTTGTCCCAAAAATGATAGCTATTTTTGGGGGACAACACACCCCACCCTATAGACTTCCACCTTTCTCCCCTTCGAATCTCACTATCTATTCGCTTAGCTCTAAGGGAGCAAGATCCACTACTTTGCAGTAGTAACTACCTATTCCATTTACACTGCCATAGGGGATCCCCATTGTGGGAGAGATCATCCAAGCATTAGACCAGTACTAGTAGTAGGTAGATGTATCATATGGTTCTTAATCAAGCCCTTGATGTCTCCAAGGTGGATAATATTTTGCACACACTCGCTTAGCTAGAGTTCTAGACACTGATGGTGGTCAAAAGCTTGGAAAAAATATCCTTCAAGGAAATAATAGATCTGGATTAAGCCTTCAAGGCTCTTAAGAAGAAGACCCCATCAAAGGATGAAGAGTGGGTCCCTTATAGGTGGCCCTTCAAAAATTATAGGAATCCACACCTTCTTCTAAATTGTATAGTTTAAATTCGACTGGTCTAAGTGTTAGAGTTTTTTGGGTTCTCCCATCTATAGGTAGATGCCCCTATGAGTCACCAAGAATTATGTATCAATAATCTAAATTTGTTATTTTGGAGTAGTTCATTTCTAGATTTAGACTCTCTTGGTAGTTATAATTTCCTTAACACCTTTTGATGGCCCCCCTTTCAGCGTCTTTCTTCTTTAGTCTTGCATTCAAATTTTGTCCAAGTCCTAACCCTCATCCACTTCTGATGTGTGGTATCCTAGTGCTCATCTAGCTCAAAGAAACTTAGATCTCACTTTGGAGAAGTATCAATTTAGCATGTGTCACCCCCATAATTGATCTCACCAAGGAGTCCCCAGTACCTCTAGAGAAGTGTAGCTTAACACGTGTCATCTCTGCACTTTCTTGGAAGCAATGTTGGGTTGCCAGAGATTATAAGAGTGTCATTCATTGAAGGTGTGGGTCCTTCCTCATGAATAAAGCTTTTGAAACACTTTGAGCTTAGCTTAAAGTGTAAACTAATTATTTTTAGGATGATCAAGGTCATTAAATGCATCATAGTAGGAAAAAATCCAAAGGAGAACATGTGGGATCACCTCAATTCTCCCAAGTATAGTGGCCATAATATAATAGTGTAGTTACACCATATTTGGGATCTAGAGGCTAATTGCACTCATGAGCTTGAGACCCTATTTTAGTTTCAACAATGTCATTATGGGTGCGAGTGTTGCGATCTCCCATTATCACTTTCTCTAGGAATTTGCCTCACCTATATATTGTAGACTCTTCCCATTTAGAAGGGGCAAGATATCATTTTTGTGAATTATTATATTTTTATTCATCATTGTAATAGACTAAGAATAGCATAAGTTTGAAAATTTTCTATTTTGTAACCTTAACAAGTATGTCTCATAGGTGTGAAAAGATGCTTTGTATATGCCCCATTGTGGACTTCTATATTTAGTCTCCATCTATAATGAAGAATATGTGATGTTCTATGTTATTTAGAGTAAGAATTGTCTCTATTTATTATTTCTTTATTTTTGATTCTATAGTAGGGGAATTCACTATTGCATATTTTTGAAAGGTATCTCCTAGGAGATACCTTGAAAGTATTTCAAGGGCCTTCAAAATATCACCTAGTAGTGCCTTCTATGTAAAGGAAAATTCCACTTGTTCTTTGAAAGAGAAATCCACTCTTCCACCTATTTGAGAGGTATATCTTAAGAGATACCTTTCAGTGGAAAAACACTCTTGTGCTTGAAAGGTATCTCCTAGGAGATACCTTGAAGGTATTATAAAGGCCTTCAAAATATCACCAAGCAGTGCCTTCCATGTAAAGGAAAATTCCACTTGTTCTTTGAAGGATAAATCCACTCTTGCACCTATTTGAAAGGTATCTCCTAGGAGATACCTTGAAGGGGAAATCCACTTTGTGCATGTTTGAAAGGTATCTCCTAGGAGATACTTTGAAGGTATTACATGAGCCTTCAAAATATAACATATTAGTGCCTTCCATGTAAAGGAAAATTCCACTTGTTCCTTGAAGGAAAAATGAACATAATGGACTTTAGGCTAAACAAATTAAGCTAATATTTAATCATGATTTGACCTACCAAAAGCTAATAAAAGATCAATTTAACATTGAATCACAAAGAACTTAATCATGTTCAATTATAAATAAAATTCCATTTAACCTACAATATAAAAACACAAGCAATATTAGAAGGGGTAAAACCATGATTAGCTGAAAACATGTCCATTAATCCAAATGAGAGTTTGAAATACTGTACATCCAAAACATGCATGGATGATCTCCAAATTAGAAAATATCAATTAGAAGTGAGTGAGATTAGTTCCTATAGATAATAATAAATATTAAAGTTAGGGCTCGAGAACATATAAAAGATTAAACTAAGTGACATAGTTTAAAGTTTTCAACATGATAAAATGACCATGGCATAAAAATAGTCCAAGAAAATCAATGTCTCGAGGAAATTGTCTCAGGTGAATTATTTTGTAGGCCAAATTAGTAATGACAAATAGCCCAAAGGGTCTTTGCAAAAAAGGCTAAAGGGCACTTTTAGAATGTTTGAAGGGCACTTCTCATTGAGGAAAGGTCTGGGACAAAATTCCTGAAGGGCAAATGGCCATTCCAAAATGGCTAAATGGTACTTTAAAAAACATTGAAGGGTACTTTTAGAAATCCCAATGGGTAATTTCAAAAAGCTTGAAGGGTACTTTCAAAAATCTTGAAGGGTACTTTCAGAAGGCTTGAAGGGAAATTCTCATTGGAGAAATGGCCCTGAAGGGATTTTTCATCATCAACCATATTTCTTTGTTTTTCCCTTCCCCTTGCTATTTCATTTTATAAATAAATTCCATTGGCAGAAGTGGTTGACCTATTCATCATGTGTCATTTCCCCCAATTATCTCAAATCCATAAAAACATTCTCTTAAATATGGTTATCTACATACTTTACCTGACATTAATATCATACACTCCATCATACACAAATTCCCATGATGATCATCATAAATTTCTGGTATATGGATCTCTAGGATTATGTGCCACCCCTATTATTTATGAGGGTGTCTCTTTCTAAAAAATTCTCATGATGGACACACCTAAAAATGGTAATAATTCATAAATATCCCTTTTCTCCTTTCAAGCCAAACACTTGACACTTTATGATTTCAGAGCAAGCATTGAGTAATTAGGAAGGAAACAAAGAGGATTTGTAAGATGATTAAGGTAGTAACCATCAATCTAGTCTAATAGGAAGAAGCATAAAAGGGTCATTAAAATAGATACGAATATGGAGGCCTATATGACCTCATATGGTATTGGAAAACATCCCTCAAATCCAAGAACCTGATGTTCAAGTAGTGGAGGAGATCATACCTTTAATCACAAAATAGACAAAGCCTATGATTCAAGCCCTACTCAAGTGAAGGAGAAGGTGCCATATACCATACTAGTTACTAAGGGACCCTATAAAGACCAAGCTTTGGTAACTGATTTCATGGATAATATATTCAACCTAAAATTGAACCAAAAGCCCAAGAATTTAAGAGAGGGTACTTACGCCTAAATGCTTGACAAGGTAAGCAATAAATATTATAACACCTTTAGATGTAGATTATGGGAAAGCATGCTACCATAGTACATGGTGCCTCATGTACACCTATGCCCTAATATTATTACCCTATGCCTAAAAAGATATGATATTGACACTAGAGTGATCACTAGTAATAATCATTTAAGGGTAAAACTTAGTGCATATGATATTAGAGAGATGTTCTAGCTTCCTTATGACCCCAAAACCATTATCTATAACATCAAGAGACTCTAGATTATTTGGCATTCTTAGGTCAATGATAAGGTAGGTTTACTTAAGAATCAAACATAAGGTCAATGAGATGCCTCCTCTACCCATGCCTTGGTTGACCTTTCCCATGCAACATCTAAAAGACACTTTGACTATGCTAGCTTTTGTCATAGGCATGGATAGAGATGTCAACATCTACGACTTTTATCTAGGGGTACTCTTCTTATTGACATCAAAATAAAATAGGAAGGAATTAAAAATGTATTTTACTAAAGCCATTACTTCCAACATGAGGAATGAATTGGAGAATTTTTCAACAATGTGTACCTTATGGTACTCATCCTTCCTCATGCACTTGATCTTACACTAGAATTCCCATTTCTTTTCTAAGTATCTCTAGTTTGACACCTCTGATACTGATAATTTTACCCATGTAGTGGCTCCTATCACAATATGGACTAACATCCTATCAAAGACTGAGGACTAATATGAGATCTCAGAGTGGTTCATGTCTCATGTTCTCATGGATCTCAATTGAATGACCAACACTTCCAAGATGGAAAATTATCAACAAGTGTGGATCTTAACCAATAAATTCCTAGCTAACTAGTTCTAGGAATCCCACTTCTCTTTCATATGAGTAAGCAATAAATATTATAACACCTTTAGATGTAGATTATGGGAAAGCATGCTACCATAGTACATGGTGCCTCATGTACACCTATGCCCTAATATTATTACCTTATGCCTAAAAAGATATGATATCGACACTAGAGTGATCACTAGTAATAATCATTTAAGGGTAAAACTTAGTGCATATGATATTAGAGAGATGTTCTAGCTTCCTTATGACCCCAAAACCATTATCTATAGCATCAAGAGCCTCTAGATTATTTGGCATTCTTAGGTCAATGATAAGGTAGGTTTACTTAAGACTCAAACATAAGGTCAATGAGATGCCTCCTCTACCCATGCCTTGGTTGACCTTTCCAATGCAACATCTAAAAGACAATCTGACTATACTAGCTTTTGTCATAGGCATGGATAGAGATGTCAACATCTATGAATTTTATATAGGGGTACTCTTCTTATTGACATCAAAATAAAATAGGAAGGAATTAA
The DNA here is from genome assembly GCA_037957365.1 of Torreya grandis. NCBI lineage: Eukaryota > Viridiplantae > Streptophyta > Pinopsida > Cupressales > Taxaceae > Torreya > Torreya grandis. The sequence goes on along the minus strand of JARHVA010008205.1, from coordinate 247,816 downwards.
AAATGGATTTTACTAAAGCCATTACTTCCAACATGAGGAATAAATTGGAGAATTTTTCAACAATGTGTACCTTCCGGTACTCATCCTTCCTCATGCACTTGATCTTACACTAGAATTCCCATTTATTTTCTAAGTATCTCTAGTTTGACACCTCTGATACTGATAATTTTACCCATGTAGTCGCTCCTATCACAATATGGACTAACATCCTATCAAAGACTGAGGACTAATATGAGATCTCAGAGTGGTTCATGTCTCATGTTCTCATGGATCTCAATTGAATGACCAACACTTCCAAGATGGAAAATTATCAAGTGTGGATCTTAACCAATAAAGTCCTAGCTAACTAGTTCTAGGGATCCCACTTCTCTTTCATATGAGTATATAGTTTCAAAGGATAACCCTTCTAGTTTCCCCACACATTGACAGACAAAAACTTAGCCCTTGAGTTAACTTGCCAACATGATGCAATAGACCTTATCTATGAGGATGTGAAGAATAAAAAGGGTGTATATGATGTCTCCTTCTCAAGGGGTGGCATCATAGTGAAAAAAAGGCATCAAGGATGCCTCCTCATGGCCAAGCTATTAGAAATTGGCCTTGATTTGATAGGTGCTCAATGAGACTATGATCTGAAAGGATACATAGCTAAATTGAAGATAAATAGTGCTTCTAAGCATCAAAATCAACCCTACTTGGAACAAAGGAAGTTGGCCATAAAGGATGTCCCCTAAAATAATGTGGACCTAGGTCAGATGTGAAAATATGCCCTTAAACCATGGGAGTCTTTTTATGAAAAAGTCTAGAAATATGAGCTGACCCAAAAGTTATCAAAAAGAATGAAGGGAATAGTTGCCCAATTGACTTGGAGCACAGAGAAAAAAGTTACCTTCATCAAATACAGGTTTGAAACCAACAAGCCATATATGGGATTGTATGATGATGACCAAGATGAGAAGTTTAAGAAGCTCTAGGATGAGTTTCAACTAGAAGAGGTTGGGTCTGAGGAAGAATCTACTCCTAAGGTCAAAATGGGGGAATAAATACTAGGAAGACACTCCCATGGATGAATTAGGGGACATACCCCTAGAAGAAGATGTAGAAGAAGTGGAGGTAGTGGCCACCTAGGAATGTTCAATGTGGTTGAATCCCATGCCTTTAAATCCCTTAACCCCAAAACAACATCAAGATCCCTCTAGAAACCTTATGACTTGATCATCCTAGCTCAAGCACATTGAATCACCCATTTATATCCCTCTACTAGCCTCCCCTCAGAGGAATATCCACTTTGTAAATCCCTTACTTTCCACCTTTATGTCTTTCTCCACTACCTTATCCCCTTTATAGCTCTGCAATAGGTTATGGCATCATCTATTGTCTATCTAAGCACTTCGACTCCCTTTGTCACTTCATCATCTTCCATGGTATCCCCATTATAGGTTGTAATACCTTTCGCTAATCAAATTTATACCACTTTGGCCCTGATCTCCTTCTCATCCAATCAACCTGTCATCAACCCTGACCCCTTCTTTTTCACTATACCTATCTCCTCCCACATCCCTTTCCTCACTCCCCTACCTTCATCTTTTACCTCATCCCCCTAGTGATGCAATCCCTATTCACCCTACCCCATACACTCTCCTATTTATCCCCTTCAACCCTTCACTTTTGTTAACTCACTTCTATAGGCATAGGGCCCGCTACTTCATAACAATAATTGGATATCCTATTTGCACTTCCATAAGGGACACCCTTTATGGGAGAGATCATTCAAGTGCTAAACCAATTACAGTAATAGGTAGATGTATCAAGGGTAGATTGAAAGGCCCAAGTACAAAATAAAAGAAAAAAACAAGCCAAGAATTATGCCCAAGCTCACGTGCAATCATTTTATGACCCAATGCAACAATCTCTTATGGTCACTCACTTGAATCCCCAAGTAGTCAATCCTATTAAATAGATGAAACCAGGGCACTATGCTATCTAATTTATTAGTCTTAACATTAGTCAAGCCTAGCCTATTGAAAAATTTGAGCTTATGGAGGAGATGTAAAATTCCATGACAACAGACTATGTTAAGGTGGCCCATTAGCTAGAGAAGACTAAGTTAAATCTCTCAAGAATAAAATCTATGGTTGATCACCTCAATATTGAGGCTAAGGCTAAATATACTAACTTTAATAAGACAAATAGAGTTATAGGGTAGTATCTTTAATGAAATCTTCCAAATAGAAGCCAATTTGTGTAGATCCATTGAGAACAAGTTACAAGAGAAAGAGATAGAGCTGGATGAGATTCACTAGAAGATCTATGATGCAAATTTGTCATATCAACTATTGTAGAACTAGGCACAAAAGGACTCCTCAATCAAGGACCAAGAGATTAAAAAGATGAAAAATGACCTTGTAGCTTACCCCTAAGACACTGAGATCCTTCCCATAGTCCAACAACTATATAGATCCTATTAGGAATGGATCAATGCCATGGAGGTAAACCTAAATATAACACTAACCTTCATCACAAACATGAAAAAAAATTCCTATTAGGTGAGAACATTTTTTATTAGATGATTTCTTTCATCTCCTTAAAGGTCCCAAAGTTGTAGAGCCTTGTTTAAAAGCTCTACAATGCTTCTCTTGAAGCATTAATGACAATAGGGTTGACTAAGTAAAGGTAGGTAATGACAAAGGTTAATGATTTTTTAAGATAAAACAAGACAACAAATAATTACAAGGCATTACTTAATGCCTTGGATCAAATAACCTGAGAAAGGTGGGTAAAAATAGAACATTTGGTCTATTTAAGAATCCCTCCCCTTTCTTGGTAAATAATAGTGTCCTCCCTGAGGATCAAATCAATGCATTGCTTGAGTAAAAATAGGATGACTAGACCATATTTGTAGCTCTTGGTCAAGTGCCCAATGCCTCTAAGGTAGAAAACATATTGTACCCATTCCCCCAGTTGGATTTCCAGACATTATTAATGGTTGAGGGTTTGGGAAGCATCTCCTTCAGGGAGATGATAGATCTAGATAGAGCCTTTGAGGCTCTTAACAAAAATACCCATCCAAAAAAGGAGGAGTGGGAACCCTTTCAGGTATCCCTTCAAAAATTTTAGAATTTTTCATCATCCTCTCTTTTGTAGTTTTATTTCATCTAGTCTAAGCACCATAGTTTTGGGTTGTCTCACCTATAGGTATATGCCCCTATGAGTCACCAAGAACTATGGATTACAAATCCATATTTTTTCATTATTAGAGTAGTTCATTTCCTTCTTTGAGCTTTCTTGGCATCGATAAGGTTCCTTGGCACCTTTTGATGGATCCCTTTTCAGTGCTTCTTCTTCGGGCCCCCTTTTATAATTTTTACAAGGTCCTAGCCTTTATCCACCTTTCACACATGGAATTTCCATTCTTGACCTCACCAAAAAATCCCTCAACTACTTCGAAGAAGCACCCACATGACATGTATCATCTTCATGCTTACCCAAGAATTGTGTTGGTTTGTTAGTATTTAAATAAGTGACATTGGATGATAGTGTGGGTCTCCCTTTTAAGCAAAGATTTTAAAACACTTTAGGCTAGACCTAAGGTGTATTACTTTGATTTTTAGAGGCTAAAACTACTAAGCATAGTAGAAGTGGGATGTCTCTAAGAGTAGACACATGGTACCACCTCACTTCTCCCAAGTGTAGTGGTCTTAATAGAATAATGCATTTGACCCATATCTAAGATCTAGAGGCCAATTGCACTCATGAGCCTGAGACCTCCTTTTAGTTGCAATGACATCATCATGGTCATAAAGAGGGAATCTCAAGGCATCTCTTCTTCTATCATTTTCCTCTCCTATTTATTTAGAGCTCATTTCTTGTGTAAGGGGTGGCTAGCGATCATTTTATTTCTTTGCATTATTATTTTTATGGATAACCATTGTAATAGACTAGGATAGTAACAGTTAGCATTTTTCTATTTTATAACCTTAATAATCATAATTTCATCCTACATTTGTAAAGCATTCCATAATAAACTAATTTTTAACAGTAATATTTCTAGGCATCAATAGTATATACTAGGAGATTCCTTCATGGGTAACTTGAAGTATCTCTTAGGAGATAACTTAAATAAATTACAAACCTTAATAACACTGGGAAAGTTCATACTTGAGGTGTCCAATAGGAGATTGATTTGAGGGCCTTATAATACCTTCATGAGTAACTTGAAGGTATCTCCTAAGAGATACTTTGAAGATATTAAAAGGACCATCTAGGCAAAGGAAAATTTTAGAGGTATAACAAGGTATTTATTTGGATCTAAAACTATTAACGTAATAGGGAAAATTTGTTAAACTGGATTGAGGTGGAAAAAGCATGTGCACAAGAGGACCTAAAATGTGTTATCTCCTAAGTATTATAAATCCCTTCAAGTTATAAAGTTAGAAACCAGTAGTTCTTTCAAGGTGAAGGGGAGTTCTACTAGGAGATACATTCAATGTCCCTTTGAATGTATGATAACACCCTTTGAGGTGTCCATTAGGAGATTCCTTGAAGGGACTTAAAGTACACTTGTAAAACATCATGGTTAAATTGAAAGTATCTCTTATGAGATGTATTTAAGAAAAAATCACTCTTATGAATGATTGAAAGGTATCTCATAGGAGATACCTTGAAGGTACCGATTGATGGGCATTTTGACACATATTAGAAATATACTTTCCCTCATCTTTCTCCTTTGAAATAAATGTTTGTGGATTCCTTTTCCCATTAGATTATATTCACTAGTGCACATAATTTATTTTTGGTTTGGTCATACCTTATTATTCAAAGTATGAGTTAATAAATATATTATGAAGATTTAATATATATTTTGTATTGTAGTTTAGAATTAACATTTGTTGATATACATTTAATCACTACTCAAACATAAAAAATATTCATGAAATAATGCAATATAAAAATTTAATTTTACAAAAGATAAATATTTATATCATTTCAATTACTTTGTATAATGTCTTTAGGTGAAAAAAATTTAACACACTTAAAAGGCAGAAGGCAGCCTCACTCAAAGATAATTTGGATAAAAGGCAGAAGAAGGCCTCACTCCAAGATAATTTGGATAGAGTATCATTTGAAATATAAAAAATTAAATTAAATCCACATAAACATATTCTATTTTATGATGGCAACACAATTCCTCTTGTTGATTGGTATTTTAAATTGTTTAGTCTACCAAATATGCATCTAGATATAAACTTGTTTAGCACTACATCAAGAAAAGATTCTTCTTCAATTGGAATAATCCTGGCCTATGATAAGGATGAAGTTGAATATTCCCTTTAATTCCAATTATAAGTATGGAATGGAGAAGAGGGAATTATCCATCAAACTACAACTAATTTCAATAAATTTACACCCAGTAAAATGGAGTTGACAAAAAATAAATTTTATCCTTCTTGTGAAACATTTGGGTTTCATTTGAATAGCTATGACAACCTTCAAATGTTTGGGTTGATAGAAAGAGATAATTTGGTCATTAGAATACAAAACATGAACAAGGGGTAACAACTTATTCTACTTGCCACCATGTAAACATGTATTTAAGATACCCTATAGACATGAGAGAAAAACATTAAAAAAACAAGACAAGCAATGGCAACGTATTTGTATGTAGATTTGAAAGAGGCCATACAAGTACTCACATCAGTGGAGAAAAATAATATTGAAAAAAAGGTTGGATCACTTTTATTAACACAAAATTATGATGAGACACAGTGAATCTCTACATGGTATATTTCCTCTAGTAATTACACCTTGAAAATTATTGTAGGGCTTTGTGAATTGGGGGATGCAAATATCAAAATAAGAAATCTAAATGAAAAAGAGGTGAATGATATAATTCATTCATTTGTAAAACATAATGAGGTTCCAATGAATAATGATTTGTTAATCCTTTCGATCCAAGCAACCCTGACTATTTTATTGAATCAAAGGAAGTCCTAGAAGATATGATGGAGAAAAAATTGTAAGGTTTAAAATTTTAGATGGACAACACATAATTAAAGCACAAAAAATAATTATTTTAGAGGTGGAATACAATTCATAATCATTGAGAAATAAATGTTGTGTTAGAAGGCTAATATTTCTAAAAACTTGTACTCCATTCCATATTGTGCACAAAATATGTAATCAATATAATGAAACTAATGAAAAATTTATAAGGCTTCCATTTTAGAAAGAGTCCGATATGTGTTGGTTGAATATTTTTTCGATCAGCATACTGATAAAAAAAATAGGTCTGATCAGCCAAAGTAGGAAGATTAGTCATCCAAATGTGTAAGTTTACCACATCAGAAGGGGACTGATCTCTCCTCTCATCAAGGGGAGGTTCCTTATAGATAGGTTATATATATATATATATATATATATATATATATATATATATAAATAATACTCAAGGGTAGGACAAACCATCCATATCTCTTTCTTTAGAGATGATGTGTGCGGATCAAAGGAGAAACTCAAGGAAAATGACAGAAAGCACTCCTCTTCTTTCAAAATTACTATTCAACAAGCCACAAGAATACTCCAAGTAATAACAACAAAATGTAACAAAAGATGTAATAACTAGAAAATCAAAATGTAGCACAAAGTCTACGCTTGAAATGCTCAAGAGTAAGATATGAAGGACAATGAGGGCACAAAGTCATCCCAAGGTCCTTTACACAGAAATGAAAAAAAACACACTAAAGTCAATTATGGGGGCACAAAGTCTCTCCACACTTGACTCTTTAGGACACCTTCTTGACTACTATCACTAACTCTGCTTGTTGAATTAAAGGAACATAAGATATATTAAGGAAAAAGACATTAAAATAGTTTTCTCAATAACAAAGATATTACTGCACAAAGTCTGAAAAACCACTTGCTTTCTTATTCCAATAACAAAATATGATAAACAAATTGAGCTCAAAGTCTCAGAAGTGTCTTTCAATTTGGGTAGAGTTTTGTTCTGATTGTCAAAAAAGAGATATTTTACAATAACAAGATAGTCCCTTATATAGCCTCTTCAAGAACTCAGGAACAATAACACATCATGTTGCATTGAAATCTATTAAGAAAATAGGCTAGAACTTAGGGACATTACCCATTTGATTTTATCAATACAGAGAAACAAGTCATGCTATTGAAAGTTTGCAACTTTCAATGTCCACCTGGTGATCTGATCCTATCTTCATCATTCCTTCTTTTCTAGTTAATTGAATCGGGTCCTAGATTCAATTTGCTATTTTGTTCCTTCCTCACTTTTAGCTGGTCTTGGCCTTGAAGTCTATGAATGCATTTGGGTCTGTAGGTTCAAAGGATCAACATCTATTTTATGAGCTTTAAAATTTACATTCATGTACCCATCACTATGTTTTCAACGGCTAGTTTGCTGTGTTGAATTTGACGTCTTCGGGCACATCACCCTTTGGTCCTCTTTTGGATTTTCTATTTGGCACTTTTCTAGATTAAACTTGCCATTTCAAGCCTTAAGAAATGATCTTTGAATGGCATTCAGGCTTCTTGTTTTACATCTTCCCGAAGGGAAAGTGACCCTTCAGCTTTGGGGAAGCGTCCTTCTATTGGGCAGCCAGGAGTCCCCCACAAGGGCATCTACCCTTCGGGTCCTTCAGCGGCCTTTCACAGCTTTCCTGCGGGCATTTTCCCTGAACAAATTCCTATGGACAAAAAGTCTGTGGAAGTTTCTCACAGACAAAAAGTCCACAGAAATTGTTCCTATTGCTTTTGCCTTGGTTTCTTCGGGCTTTCTCCAAATTCTTTCAAGCTTTTTGTCTGAAGGAATTCCTTCGAAAAAAAAGTATAAAAGAATTAATTCTTGCCTTAGCCTTTCTTGAATTCCTTAAACAAAATCTAAAAGAATTACCTTTGCGGCTTTCTTTGAAAATGACCCTTCCAAAGGGTACTTTTGCTGACCAAGTGCCCTCAGTAAGGGCACTTTGTCCTTCAAGAGGCTCTTTGAACTTTTACATTTGAATCACTCCTTTAAACCGCTGTTGAACCACTTTATTAAACCAAGGCATTGAACTGCTTGGTTGAACCAAATGTTAAACCAAGGCTTTGAACCTCTTTGTTGAACCAAGGCTTTGAAACAAAATGGTTCAAGCTGATGGTTCAAGCCGATGGTTCAATTGAATGAACCAAGTTGATGAACTACTCCATTGAACCACAAGACATTGAACCTCTTTGTTGAACCAAGGCTTTGAACCTCTTCGTTGAACCAAGGCTTTGAACAAAAATGGTTCAAGTTGATGGTTAATTTGATTGAACTGAAGTGATGAACTAACCATTGAACCAAAAGACATTAAACCAACCGTTGAACCAAGTTTTGGTTCAACGATTCAAATAAAGCCTTAAACCGACTGACGAACCATTTGATGTTGAACCAAAGGATGAACCAAATGCATTGAACCTATTGCTCATGCTTGCTGATGGAGATTTTTGTTTAAACCAAGGCATTGAACCAATCCCAAAAATGACCAAGTGTTAGAAATCGATTCTTTTGATTGAACCCACCTACAAAAGTCGTGAAGCCTGTTGAACTTGTAGAAATGAACCTACTTACAGAGTCTGTAGAAATCAAGTTCATAGTTTTCTCTAAACTTGAAAGAGTCTATATATTTTAACCTGTAAAGCCCATTGAAATTGATCTGCAAAGTCTATAGATTTCCTCTTCTTGCTGAGTCCATAGATTTTCTCTTCCTGCTAAGTTTGTAGATTCAAGCCTGCAAAGTCTGTAGATTTAAGCCTGCAGAGTCCGTGGATTCAAGCCTACAGAGTCCGTAGATTTTTGAGAAGCTTGAAAAATGAGGAATTTGAATGCCCATGACAAATTTTGAAAAGGGAAGACACAATTTTTGTCTGTAAGACTAAATTAGTTCAAATGTTGTCCCAAAAATGAGTGATATTTTTTGGGGACAACAGTTGGCTCAAGTTGGGGAACTTCTGTCAATTGCAAAAAGAATTGAAGGGAGTAGAATCTAGAATCTCTAGTGTCTTCATGTGTATCATTGGGTTATGGAGTCATGTTACCCAAAAATGAAAGGCATCAAAAAAAGAAAACAAACAAAACAAAATTAAATTAAAAATTGTACTAATATACATATATACAGATGCAATGATTTGATACTTCAAGAGTTGAAGTGTTTCAGATGCTTCCCATTGTCAAGCAGAGAAAAGAGTGTGCCATCTTGATATTTCAGTAGAAATCTATTTTCACCAATGTGCTGATAAATTATAAATGGGCCTCTCCAAAGGGAGTCAAACTTTCCATGCATCCCCTTTCATTATCTCCTTTTGTCCCATAGCAGGACTTGATTCCCAATCTGGAAATCATGATTTTTGGCCTTATGGTCAAAGAGTTTCTTTACTAGAATTTGATGAGCAGCAATTCTATCCACCACCATAGTTCTCTATTCTTCTAGCTCAGTCCGGCACATGATTCTTTTATCAAGAGAGATTTCGTATGTTTGATCTTCAATTGCCTTTGCCAATTTCAAGGCTAGTGATTCTAAGGTGATTGGTATCTCAGCATTGATACCATAAAGAAGTTGAAAAGGAGACATACCAATTGCCCTCTTTGGTGTGATTCTATCTGCCCATAGAACATCAACCAATGCTTTGTGCCATGTCCTTTGATTGTCATTTGCTAGCTTCTTGATGATATCTACTAGGTTCTTATTACTAGATTCAGCTTGTCCATTCCCTTGTGGAAAATAATGAAAAGAGTGAGAGAGTGTAATTCCATAATGAAAAAAAAATTGTGTAATCTTCTGAGAGGTGAAACAAGCTACATTATCAGTAACAATTTTGATTAGAACTCCAAACCTAGAAATGATATTCTCTTTGAGGAAGTTGCATACAAATTTTGAAGTAGCATGCTTAGTTGGGATTGCTTCTACCCACTTGGTGAAATAGTCAGTTGATGTAAGGACATAATCATGTCTAGCACTTGAAGATGGGTTTATTGTCCCAATGAAATCAAGTCCCCATTGCTGAAAAGGTTCTTCTATAATCACTGGCTTGAGAGGCATAGTAGCTAACTTGCATCTTCCAACAAAGTGTTGACATAGTTCACATTTTCTCACCCACTTATGTGCATCTTGGAAAAGAGTTACCCAGTAATACCTAGCTTGCAAAATCTTGTGAGCAGTCATAGGAGCAAAAAAATGTCCTCCACAGGCCAAATTGTGAAAAGATTTTAAAAGCTGGCTTTGTTGTTCTTTGTCTACATAGCAAACGAATACTCCATCTATGCTTCTTTTGTACAAGTCGTTGTCCCAAAGGACAAAATTGGTAGCTTTCAACTTGATAGTCCTCCTTTCTTTGTAAGACAAATGAGTAGGACATTCACCATAAGTAAAGAAATGAGTGATACCTGAATACCACTCATTAGTAGTGGAGACAAAAAAGACTGTTGGTGTCTTTTCCATTTTAGTTTCTTCATGTTGTGTATCTTCTGGCTTATTGTCAGCAATTAATTGGCATAAGCCTTTACCCCTGACCAACTTTATTGGCTTGATGTCTAGATCAAACTCTTGGATCTTTTCAATCCAATTACCTTTTTTTGTAACAAACACCTGTTGAGTTAATATAGACTTGACTGTAGTGTCAGGAATGAAGGCAGTAGTGTGTGAATTTAGAATATAGAAGAAAAAATGTTTGATTGCTTTCACCAAGGAAAAATCATGCTTCTCTATATTTGAATATTTCATCTCATGGGTTTTGAGAGGGAAACTCATGAAAGAGATAGGAGATTCCATACCTTCCTTGTCCTGTTGAACAAGAATCACTGAAAGAGTGTGTTTAGACACATAACTGTATATGATGGAATCTTTGTTGTAATCTGGGCAAACCAAGGTAGGGGTGTGAATAATGGTAGTTTTGATATTCTAAAATGCTATTTTGCCTTCTTTAGTCTAGCTGAAGATCATCTTCCCTTTCATCATGTTTACAATGTGTCTAGTTTTCTCAACAAATTCGGGGATGAATCTCCATAAAAAATTCACCTTTTCGAAGAAAGAATGAACATCATTCTTACTTTTAGGCAAATTAAGCTCTTGAATAGACTTGACTCTGTCTAAGTCAATCTTTATGCCTTCTTTTGACACAATGTGTCCAAAGAGTTTTCCCTCTGTTACTCCAAAAATAGACTTTTTAGGATTTAAGGAAATACCATTCTGGCAGTAGCACTCTAGCACTTGTTGTAAGTGGCATACATGATCAGATCGACACTTTGAAAAGATAGTCAAGTCATCAAGATATACCACTATGAATTTACCAATCTCATCTTTGAAAGCCAGATCTATAGCTCTCTGAAAGGCAGCACCAGCATTTATTATACCAAAAGGCATTCTCCTATATGCAAATGTACCCTAAAGTGTGGTGAATGCAGTCTTGTGTTGGTCTGCTTTACCATCTTCAACTTGATTATATTTTGAGAAGCCATCCAACATTGATAACATCTCTAAACCTGTCACTATTTGAAGCACTTGATCCATAATTGGCAAAGGATAATTATCTTTCAAAGATGCTTGATTCAAATTTTTGAAATCTACACAAATGTGAATTTTGCCATTCTTCTTTCTTACAGGCACTATGTTTGCAATCCATGTAGAATGATGGATTGGGAAGATGATTCTAACATTTAACATTTTTTATATCTCAGACAGAATAATACCTGATATTTTTAGATTATACTGTTTGGATTTTTGCTTGTAGGGCATTGAGTTAGCTTTAAGAGGAATATCATGGCAAATTTCATTTGGTCTGAGAGACTTCAAGTCTTCATAAGAATATGCTAAGACATCTATGTATTGACAGAGTAAAGAGGTGAAATTGAATCTTTTTTTAGGGGTACAACACTTACCAATATTGACCATCTTGGGATTTTATTCAATAGTCAAATTCACTTGATCAAATCCCTGAGAGAAACTTGAATCTGTTTGCTATTGTTTGATGAATATATCATGCTTATCAAATAGCTTCTCAAGAGAAACTAGGCCTTTGGAAATTTTATTTCCTTTCAACTATAAAAATTCTTCCTTAATATCTAAACTGGATTCAGAGGCTGATTTATTATTCTGAGATTCGCTACCTTTAAAACGTAGTTATTCAAAATTGTCTTTTCATTCCAGGAAAGCAATGATTTGATGATCATCATTGAATACTTGCCAATAATCAGCATTGTCAGGAACACTTGGTCTATAGACCAGCTTAATAGTATACCTATCTTCTTTGAAATATGAATGAGGAACTAAGAGAGTTATTTAAATAGCAAGTGCATTAGCTCTGTCATTAGACTCTCTGGGTATAGCAAAAATGTTGAAAGCATCAAAGCTTTCAATTTGGTCCCAAACCAAGTTATGGTAGTGGCATAATATTTCATTCTTAGTTTGGTATAAGTTCCTTACTTGACAAACCACTAATTTAGCATCCCCTTTGGTATGAAGGAACTTGATGTCTTTTTCTTGAGTAGCCTTCATGCCAAGCAACATAGATGCGTATTCAGCTGTATTGTTAGTATTGCTAAACTATAGTTTGTAAGATGAAGGAAACATATCTCCTTAAGGAGATATCAAAACAATCCTAGCTCCTGAACTGGTAGAGGAACAAATACCATCAAATTCCAAAGTCCATATCTCATATGATACTAATTTTTCTTTAGATTTTCCTTCATTAGATATGGAGGATCCTTCTTGGTCTGTATTGCAGCCTACTAGTTTTTCTACTGTTCTTATAGAACTAATTTCTGAGTTGACCTTTTCAAGAATTATATCAGATGTTTCATGCACTTCATCTGTAGATAGAAAATAGTTTCCCATACCTGCGGATTCAAAAATAATTTGAGCTTCAGGGGCTGATGTCTAGGTGACTACATATTTTGCTTCCTTTTCAGGGAGCAACCTCTTCATTACACCTTGGACAGGGATCCTTGCCTCAGATAGATCCATGCTTAGTTCTCCTCCCACGTCCTTCCAAAAAATTTGTCCAAGCAAAATGCCATAGGATGCTGGGATGTCAGCCACCAAGACACTCATCTTGATTCTCTTGTCTGGAAAGGCTATAAATGTAAATTAGGCATCTTTGATTTGCCCCAGCAATGGTACTTGTTCTCCATGGAGAAACATCTCCCAAATGTCTTAATCAATGTGAGACCAAGAGACTTAGCTACTTTAGCTAGCATGCCATTATTAAATGTGCCTGAGTCTATAATACAATTACTCAGCTTGTGGCCATTAATTAATAGGGAAACATAGAAAGGTTCTATTTTTCCAGGAGCAACTGGGGGATTAATGACCAGATTATTTGGAATAGGCATGTTTTTTAGAGAATCAGGAGTTACATTTTTAGCCTTTTGTCCTGTAGGGATGGTTTGGTTTTTGACATATTGGACCAGCTTATTCAATTGATCAGGATTGGACTATAAATATTCAAACTCAGACATTTGTATTTTTGTCTTTTTGACATGATCAATTATGTCAAATGGCTAATTGAACTAGGTACAAAGAAAGGTACTCGACTTTCTAAGTTTTAGGAGGGATGGGAGGTGGGCTGGTTTGCAAATTTGAAGTAGAAGGGGAAGGAAAAATTGATGTATTTGCTTTTTGGGTGATCACCAGATCCTTTGACTGAAAAGGTAGAATGGTTCCACATTTAGCAATTATGACTTCTGGCTATAGTTTCTCTTATGTCTTCTCTTTATCAACTTGCTATACTGATTGGTTCTTAGATCTAGTAAACACTGCATATGATCCATCAAAAGCTTCTCCTTTATTTCTAGGTTCATCTTGGTAGTTCAGAAAACCAATATGGGAGTCACCAGCTAATTTTTATTTAATGTCTTCAAGAATATTAGTGTCATTTTCTTAATTCAATTCAGGCTAGAAAGAGAATTCTGATTTTGATTCAAGATATCCCATTGCTGAATTGGTTGGAGGAGCTTTCAGGACAAGTTTTCCTTATGGGGGAGGAAGGAGATCTTGTTGCTCTTTATTCCTGGTAGCATTGCCCTAATATGACTAATTTGGGAATGTCCTTTTATATGAAAGAGCAGAAGACATTCCTTGAGCCATTTGCTTTTTGAGAGCAAGCAACTCGTTTGCCAATTTCTACACCATTAGATCTGTGGTGCCTCTAGATGCATATTTAGAAGATGATGAAGCTCTATTTCTATTTGGATCTCTTATTATCTTCCCTACTAAGATGAGATCATCTTCTACCTCAGTGGCTAAAATTTGAGCTACAACAAGATCTATTTGACTAGCATGTCTCAAGAGAAAACTTACTTTAGGTAGCTAAGAATTAATGAAAAAGCATTTAAGATTCTCAGCTATAGGTCGAGCAATTATAGGGATTAAGTTTCTCAATTTGTCAAATTTAGTTATGAAGTCTCTCATAGGTTCATGAGGCTCTTTCTTCATCTATGTAAGTTGAGCCATAAGTGTATGTGCATCTTCTGTAGGTTTGAATCTGGCTTCAAACATAGCTTTGAGAGTATTCCAATCAGTTACTGACTGAGCTTGTAGATGATAAAACTAGTCTGTAGTAGCACCTTGTAATGTTTATACAAAAATCCTAACTGCTACATCTTCAAATTCTACTCTAATTACTCCACAAGCTATGCTAAAAGCTACAATGTGCTTATCAAGGTGAAGTTTCCCATCACCATAGAATTTGGGGAAGTTCTTCCTTAAACTGCGTGGAAGCTCATGTAGAGGTGGAGTAAGATTGAGAGGACTAAAAGCATTACCCCAGGGGCCTTGAAATGCCATTGTAGGATTATGAAAAGGAGGGATAACAAATCTTAGAGGGGTAATTATTGGCATAGCTTTATCAATAGCAGAAGTAAATACTTCATCTAGCAATGGAGATCTAACTTTAGTCAGAGGAAAACTATCTATTCATTGGAGATGAGATGGTGAAGGAAACAGATCAAAATCACTTTGTTGTACCAACTTGAATATAGGGTCAATGATACCCTTATCCCTTTGGCTTCGTGTATACCTTGAATCTGTGAGATTGTGAAATAGAAATGGAAAAGAATTGACCTTGATTCAGTTAAAGCTTGATGCTTTAAACTAAGCATTCTTTCTTGGTTAGTGTGGAGGTGAATGGATAGATTATAAATAGATAATGGGTATATCCCCAGCAGAGTCACCAAAAACTATTGGTTGAATATTTTGTCAATTAGCATACTGATAAACAAAATAGGTCTGATCAGCCAAAGAAGGAAGATTAGTCATCCAAATGTGTAGGTTTACCACATCATAAGGGGACTAATGTCTCCTCTCATCAAGGGGAGGTTCCCTATAGATAGGCTATATATATATGTGTGTGTGTGTGTGTGTGTAGGTTTACCACATCAGAAGGGGACTAATGTCTCCTCTCATCAAGGGGAGGTTCCCTATAGATAGGCTATATATATATATATATATATATATATATATATATATATATATATATATATATATATATATATATATATATATATATATATATAGAAAATAATACTCAAGGGTAGGACAAACCATCCATCTCTCTTTCTTCATAGATGATGTGTGTGGATCAAAGGAGAAACTCATAGAAAATGATAGAAAGAACTCTTCTTTCAAAAGTACTATTCAGCAAGCCACAAGAATACTCTAGGTAGTAACAACAAAATGTAACAAAAGATGTAATAACTAGCAAATCAAAATGTAGCACAAAGTCTACACCTGAATTGCTCAAGAGTAAGATATGAAGGACAATGAGGGTACAAAGTCATCCCAAGGTCCTTTACATAGAAATGAAAAGAAAACACACTAAAGGAAAATATAGGGGCACAAAGTCTCTCCACACTTGACTCTTTAGGACACCTTCTTGACTGCTGTCACTAATTTTGCTTGTTGAATTAAAGGAATAGAAGATATATTAAGGAAAAAGACATAAGAACAATTTCCTCAACAACAAAGATATTACAACACAAAGTTTGAAAAACCACTTGCTTTCTTATTCCAATAACAAAATATGATAAACAAACTGAGCTCAAAGTCTTAGAAGTGTCTTTCAATTTGGGCAGAGTTTCGTTCTGATTGTCAAAAAAGAGATATTTTACAATAACAAGAGAGTCCCTTATATAGCCTCTTCAAGAAGAACTCAAGAATAGTAACACAACATGTTGCATTGAAATCTATTAAGAAGACAGGCTGGAATGACATTTACCCATTTGATTTTATCAATGCAGAGAAACAAGTCACGCTATTGAAAGTTTGCAACTTTCAATGTCCACCTGGTGATATGATCTTATCTTCATTATTCCTTCTTTTTTGGTTAATTGAATCAGGTCCTGGATTCAATTTGTTATTTTATTCCTTCCTTGCTTTTAGCTAGTCTTGGCCTTGAAGTCTGTGAATGCATTTGGGTCTATAGGTTCAAAGGATCAATGGCTATTTTATGAGCTTTAAAATTGATGTTCATGCACCCGTCACTATGTTTTCAATGGCTAGTTCATTGTGTTGAATTTGATGTCTTCGGGCATGTCACCCCTTGGTCCTCTTTTGGATTTTCTGTTTAGCACTCTTTTGGATTGAACTTTCCCTTTCAGGCCTTAAGAAATGATCTTTGAATGGCCTTCAGGCTTCTTGTTTTACATCTTCCCAAAGGGAAGGTGACCCTTTAGCTTCGGGGAAGTGTCCTTCTATTGGGTAGCCAGGAGTCCCCCGCAAGGGCATCTACCCTTTAGGGTCCTTCGAAGGCCTTTCATGACTTTCCTATGGGCATTTTCCCCAAACAAATTCCCACGAACAAAAAGTCTACAAAAATTTCCCGCGGACAAAAAGTCCACAGAAATTGTTCCTATCACTTTTGCCTTGGTTTCTTCGGGCTTTCTCTGAATTCTTTCAGGCTTTTTGTCTGAAGGAATTCCTTTGGACAAAAATTCTGAAGGAATTGCTTCTTGCCTTGGCCTTTCTTGAATTCCTTAAACAAAATTTGAAAGAATTACCTTTGTGGCCTTCTTTGAAAATGACCCTTCTAAAGGGTACTTTTGCTAACCAAGTGCCCTCCGCAAGGGCACTTTGTCCTTTGGGAGGCTCTTTGAAATTTTGCATTTGAATCGCTCCTTTCAACCACTATTGAACCACTCTATTGAACCAAGGCATTGAACCGCTTGGTTGAACCAAACATTGAACCAAGGCTTTGAACCTCTTCGTTGAACCAAGGCTTTGAACCAAAATGGTTCAAGCCAATGGTTCAATTGAATGAACCAAATCAATGAACCACTCCATTGAACCACAAGACATTGAACCTCTTCGTTGAACCAAGGCTTTGAACCTCTTCATTGAACCAAGGCTTTGAACCAAAATGATTCAAGCCAATGGTTCATTTTATTGAATTGAAGTGATGAACTAACTGTTGAACCAAAAGACGTTAAATCAACCATTAATCCAAGTTTTGGTTCAACGGTTCAAACAAAGCCTTGAACCAACTAACGAACCATTTGACATTGAACCAAAGGATGAACCAAATGCATTGAACTTGCTGCTGATGCTTGCCGATGGAGATTTTTAGTTGAACGAAGGCACTGAACCAATCCTAAAAATGACCAAGTGTTAAAAATTGATTCTTTTGATTGAACCCACCTGTAGAAGTCGTGAATCCCATTGAAATTGTAGAAATGAACCTGCTTGTAGAGTCCGTAGAAATCAAGTCTGTAGTTTTCTCTAACCTTGAAAGAGTCTATAGATTTTAACCTATAAATCCCATTAAACTTGATCTGCAAAGTCCGTAGATTTCCTCTTCCTATTGAGTCCATAGATTTTCTCTTCCTACTGAGTCTGTAGATTCAAGCCTGAAGAGTCCGTAGATTTAAGCTTGCAGAGTTCATAGATTCAAGCCTACAGAGTCCGTAGATTTTTGAGAAGCTTGGAAAATGAGGAATTTGAATTCCCAAGACAAATTTTGAAAAGGGAAGATACAATTTTGGTTTGTAGGACCAAAATAGTTCAAATGTTGTCCCAAAAATGAGTGATATTTTTGGAGGACAATAATATGCATGTGACCTTATCAAATTGAGAGGTTGGAAGAATCTTGACACATGGAATAAAAAGATGAAATAAATACATGAAAAAGATAAACACTTGTTCACACAAATGAATTGTTTAACATAACAACTACAGGAGGTAAAATGCCTTTTTTTCACGGAACAACCCATTTGAGATTGTTCTGATAAGGCATTTGATTTTTTTGAAAGTGTTACTTTACCTAGTTTAGATAAACAAGATTTAAACTGTATTGGTATAATCGTACTTAGAAATATTCAAGGGATTTTAGATAAATAATAAGTAGAACTAGTAGATTTATTAGAAAAAATGGTCTATTTCCTTTTTGAAAATCCTTGGGTATAATAACATGGATAATTGGTGAAAAAAGGTGAACTTGGAAAGTAACATATTATAAAAAATTGTAGATTATTTTAGCAACCATGATATGACATTGCCACTAGACCAAACAATCACACTTGAAGAGGTAA
This sequence comes from Torreya grandis, assembly GCA_037957365.1. Lineage (NCBI taxonomy): Eukaryota > Viridiplantae > Streptophyta > Pinopsida > Cupressales > Taxaceae > Torreya > Torreya grandis. Next base: position 229,254 of record JARHVA010008205.1, on the reverse strand, counting down.
TAGAGCATTATAAATTTTTTGAGAATAGGTTTGATGATTTGTGTGTCCTGAATGAAGGTATTTCAAAAAATAAAAAGGTTGGGAAGCATTAACTCAAGATTCATTAAGCATATTAAAAACTTATATACATAATGATGGAGGTCATCTTCCCAAGATATATATAAAAAGACTCAATTGCCATTACAGGCCCCTTGTCTTTGGCAATCCATTTTAGAATATTTTAGTGAAATGTTCATTCTTGGTTTGAATGCCAATTTGATAGTTATTGATCTTCTAAATCTCACTAAATTTTTTAAGGAAGAACATCTTTACCTATTTCTTTAGGCATTGATTGAAAAATTTATTATTGAGGCCTTCAATGTATTCATCATCCACAAACTAGAACATTATCCTACCACTCAGACCTCTCTCAAGAATCTACATGTTGGTGATTTCCATTACATGCAAGATATGGGTGTCATACTATGGGGTCTAGATAATTATGGTTTTATTGGACACATATTATAGGTATCAATTTTTGTTATGATCTAGCTCATTTTTAGCTACAAGGTTTCCACCTTCATTCACAACAAATTAGATTAAAGGACTATTTTGACATCTATAAAGATGTGCCAACATTTCAAATGATTGGTTCACACAAAATAGGAAGGCCATTCAAAAATGAACTAGATACCATATTTTAGGAGACATGTATCTCTAATTTCAACTATATAGATGCATGTGACATGTTAGGGGTATATATAGGAGTTGGATTAGTGCATGCTTATACAAAATTTCAAATAAATTTATCTTGCATTATATAAACTAAAGAATAAATTATTTTTAATGTTCAATTTCAATCTTTTTTGATAAATTTAGAGCAACCAATACAAGAATAACCACTTTGATCAGTTTTAGGTGCATAAATTTTTTAATTTGTTTTATAATCATGTTTTATTTTCCAAATATAACATCTTAATAATATTTTAGTTTGTACGCTTTATTTTTCAAACCTATCATCTTAGCAATAATTTGATGTGTAGCACCAATGGCATTGCATACAAGTGAAGAAATAATAATAATGAAAAATCATATCAATGAACATGACACATTGTAATTTAAATAAGGTAACATAAGATCATGCATATTTTTTCAATTATATAACTTTTTATTTATCAACAATTCATAATAATGATAGAATATTTCTTTATCTATTTATCTCAATTAAAATATTTCACAACACAACTTTAGCACTTTATGTCTACAACACAATAACCCATGACACAGCTCTGTAGGTTTGTGCCTCCATGAAAACAACACAAATTAAAACTTTAAAACAAGTCACATTTTTAAAATACAAATATAAAATAAATTAATAATGATAATTTTTAGTTAATACATTATATAATACCTTACAAAGAATAAAGAACCAAAGTTTAAATGAAAAAGTGCGCCCATAGAAACTACAATAAGGTAAAAAAAAGGTGAAAACCCCTTTTAATAAATGCATAATTATACAATTTTATACAATTCTAGAATATATTAATTATATTTATTTATTTAAACACATTACAATTGAATTTTTCTTCATGGACAAAAGATTGTAGAAGATAATAAAATATAGATTTGCATCAGCTTGGAATTTGGAAGTGTGGTTCATTTTATTATTGTGTAGACTAAATGTGGTTGTATTTACCCATTAAAAAATTGTTTACAAGTTTAATTTACCCATTACAAGGTTGTTTACATGTTTAATTTACCTAGTTAAAAATAATACAATATGTGTTATACTATGTCTTCAATAAAATAAATTTTGATGCAGAGTATCCATGTGTTCTTTATCAATAAAAAATGAATAAAGTATATTGTGCTAGAAATAATTATATTAATATTTATTCAAATAATTTTTAATTTGATGTGTCCTATTAGAAGTATATGAATGGAGTTTGACTATTAAGGTGTATTATATTCATTTGAATTTAGTGATAGTGAACTACATCTTAGAAGAGTAAATCCTATTTTGTTTACTGTGATGGGTTACGTAAACATATAAATATGTATTGGTATGCATAAGAATAGCTGATACTTTAATTACTATAATAATATAGATTTTTTTTTATCAATGTTAAATTCCTATCAATGTCTATGAGAAATGAGTTATGGTAAAACCGAACTGATTCATATTATGATACATTAATGGTCAAGTTATAAGGATTCAATATGAACTTTTATATGCATATGTGTGTTACAAAATTAGAAATAGAAATGGTACATATGTGTACAATGAGTACTATAGTTACAATGTGCCTGAGCATGTACTTACTTTTATATGTGTTTATATGAATCTTTATAAGATTTAAAGAAATGAAAAAAATGAATCAAATGAAATGCATTATGTTTTTTGTTACAATAAGAAATGCAATTAAAATTCAAATCAATGACCAGTCTAGTTACATGTAAAAAAAATTCTTAGAAAATTTTAATTTATATCTCTTATAATATAATATTTTTAATAAATGATTCATTTCTTTTTTTAACAAATTGTAAACATTTCAAAGGAGGAACTAAAATTGAATTCTAAAAAACTATTGATTTTGGGGTTAGATGACTTATTATTTGTTGTGCACAAAATAAAATATATGAAAATGCATGATACAGGAAAAAAATAAGATTATAAAATTGAAAATATGTCATACTACATTCGAGATCATTCCAATGAAATTTTTAAGTTAGCACTGCAGTTATGTTCTCACATTGGCATTTGGTTAATGATAGAGGACAATCATTTGAGGATACTCATTCAAGCCATGGGTTACACAAGTTCAAATTTCATGTTTGTTTTGGGAAAAAATATTCTAAGCCATTTAATATAAACATAAAAAAATTGATGAAGTTATTTTTAAATGGACCTTTGGAGACGATTTTTTAATTGCCAACATGTTGTTCATTGACTACAATTCTCATAATTGTGTTCCAAATAAAAAATTGAAAATGAGTTTTTACATCAATTAGATATACTAGAAATGGAAGTCAGAAAGATGAAAAGGATTGGAGAATCAAAATGATGTCAATCATCACATTCTTGGGAGAAAGCAAAAAATCCATGCTAGCAGCTGTGAACCAATGTTTAAAAAGATGTAACTTCCCCTGACTCTCTCAAGTGTATTTATTGATTATAAACTATAATTTTAGTAATAAACATTATCATCAATTTCATACAAATCAATTATAAATTATTTCAGATATAGTTCAATTAATTTCAAAATAATTGATTCTAATCTAGAACTACTTTACTCTGGTTATTAGTGAAATTTGATTTATAGTTGGAGATTTATTGAAATTATTGAATTAGTATATTGACACTTACTCATTCAGAAGATCATCCCAATGAATAACAAACAATTTTCAAGATATTTTATTACGTAGATGAACTAGATTGATTATTATATTTTCATCCATAATTTGGCCAGTCAAATGGTGCCATGTGTCCCAAAAACAAAAGCTACTTCAAAGGATCAATGATTGATATGAAGGCCTAGAAAGGTGACACGAGTTTGAAATACTCCAATCTATTCAAAATGATTTATTCCCAAATGGTTTGAAATAATTCAATTTATTTGTAATATAGAAAACATATTTATGGAGAAAATATTTTCCACTCCACTTTAGTGGGTATAATTTCAAATTAATTAAAATAACCCAATTTAATCAAAATGATCTATGCTCGAATGGTTTGAAACAATATAAATTATTTATAATAAACAAAATTTATTTTTGGAGAAAATCTTCTTCTAAATCACTCCATTTTATAGGTATAAGTCTTAATTATTCAAAATATCTCTATTTACTCAAAATGATCTATGCCCAAATGCTTTGAAACAATCTAGTTTATTTCAAATATAATAAATTTATTTTTGGAGAAAATTCTCTTCACTCCACTTTAGTGGGTATAAGTCCATTTTATTTAAAATAACCGAACTAATTTGAAATGATCTATTTCTAAATGGTTCTAAACTCTCCAATTTATTTAGAATATATGAAATTTATTTTTTGGAGAAAATTTTCTCCACTCCGCTTTATGGGGTATAACTCCAAATTATTCAAAATACTCTAATTCATTCAAAATGATCTATGGCCCAAATGGTTTGAAATAGTCCATTTTATGTGGAACATAAGAAAATTATATTTGAGAAAAATTTCCCCACTCCACTTTAGTGGGTATAAGTCCAGATTATATGAAATAGTCCTTTAGTTTGTTTTTCTTATGTTTTTTGATACACTTAATTAGGGTGTTGAATTAGTTCAGTAGGTGGCTGACCTCATTTATTTTACCTCTATTCTATAACATGGGATAATAAGTGGTCGATCTAGTTCAGTAGATACTGACCTAGTTCAGTAAACTAAAATTTTATAATTATGTCTTATTTTTAACTTCTAATTAGTCAATAACATTGCATATTCAAATATTTAGATTATAATCTCACCTATATTATCAATTCATATGAAACTATTGAGTTCCTTCCCTTATATCTTCTTCCTCCCAAATCAATTACTCCATCCACAAATCCTCAATTTGAATCACCTCAAATAACCACTAAGGAATATTTCCAATAATTTTATCATAACATTGATTCATCTAAACCTCACCACACTCAAAATGGAGCATCTAATTCAATCAATATTAACTGAACCCACCCTCCCTTGAGTCTATAAGATCTTAAGAATAAATTACAACCCTCTAAATCTATAAGCTTAGATATTTCCAAACATCCTCCAAAATGGTACAATCATAGTAAGTTTTGTTTGTGGCATCCTAAAATAGGTTTTTATCATGATACATGTCATGATATTCACCATTTACTTCTTACATTATTACTTGGTCCAGAATCCAATATTTATATTGTTTCACATCAATATTATCAAGACTATATTCAAGCATCACATGTTAGGGCATCTTGTGATGCCCATCCACCTATCATTTCAAACATTAGGGAATCTTGAGATTCCCATACCTATATAAACTTATCCACTAGGGAATCATACAATCCACACTCTTATTATATATTTAATAATAAAATATAGATTCAACTTGAATAAATCTTCTAAGACACCTAGTCTTGTATTTCACATGCTCATCCTAATATAGACGTCAGCATAGATTTTGCTTATTATTTTATTTCATGTTTATTTATTTTTGTGTGTTTTATTTAATTTGGTTTAATTATACTATCAAAATTATTTAATTTTTGGTTTATTAGTTTTATTTCTTTTTAATACCACCATTTTTTCCTTTCTAGTTCATTAGTTTTATATCACACTATGTATGACAATTATTTCCTTTGTGGTTCCTAGGTAGCACCTTTAGGATTATAATTTTAATTATTATAATTTATTACATTTTATGTCATTATTTTCATTACTATATTTATAATTATTTGGTCCTTATTTACTTTCCCCCTCTTTTGGGATGATCACTAATTTCATTGGTGCTTGTATATCCCTTATAAGTTAGTATGGCTTCCATAGTGACACTAGTCTCATAGCATAGTCCCATGTTTTTTACAAAACTATCTTACCTCTTTATGATCAAATACAAGCATATTCATCATTGTATCAATTATTACATGGATGGATCTCTCATGATCTCCATAATTCCCTTTTTTCCTTTCATTTGAGGCACACATAGGTCAATTTTTAGATTGCATACTTAATTGTGGGAAAGTCTAGGAATATTTAAACACCATGGTATTTAGGTTCTTTTCTCTAGTGACTAAGTGTTAGCTCTCTTTTTTTAATCACCTATTTCACTCATGTTTGGTTCTTTTGAATCTATATGGAGAATGATCAAAAAAATACAAAAGAGTTAAAATTCAAATCATAAAATAAATAAAAGGAAAAAATAATATTAAAATTTAGATCACACAAAAATACATGATCTATATTTGACATGTATCTTATCTTATTTGAACCTCAAACTCCATAGTTAGCCTCATGATATAGACAAAGTAAATTAGGGTATGGTAGTATAATAGACTAGGGTAGGAGGTCTCATTATATCATATACTTATAGTGCCACCTACTTTCTCACGTAAGTACCCAATATTCATAATATACTAATGGATCTATGAGGGGTCATGAGGAATGAGGAACACACTATGGGAAAGTAGGTCCATTTAATTTTTATGCATATAACCTTGAGGGGATGATCTATGTACTTCAATTGTTATCCCAAGCTTCATGTTCATTAGTCAAAGTGTCTTAAGTCCTTGGCATTGGTAGTTATTAGCTTGCTCACTTGCCTAGTGTTTCTTATTCCTACTAAAGATGTTCACATCACCCATATGGTGCCTAAAACTCCTTATTTACATCACATTATTCTTGATATTCCCTTTGATGGATATTTATTTTAGCTGATCACATCTTTAATCACATATACCTAACTATATCTCTTGGTTTATAGTTTGTGATTTACATGATAATAAATTGGATAGGACTAGGTTTTCCACACAAACACCCCTTCACATTTGTTTTCCACACCATCTCATTATCATACTAGTCATGTCATTAGGTGATTATGTTTTCTTTGTTAGGAATAAGTGATTAAAATTAATTAATTATGTAATAATATTTAACATGGAAATCATTCCTCAGATCACAAAAATAGAGACATATGGAGAAAAAATTCAAATCTAAGGAAAAATACACACATTACACTGATATAATGTGATTCACCCAATGTGGGTTATATCCAACAAGAAGATCTCAATAATATTAATACAAGAGTAAACAAAACTCTAAACAAGAAACCTCTCATAGAGATCATTTTCTCTAACTTGAATTCACACCAAAATTATTGAGATGCAAAGCTACACCTCAAAACTGATCACACTGATCCTAGAAAGAATACAAAGCTCAAAACTCAATGAAAAATACAATGAATAATGTGTTACCCCTCTCCCCTATTTATACTTTTCAAAATACCTTGAAAAATGTGCCATAACCATAGGTATAACCATATCCCTACAAAATAAGGAACAAAATAAGGGAGGTTTCAACCACATAATCCCTTGATTCTCTCAACACCTTTAAATCATACCCACTTCCCAAAAATGTGCCAAAAAAGGGAAGTGGTTAAAATTCATCCCACCATTGTAAAAAGTAAATATTTCATGTTAAAATTATCCCATTAATTTTATTTTTACCTTAGGGGTGTTAAAATGAACTCCACATTTAATAATCTCCCACTCAGAGTTCATTTCCCCTTAAACAAAATTAAACACTCCTCCATGATCTTCACAAATACTAACCAAAGCTGAACATAACCTCAACTTCTCCAATGTGACTACCTTATTCATCATATCCATAATATTCTAGCTCGTATGTATCTTCTCTAGCTTCACCATGTTTTTTTTCCAAATCTATCCTGATGAAATGATACCAAAACTGTATGTGCTTCATCCTCAATTGGAAAGTAGAGTTCTTGGCTAAATGTATATCACTATAACTATCACTATGTAGTCTCCCAACTTCCTACTTATGCCCCAAATTATTAAGTAACTATTGTAACCAAATCATCTCCTTGCTAGCCTCTGTAACATTAAGATACTCAGCCTCTGTGGTTGATAAATCCATAAGCTTTTGTATTCAATAAATCCAACTAACCATTGTATCCTCGATAGTATATACATAACCTATCATACTCCTACTATTAACATCCCTGACCATATCCAAGTCTACATAGCCATGTAAAGTGTTTTTGATCCACCAAAACATAATGTTGTACCCATGGTTCCTCAAAAATATCAAAGAATCCATTTCACTACTTGTCAGTGCTCATAACTTAGATTACTCATGTACCTACTTACTACTCCCACTACATAGGAAATATATAGTCTAGTATATACCATATCATACATCAAGTTACAAACTACTGATGAGTAAGGTACCTTGGACATCTTTAGATTTTCTTCTTCTATATTGGGACACTACTCCTTTGATAATTTGAAATGGCTTGCCTAAGGAGTCCCAACCAAATTAGTATCCTACATACTAAACCTCTCCAAAAATTTCTTAACATACTCTTCCTAGGATAAGATCAACTTCTTCTCCTTCCTATCTCAAGTTATCCTCATACCAAGTATTTACTTCACTACACCCAAATCCTTCATAGAAAAGGAATCACCAAGCTACTTCTTGAGTATTTGAATCTATTGCATGTTCTTTCCTAAAACTAAAATGTCATCTACAAACAAGCATAAGATAATATAATTACGATCCTCAAATCTCTTGACATACATGAAATGGTCATAATGATACCTGGAGTAACCCTGTTCCAACATAAAACTATCAAACTTTTTATACCATTGTCATGGAGCTTGTTTAAGGCCTTACAAACTCTTTTTTAGTCTGCACACCAATTTATCCTTTCCTTCCACCTAATAACCCTATGGTTGTTCCATATATAATTCCTCCTCTAAATCACCATGAAGGAATGTAGTCTTCACATCTAATTTTTCTAAATGAAAATCCTCTACTACAACTATACCAAGTATAATGGTAATATAAGTCATTTTAACAATAGGAGAAAAAATCTCATCAAAATCAATACCTTTCTTCTATGTAAACCCCTTGACCACTAATTGGGCCTTGTACCTTTTCCTTCCACCATCCTCTTCTTTGATTTTGTATACCCACTTATTCTTCAATGCTCTCTTGCCCTTGGGTAGCTTAACCAAATCCCATGTCTAGTTATCCATGAGAGAACTATGTTCTTCTTCCATGGCTTGCTCCCACTTCTTCCTAGCATTTATCTACATTATTTCCTCAAAACATTCTAGTTCTCCACTATCAATAAGTAAAAAATAACTCAAATATGGGGGAAAATGTTGAAGAAATTTTTTACCCTAAGAGACCTTCTTACTATAGGATTTTGGGGTTCCTGTGTAGGAGGATCCTAAACTTTTTACTTGAAACCTTTACCATTCATAATATCATCTAACATTGTGTACTCTTTTTGTTCATGTTCTTAGAACTGGTCCTTATACATTGCTTTTTCTTTAAAGACAACATCCCTTGAACAAACTATTTTCTTGTCTCTAAGACTCCAACATTGAAAACCAAAGTCATCTTCACCATAACCAATAAGGGTGCATCTCTCAAACTTAACTTCTAACTTGGTCCTATCCTTCTTGGGAACATGAACCAATGCCTCAGATCTAAAGAATTTAAGAAAAATAATAATTAACTTTTTTACCAAACCAAACTTCCTTAGGTATGCCTCCATCCAAAGGCACTAAAGGTCCTCTATTAATTAGATATACCACTATATAACTACTTCTACCCAAAACATTAGGGGCAACCCTACACATAACCTCATGATCCTATCATGCTCCATGATTATCTTGTTCATCCTATCTGACACTCCATTCTCTTGTGATGTCCCTAAAATTGTCTTTTGCCTATGAATTATATTTTGTGAACAATAATCATCAAATGCTTTACTACAATACTCACCTCCATTATCTAACCTGAGACATTTCAACTTGAGACCTATTTCATTCTCAACTAAAGCTTTTAATCTCTTGAATGTTTCAAATACATTAGATTTCTTCTTAATGTAATAAACCCAAACTTTCCTAGTTGCATCATTAATAAATGTAACATAATAATTTGAACCACTAATAAAAGATACCTGAGTTGCCCCCCCTACATTCGCGTGAACCAACTCTAACTTAGTCTCCTTATTTCTAGGTCTAACCATCAATAACTTAACTTGATTCTACTTCTTATAAACACAATCATTACAAAAGTTCAAATCAACCTATTTCAATCTAGGTAACTTGTCTTTCAAGATCTCCATGCCCTTTCAGCTCATATGACCGATCTTATAGTCCCATAAAGTTGCATATCCATCTGTAAGAACTAAATTAAAGTGATTAACACTACTATTCAAATAAAAAGTGCCAATTTTCTTACCTCTCACAACCACAAGAGCACCATTGGTAACTTTACAAGAGTCTACTGAAAACATCACCGAACAACCCTCACTATCTAATTACCCCACCAAAATTATATTTTGCCTTAATTGTGGGATAAGCCTAACATCCTTTATTATCCATGTGTTCTCATTCTTCATATTCACATGAACATAACCTTTCCCTACTATACTACATGGTTCATCATCACCAAGATAAACATGTCCAAAATCTCCTTGTACATAATCCATAAAATGATGCCTATGTGGGGTGGCATGGAAAGAAGTCCCTGAATCTAATACCGAAGATTTAGAAACATTATCCAAAGAAAGAATTAAAGCATCCTGACTAACATTACCTATTTTCATATTTACCTTCTTGGTCTCCTCATGTTTGGTCTTCTTGTCCTGAATTTCCCAACATTCCTTCTTTGTGTGTCCACTTTTCCCACAGTACCAACACACCATCTTGGTTCTATATTTAGATCTTCCTTGACCCTTTGACTTTCCATGGTTTTATTTGATTCTATCCTTTTATCTCCCTCTAGTCTCCACCATCAAATCATTCCTTGATTCTCTTCCTTCACATTTCCTTGCTAAGAATCACACCTATAACATCCTCAAACTTTAAACTTTCCTTAACAGGGATGGCATTACTCACCGCCATAACTAGGCTATCCCAACAATTCGGTAAGGAGAATAAAATCAATAAATCCTTAACTTCATCTTTAAATTTAATACCAAAAAAAGTTAACATACAACCATATTTAAATTATTTAAATGATTAGCTACAGAACCATTTTTATATATTTTCATATTAAATAACCTTTTCATCAAAAATATTTTATTAGAGGCATAAGGTTTTTTATATAACTCCCCTAATTTCTTCATCAAGAAAATTTAGTCATCTCCTTTGAAATATTGAAGGCAATCAAAGATGTAAGGCACAAACATATGGCTCCTAGTGTTTTCCTATCGAGCAAATCCTAATCTACTTAATTCATACCTAAAGGATAGCCTATTTTTCCCACCAAAGGGAGATGAAGATCCTTCTAAAACAAGTAATCTTCCATCTACATCTTCTATAATTCAAAATTCTGCCCATTGAATTTTTAAACTCTAGATCTGCCATTATCTGCCATACCTCCCACTCAAGCTAATTTCCCTATGATTCACCACTTTAGGAAAACCACTAAAGCTAGATATATACTAGTTTTTAGGAATAAGTTTTTAAAATTAATTAATTATGAAATAATATGCAACATGGAAATCATTCCTCAGAATCACAATAATAAAGACATATGGAATAAAAATTCAAATCTAAGGAAAAATACACGCATAACACTGATATAAAATGGTTCACCCATTGTGGGCTACATCCAGCAAGAGGATCTCAATATTATTATAAACAAGATTAAAAACAATTATAAACAAGAAACCTCTCATAGAGATAATTTTCTCTATCTTGAATTCACACCATAATTCCCAAGATGCAAAGCTACACCTCAAAACCGATCACACTGATCATAGAAAGAATGTAGAGCTCAAATTTCAATACAAAACACAATGAATAATGTGATTCTCCTCTACCCTATTTATACTTTTCAAAATCCCTTGAAAAATTTTCCATAACCATAAGGATAACCATATCCCCACAAAATAAGGCACAAAATTATGGAGGTTTCAACCACATAATCCCCCGATTCTTTCAACACCTTTAAATCATACCCACTTCCCAAAAACGTGACACAAAAAATGGAAGTGGTTAAAATTCATCCCACCATTGTAAAAGGTAAATATTTCATGTTAAAATTATCTCGGTAATTTTATTTTTACCTTAGGGGTGTTAAAATCAACTCCACATTTAACATTCTTATATTATATCTTATAACCAGCACTAATTTTGAATTGTCATCCTTTCATGATTTTAATTTTCATCCATACATCATGTTCTTGTTTTATTTTTGTGGACTTCACTTATCTTACATTGGAAATTTGACATGCTTACTTGTTTTTCTTCATGCTTCACTTGACATGCTTATCTTACATTTTGATTTACATTATCATTTTCAGTCATTTATGCTTTCTTTGTGTCTTGATTGGACATACTTATATTACATGAGCTTACTTTTATTTACATACATATACTTATTGATCACATTGATATTTAATTTACTCACAATATTTTACATGCTTCCCAATGTGATTTAGTATGTTCTATATTCATTTTTTTCATTTATGTTTTACATGCTTTGCAACTTGATTTAGTATGTTCTACATTCCTTTTTATCATTAATGTTTTACATGCTTCCCAAAATGATTTAGTATGTTCTACATTATTTTTTTTCATTTATGTTTTACATGTTTCCCAACTTGATTTAGTATGTTCTACATTCCTTTTTATTTTTTATGTTTTACATGCTTCCCAATGTGATTTAGCATGTTTTACATTCATTTTTTAAATTTATGTTTTACATGTTTCCCAACATGATTTAGGCTGCTATACATTTTGTTTTCTACATTCCTTTTTGTCCTTTATGTTTTACATGCTTCCCAACATAATTTAGTATATCCTACATTCATTTGTCATCATTTTTCATTTATATGCTTGATATTTTGGTCCTAACCTAGCCTTCACAATCCTAGGTTGCCAATTTTTTAAAATAAATTAATTAGTTTTGATATTTATTCATTGTTATTTTGACCATCCTACACACAGATTCTATTTTTATTCTTGTATCCCCATGGTTTCTCAAATTTAGGTACTGCGTACTTCATGATCAAGACTATGTATTTTTATGTAGTTATTCAACATAAAGGTATGTCAAGGTATGTATATGGTACTTTTAGTTTCTTCCATTTCATTTTATAAAAATACAAAAGATTTAAAATACAAATCATAAAATAAATAAAAAGAAAAAAATAATATTAAAATTTAGATCACACAAAAATACGTGATCTATATTTAACATGTATCCTATCTTATTTGAAGCTCAAACTCCATAATTGGTTGCATGATAGAGCCAAGGTACATTGGGGTGTAGTAGTATAATAGACTAGGGTAGGTAGTCTCATGATATCATATACTTATAGTGCCACCTATTTTCTCATGTAAGTACCCAATCTTTGTAATAGATTAATGGATCTATAAGGGGCCCTGAGGAATGAGAAACACACTATGGGAAGGTAGGTCCATTTAATTTTTATGCATATAACATTTAGGGGATGATCTATGTACTTCAATTGTTATCCCAAGCTTTATGTTTATTAGTTAGAGTGTCTTAAGTCCTTGGCATTGGTAGTTATTATCTTGCTCACTTGCCTAGTGTTTCTTATTCCTACTAAGATGTTCACATCACCCATATGGTGCCTCAAACTCCTTATTTACATCACATTATTCTTGATACCCCCTTTGATGGATATTTATTTTAGATGATAGCATATACCTATCTATATCTCTTGGTTTATAGTTTTTGATTTACATTATAATAACTTGGACATGACTAGGTTTTCCACACAAACACCCTTTCACATGTGCTTTCCACACCATCTCATTATCATACTAGTCATGGCATTATGTGATTATGTTTTCTTATATTGTATCTTAGAACAAGCACTGATTTTGAAATTTCATCCTTTCATTATTTTAATTTTCATGTACCCATCATGTTAATGTTTTATTTTTGTGGACTTCACTTATCTTACATAGGACATTTGACATGCTTACTTATTTTATTTCATGCTTCACTTGACATGCTTATCTTACATTTTGATTTACATTATTTGTTTTAGTCATTTATGTTTTCTTTGTTTCTTGATTGGACATATTTATATTACATGAGGTTACATTTATTTACTTACATATACTTATTGATCACATTGATATTTTATTTTCTCACAATATTTTACATGCTTCCCAACGTGATTTAGTATGTTCTACATTCATTTTTATCATTTATGTTTTACATGCTCTGTAGCTTGATTTAGTATGTTATAAATTCATTTTTGTCATGAATGTTTTACATGCTTCCTAACATGATTCATTATGTTATACATTATTTATTTTTCATTTATATTTTACATGCTTCCCAACTTAATTTAGTATGTTGTACATTCATTTTTGTTTTTTATGTTTTACATGCTTCCCAATGTGATTTAGTATGTTTTACATTCTTCCCAACATGATTTAGGATGCTATACATTTCATTTTCTACATTAATTTTTGTCATTTGTATTTTACATGATTCCCAACATAATTTAGTATGTCCTACATTCATTTTTCATGATTTTTTCATTTACATGCTTGATCTTTTGGTCCTAACCTAGCCTTCACAATCCTAGCTTGCAAATTTTTATAAATAAATAAATTAGTTTTAATATTTATTCATTTTTATTTTAGCCATCCTACACACAAACACACATTGATTCTATTTTTATTCTTATATCCCCATGGTTTCTCAAATTTAGGTACTGCGCACTTCACGATCAAGACTAGGTATTTTTATGCAGTCATTTAGCATAAAGGTATGTCAAGGTATGTATATGGTACTTTCAGGTAATTCTTGAGAAAGGGTGTAATAGGAAAGGGGTGGGCATAAATTAGGTGCTTATCAATAATATTGGTCCCTATACCATTACCTAAAACTACTACATGTTACCTTTATCTAACTCCCTAACCAATTAAAACCTTCTTATACACTCCTCTAAGTAATTCACCTTCCAAAATATCCCCTTACTAAGCATACACCCCTTTTTATTCATTTTCCTATTGTGTTGTCTAATTAAATCTTGTTGGGAATTTAACACATGTTATATAACTTTTTTGGCCTAATAGACCTATTTCAAAGCCTAATGACTATTTTTCCTACCAAATAAGATTGACCTGGCTGACCTTATTGGATAAATTCTCAAGAGGGTTTAGGGTTAATATTTATCTATAAATACCCCCTTCACTTAATTTATATAAATATGAACACTCATTTTTACATTTCTATATCTCACAATTATGCTATTTATACATTGGAGGAGTCATTGCTTAGGGTTTTACCTTGAAGGGAAAGAAAATTATCTTGTGAGAAAGTCTTGGATGCAAAGTAGAAATCTTTTATCCTATAATTGATTTTTATAGTGTGATCCTTATAAAGCTATAACAACCTCTTGAAATTATGATTTTCCAAGGGAGAGATTGATGCACGATAATTTCAATTCAAGGCAAGTTTTCCTTACTTTTACTCTTTAATTTAGTAGATTAGATATTTAAAAAAGTAGCAGGATGAATGTTTTACTCCTTAGTTAGTTTATCTCTAAATTGATTTGAGTAAAGTTCTCTTTGCATGTTTTATTTTATTTTTTATTAACTATCCCACTTATGCCATAAGCTTTAGTGAGAACTATATTATATTTATTTTATGTATTGTAGGCCTATCTAGGGTTATTACATAATATCATTTGCATAGAGGTATTGAAACCCTCTCCTTTGATGTTGTGTGGTAAGAGATCCCTTAGTTAGATTTAGCAGATTTGAATTGGTCGTGTCTCGATATAAATGGTTATGAAATGAATTATTCTGGTAAGATTACCTTCTCTAATCTTAGAATATACTAATAGGAAAATTTTTAGATCCATCTTAATTCATTTTATATAAATATTTCCAAATACCCCCAAGAACCTTCACATATTTTTGGGGCTAATAGATAGCTATAAATTTGTAAAAATTATAGCATCATAGTAGCTCCACACACTCCCTTATTGAATGAATACTCTTTCAATTAGAATGAAATATATAATAAGTAATTTATAACATAAAAGAATCTATGTGTACCACTCTAGTATTAGTCACCCCTAATTTTTCAAAATCTTTTGTTGTTAAATGTGATGCATCAGGATATGGCATATGGAATTACTCATGCAGGAAGGAAGATCCGTTACATTTGAGATTCATAAACTCAAGGGAAAATAGGTTCAATATAATCTATGGGAAAGATATGATGCTTTTTCTTCATGCATTCAAGTAATGGAGACATTATAGGATGGGTAAAAAATTTAAGGGAAACATTTATCATGATATTCTAAAATAGTCTTTAGAAAAACAATTATCATCAAAAGAACAAATAAAAAAGAGTGACCAAAATGATATGATATGACTTTGAAATAATATATAATAAGGGAAAAGAGAAGGTGGTAGTAGATGCATTATCTATAAGGTATGAATTAGTTTAGGTATTTTTATGCATAATGACCCTTTGGTAAGTAGATTAGTTAGAAGAGACAAGATCAAAAAGGGAGAATGATAGGGATAAATAGGTTATGATTTAAAATATTTAGAATGGTTATGGTGTTTATAAAAAAAATTGAGTGGAAAGATAACACATTATGGTATAAATATATATTATGCATATGATAGGAATCTATCCTCAAACACAAGATCTTTCAAGAGCTTCATGCATATCCACTAGGGGGCACTAGGAATTTTTGAAAACCTAACATAGAATAAATAAAGATTTATTTTATGAAGGATTGAAGGAGGATACATAGAAATATGTGGAATAATGCATGGTTTTCCAATAGAACAAAGGTGAAAAACTTATGACACTAGGTCTTATATAGCCTCTATCCATCCCTATCCATAGGTGGGAGGAGGTTTCCATGGATTTCATTATAGGGTTTTTGAGGTCTAAAGGTAAAAATTTAATCATGGTAGTTATGGATATGATCACAAAATATGCTCATTTTTTCCTTATCACAACCATTTTTAGCTAGTATAGTTGTTGTTTTTCTTGATATAGTTCAAAATTTGCATGGAAATCCCAAGATCATTGTAAGTGATTATGATCCCATATTTACCAATAATTTATGTACTAATTTATTTTCATGTTTGGGTATCAATTGGATCATATCTAGTCATATCATAATCAATATGATGGGGAAATAGAGGTGGTTAAAAAATTCTTATAATGGTATCTCCATTATTTTACATCAAATAAATAGAAATGATGGGTTCATTGGTTAGCACTAGTAGAATGGTGGTATAACAATTCATTCCATACTTCTTATAAAATGTCTCCATTTATGTCACTTATTGGTTATCATCCCCCATCCATCACTTCATCTTTTGAGGTGCATCCAAAGGATTAAGCTACTGAGTAACACATTCAACATCAACATGTGAGGTACTATCTAGTTTTAGATAGAATTTAATAATGACACAATCAAATAAAGCAGTAAGCAAAGAAAAATTATAGTGAGTAGAATATTTATATAGGTGATTGGGTATTTGTGTGATTGCATCCATATAATCATGTGTTTTAAGAAACAAATTATAAAAAATGTTTTCATAATTATTATGGCCCTTATCAAATCCTACATAAAATTGGCAACAACTACCTTTGTCCACTTACATGCATCTTATATTTCATGCATGATTATTGAATAAGGTAATTATATAGAGATTTTTGACCCATACTAAGTTACCATGACTGGATGAATAAGGCAAGGTCATTATATAACTTGAGTATATCATTCTCTCTCTCTCTCTCTCTCTCTCTCTCTCTCTCTCTCTCTCTCTCTCTCTCTCTCTCTCTCTCTCTCTCTCTCTCTCTCTCACACACACACACACACACACACACACACACACACACACACACACACAGAGGCTACAAATAAGAGAGATTAAGGAGTATTTAATCAAATGGAAGATTTTGAATAATGAAGATTCAACATAAGAGGATGAAACATTCCTAAAGAAACATCTAGATTTGATTTAATATTGATGGAGATATTTTTTTAAATAGGAGGGGCATGTTATACCCTTAACCTATAACATTTTTAAGGATATGTGTGGCTGACTTATAGATTATACAAATTTTATATTATCTTGTTACATTTATTTATATTCTTAGTAAGGTTGACCTATAGAATAAAAATGGATAAGTAGAGTATATTTATGTGGTAGTGGTTAGTATTTGATCATCAAATTATGATTTTTTCTCTTATTACATCACTATGGAGGTACCCCCTTAAATTGTCTCTATCATATTTATCAAGTATTATTCTCTTTCATCAATTATTGTTATGGATATACTTATTTTGATCTTAATTATATAATATATTATATCATTACTATGAAAAATGTAAGTAATTTCATTATACATTTTCACATACACATACATTTGATATGCAAGTTCTTAAATTCAACATATACATGCATAAAATTTTATATCAATTGGTATAGATTCAAGTGACATGATATTATTTCATGCACATAAGGAATGATACCAATTCATGCACATACAAAAAAATAGTGTTTACAATTTAAATGTAAAATATTTGTCCTTCCGCTTCACACTTACCAAATATAAAACATTATGGGGGAATGAAAATTATTCCTTCTCTTTCGATCATGTATTTATTTTAAAATGATCAAAATTGAAAGAAACCTATATATTCTAATTTTTGGTTATGATGGGAGTATGGATATTATTTATTCTATTTTAATCATGAATTTTGTATTACATGGAACATATGTGAAATTTTTAGAGATAAACTATATAATTGAAGATATAATCCATTTATAGTGATTTATTTATTCTTTATTTTAGTGAACGATTCATTTGGTTTCCCTTTTATTTTTTAAGTAGATATTGGGGTTAGTACATCACATACTTATCCCTAAATTTATGATCATTTGTACACACATATCCCCAATGCAACAGATTTTATAGTTTCACATATTTGATGCACAACACCATAACTCTCCATGTACTTCAATAAAGAAAAAAAATTTATCCATGGTTCAAATAATAGGAATGAATATCCAAGTCCTTCAGCAAGGAAGCACAAGTTATCCAATGCTTCAACAAGAAATAATCATCTCCAATAATGTTTAAGGGCATCATGGGTTTAAATAAACACAATCATATTTATTAATTTATATTTATATTTTACGATTTAAAATTAAAAATTCAGATCTCAATTTATGGCCATTGACTATAGATAGGGAATTTGAAAAAAGGTGTTAGAGCAATCACTAATGAAATATACATTCAAAAAATCTAATGCTTATTAAAAATCCTTAGGCCCTCTACTAATAAGGATCAATATATATGCAATGAAGGAAATAAAAAAGAAGACAACTACCAATTTCACCTTCGGTTTGAGTGACCTCCTTGAAAATTTGGTTGTAAATGTGTTGAGCTTGGCATATGAGAAAGATATCATCAGAGATATTAATTTATTCAAAAAGGAAGCATCTCCCTTTTTCATTAGTGTGTTGTGGATTTTTTATGGTTTTGGTAAATATAATTAAATTGAATCTCTAGAGATAAATTGGTAGCGTAAGTTTGTGTTGAGACAGCTTGATAAAGATAGAGGTTGACCACACTATTTATAGTAAAGTTGAATCATTTAGAGAAATGTATATCATTTTGGAGATCAATGGAGGAGGATGAAATTTTTTTGATCCATTTATCTCATTTGGGATATCAACAAATCAAAATTAAGAGGCCATGTGAGTGGGGAATAAAGTGTTTTTCCATATGTTTATCCCTTAGCATCACATTCTTTCCAAGTTGGAAGTTAGATGATGACAAGGATAATTATATTTAGTAAATTTTAAATATTCATGAAATTTTCACTCCAATTATGGAATTGATTAATTAACCTAATCAAGTTATTAGGTAACTAAGATGAAGGAGTATTTGTGGTCTCATTTTTAATTTATTTATCTTTTGATTTAGTAGGTTAATGAGATGATTATGAAAGAATATTGATTCTAGAAGGTTTCTAGAATAATTTTATGAAATGATATAGTGTATATCCCCAATTAGGGATGCACCACTATGATTTAGTAAGTGCATGTCAAATGTGTAGAGAAATTGGGATGATTTGATTATTTCTAGTTAAATGTGTGTTTAATTATAAAAGGTAGTTTTAGTCATAATTTAAACATGAAAGTGATTAAAATCTATTGTCTACATTTCTCCCCTATTTGAGAAATCATTGAAAGACATAAGGTGAATAAATGTATTTTCAAATAATGAAAAAGTCATTAACAAAGAAGAAGATGAGGAAGATGAAATAATGATTAAAGAATGATGTCTATTTTGATTCCCTAATAAGGTGATTGGTGAGATATAAGTGATGCCCTAATATGGTGATTGATGAACCCTAGATTTCCCCTTGAGGGGTTAGGTGAAAATTAATTTTTAATATATGTCCCCTTGAAAAAAGGAATAAGCAAAGATGGTTAAGAAAGAAGAGAGGAAAATAAATCATGTATAAAACTAAGCCACTTGAGCTAAATCTAGGATGTCTAGATTTATGAGAATGAAAAAAGATGAAATCAGCCAATGTAGGCATAATGATATATTCTAAAATAAGATACCTACTTTGATTTGCCTCAAACATGAAAAAAATAATGAGCTCGGAATGGATAAGTTACCCCAAATAGGATGGAAGTGATGTGTTTTCCAAAAAAGAGAAGAAATGATCAGTTGTGCACCAAAAAGAGTAGATTTGTAATGAGAATTTGTGAATTAAAAAAACTAATGGGATAAATAAAACATGTGTGAAAATGGTATGATGAAATTTCATGACTAAAGAAGCTATAAAACACTAAGCACACAAGGATGGCCAAATGTGATGACAGTCTAAGTTGAATGATAAGATAAAGATTGACAAATGATGTGAGTTGGGTTTAAGAAAATATAGATAAAGGATGATGACTCATGGTATGAACTCATTTATTTTTATGTATTAGGATTAACACATATTTTAGTTAGGATGTTCACTGATTTATGTTGGGGTTTAATTATGAAGGAGATGTATTGTCATGACATTGTCATATCAAATTGCTTGCACATTATGTAATTTTTTTTGATGATATATATATATATATATATATATATATATATAGAATAAATATAAAAACAATTCACAAAAAAATATGTGGTATGGAATCACATCCCAAATGTCAAACTAGGCAAAGCCTAGGAATACAAAACAACAACAAAAAAAACAACTAGGCCCCACCTAAAACAAGTCATAATGACATCATAAGAGAAAATATTAAGCTACTAGAGCAAGGTTAGAAGGTAGAGGATCCATGTCATTAGGACCACATCTTGATCTTGGTAAGTCATTACCATCTAGAATTAGTTCCTAGCCAAAAGTTTGAGCAATGTCCTTTTCTTATTCTTCTTGTGTTTGAGTAGGAAAAATGTCTAGAGAGAGCTTTGGAAACTTGTCCAACACATCTGAATGACCTCTAGTTGGTTCCCCCAAATCATCTAGATATATAGGAGGAGGAGGAGGAGCATCTCAACCATCCTACCCAATAAGGGAAGGAGACATAGGCTACCACCCTCGCTGCTATCTAGGAGGGGGCATGCACTAATATAGGGTACCACTATGAGAGTGGTGTCAATATTAGATGCATCAGTGTCCACCTTGATATGGTAAGGAAATTTTATCATCTAACTTTTTCTCTCTAGATGGAGATAGAAGAACTTGCACCATAGCATAAGGAACATCTCCCTAATGAGTGAGAAGGTCCTAGAGATGGCCTAACTTCATAACAACTTTGTTAGATTGTAATTACATATACAGAATAACATTAGAAATAATAAAGGACTTGATTGGAGCATAAAAATTAAAATTTGAAGAATCATTTTTAAATATTACATTATTTCTTTCTTCCCATAACCAAATGAGAATCTCCACTCTGAAAGTATGCCAAACTTGGGTATATTTAACAAGCAGGGTAGGTTTATCTCCAATAAGGATATGCTTCTAATGAAATAATTTGGGTTAGAAAGGCCTGTAGAGATCATGATTCAATGTCAAGACCCTTTGATATTTGGAACATTAACAAAAAAGGTGAGGGAGCATTGCTAGATGGCCACAGAAAGGGAAAGTAGTAAGGGAAACTCTTAAGTGAAAAAGTCTTCTCCCAATAAGTAAGCCTTGATATAAGATACACCAAGAAAAATGAGATAGCTTAGGCTCCAAGAAAGCCTCCCATATTATAAGAAAATGAAAACACAAAGTATGAACAAAGGAATGAAGACCCTAGTGGGAGTTAAGCTTGTCCACCCTAGGCATGTGAGGAGTAAGCCATCCATAGCCAAGCTGAGGGGTGTAATTGTAGAATGGATTTTTCAAATACCACTTCTAGTCCTTTCACCAAGGATGAGTGGAGTGAATAGTTTTTTTGTGAAGAATTGAAGGTGGAAAAAAATTAATGATTTCTTGGAAGGATTCTTGATCAACATTGGCTAACCAGAAATTTGGTTTTCACCTCTTCCCAAGATAGCCAAGAGTGAGAATGATTACAGAAAATATCTTGGATAGTATGAATGCCTCTATAAAAATATTTGAGATAATTGATCCAAGGAACCTTGGTCAAAAGGACTTCATTAAAATTGATAACATGTGACTACCATAATGAGTGGGAGTTAACAGACAACCCATCTCAAAACTTTGAACCATTCTATAGAAACTCAGGTTTGATCTTTTCCTGTGCTTTCTATATTATTTTCACCATAAAAGACCCTAAAATATGTTTGGGGGATTTGATGATAAATAGATTGGAGAATTTGAGCCATTTCCAATATTTCTTACCTTTAGACAAG
This sequence comes from Torreya grandis, assembly GCA_037957365.1. Classification (NCBI taxonomy): domain Eukaryota; kingdom Viridiplantae; phylum Streptophyta; class Pinopsida; order Cupressales; family Taxaceae; genus Torreya; species Torreya grandis. The sequence goes on along the minus strand of JARHVA010008205.1, from coordinate 206,673 downwards.
CCTGAAGTGATGCAGTATTGAAAGACCACCTTCCAAGCTTACTTGTCATCAATGGTCCACATAATCCATTTAGAACATAAGATATTTATTTGATGAGCCACTTTAATGAGCCCCATACCTATGGCATCTTGCATGAGGTAGCAGTAATCCTAGGACACCCTTTAGAATCCATGTTCATGGGAAGAATTGGCCTAAATAAAATCCCTGAGAATTTTTTTATGTTTCTTGTAAAATTCTTCAAAGGCATCCAACATGGGTGGTCACAATAACTTTCAAGTAGATTTATAAATTACCTGCTAATGATAAAGGATTAGTCACCCAATATTCCATCTTTTTAGCTACTCTATCAATAACATATTTCCACAACAAGGGTGGAGAGGCATTGAAAGAAAAAAGGATGCCAAGAAACTTGAAAATTTTATCATGTTGGATCCAGCCTCATCCATATTTGGTAGCCAACACCAAGAGGTAAGATTGCTTTTAACAACGAGTTTTTTTCATTAGATGCTTGACCTAGAGGCAAGGCAGAATGTGTTAAGACACTATAAGGCATTGTCCACATTATCCTCATATTCAATAAGAGTGAGGAAAGAATCATCTACAAAGCAGTCATTCAATAATTTTATATTTTTGTGAGGGTTTTATTTATCTAGAGGGAGATATCTAAAACCTTTAGATATAAGCACATATAGGGTAGGTGCTATAGGGCATCCTTGGTGAATAGATCAAAATAAACTAAATTGCTTAGATGCGACTCCATTAATGGAGAGGATAGTTGAGGCATTTGAAAAAAGCATCTAGATGATTTGAATGAAATTGGGCCCAAAGCCTAGTGTTTTAAGCATGGAAAGGATGAGAAACCACTCAATATAGTCATAAGTGTTTTGAAATCAATTTTAACAAACATAAATTGTTGCTTAGACCTTCTATCCCAGTCGATTCCTTCCCAATATGCAATGATGTTGTCTAATATATATCTACTTTTGATGATTCCTATTTTCTTAGGGTGAATGATGTGTGATAGTAGATTTTGCAACTAGAGTGTTAGAGCTTTGGAAATGATCTTTTAGTAAATATTCAAGAGGGTGATCATCCACCAATTCTAGATCAATTTGGATCCCCTTGCTTAGGTATGAATTTAATGTTTCCATTGTTTATATTATTCCATAGAGAATGAGTGTGAAAGGCCTCTTGATAAAAGTGATGTAAGTTAGAACCCACAAGATCCTAAAGGTTTTTCTATAACTCATAAGGGAAACCATCAATGCCTATAGCTTTATCATTTTATATATGAGACACTACCTCATGAAAATCATCCACAGTGAGGATCCTATCACAAGCCACCCGCTAGGTAGGAATGAGTTTGGAAGGCACCACTGTGAGACACTATTGAAGGGAAATATCATGCTTTATAGAGGAAGCTTGAGATCTGAACACTTGTTGATAGTGAAGGATAAAATCTTCAATAATTTGCGGTGTCTTTAATAATCTCTTTCTAGCATTAAAGATAGTGTGGATTTGTTTTTTCAAGTTTTTGGCTTACAACATTTGAAATAATTTGGAAGATTTGTTCCCTATCTTGAGCCAATGGATCTTAGCTTTGATTTAAGATCCATGGGCATTGTAATTATCTACTATCTGGATATAATGTCATAAATAAAAGACTCTAACCTATAATATCACATTAAATGGATCTTTTTCTAGGGCTAAAGCCACATGGTTAAGCTCTAAGGAAGTAGTAGAGTAGGAGTGTCTTCAAATTTTAGCAAGTTAGTGGCCATAGGCTCTCAAAAAGTGAGAGGTCATTTTGATGGCATCATCCCACCATATAATCCAACTATATTCTTGGGATGAATGGGGATCTAGATTCCAAACTCTATGAATGTGTATCACAGGGTGCCCATGTTTGAGTAGGGAAGTGTTTAGAAAGAATTATGTTTTGTGCACCTTGGTTTTCATGAATTACCATGTCACTCAAAACCAAATAGGGGAGTGATCATAAATCCCAAAATTTGGTAGTGTCTACATTGGAGGAGAAAAACTATTATCAAAAGAGAAGTACAGTTGAGTGGACATCATTTCCCTATCTAAGTGCTTCAAAATCTGAGTAGGGTCCTCCCTGATATTACTCCAGGTGTACCATACTCCATATCCAATTTGGAATATTAAATTAGGGTAATAAAATCCCCATTTAGTGAACATATAATACCACACTTCCCTTTTATCAATTACCTAACACATTGGTAGGTGGCCCACTTTGTCTTCAAGAGATCTCACCATATTAAGGTCACCACATATGACCTAATGAGCATTAGTGAGATCATCCACAATCTATCACCATAAATGGGTATGATTAATGGCATCATTTAAGGCATAAATATTAATAAATCTAAAGGAATGGATTTAAATTATAAAAAGGGTCCAAAATAAGTAGTTAGTGGGGTCAATACCAAATTGTACTAAGTGTAGCAACCACCGTGGAGAAATAAAGATGATCACCCCTCTATGTCCTGATTCATGATTACTATGCAAGATAATACTATCATGCTAGATAGATTTACTGACCACCATCAATAAAAAATATACCACCTTTAATTCTTGCAGATAGATAATGTCCATATCATGAAACTTCCTTCTAAAATCATGCAAAAGAAACTTGTATTATAGGTCTATAAGACCCATACATTCCATGAAAAGAAATTCATAGATGATAGGTATTAATATCCTTAAATTCTAGGCCTTCTAAGGCATCATACCAGTTCTACAAAAAATTCCCACTATTGGCATTTAAAAGATCATCAAATTGTTTCCTCACTGTAGGGTCAACATGATACTTTCATTCCTCTAACTCTTATTTCCTCCTCAAAGGGATGTAAGAGAATTCAGGTACATCCCATTGAGCAAGAAGTGGAAGAGTAGTTGGCTATGAGTCTAAGAAGCTAGAATAACTAGGTAAAAAAGCCTCTAGACCCTGGGATAAAACATTGGAAGTAAGAGGGGTGTTGAAGACCCTGGGTGATTCTATAATTTTGGGGATTTTAGCCTAGGAAGGCTCTTTCTCATCAGGATCCTGATCCTGTGGGCCATTACTTATTAACAACATGTTCCTTTAGGATTTCCTATACTTGATCTTGCAAATTTAGTGTGGATATTCTTCTTTCCTACCATCATCTAACCATAATCAACTATATTTTTAATAGATTCTAGAGAGGATTAGGATAAGAGGATGAGTGGTTAGGTTCATTATTGTAGGCTAAATGAAGGGGGTAGTCCCAAATCTTGTGGTTGGTGGTTTGGTAGAGGAAAAAGGTGTTTAACAAGTTGATATATAGGACTCGCTAGGAGTGTCTCACATCCCCCACTTGAATTTACACAAACTCTTTGAGGTCCTAGGAATGGTTTACTTCTACACAAACATACTTTTATGGTTTAGTAGAGTAGGACCTATTTTTATCATGGAAGAAAACTTGACCTATGGAGGAAGCTATATAGTGAATAAAATTCTAGGAGGGGAGAGATAGACCTATATATTCAACCTAGACTATGACCTTGAGATTAGTGTGATTTGAGACAATAAAGTATCATGTTTTTAAGGAATAAGTGATTAATTATGCAATAACATGCAACACAAAATTCATTCTTCAAAATCACAACAATAGAGACATATGAAAGAAAATTCATATCCAAACAAATACACACATAACAATGATATAACATGGTTCAACCAATATGGGCTACATCCCCTAAAAAGATATATAATATTATAAACAAGAGTACAAGACAACTCTAAAAAAGAAACCTCTCATAGAGATAACTTTCTCCAACTTGAATTCACACCCAAATTCTTGAGATGTTAAGATACACCTCAAACTTAATCACACTAACCAAAGAAAGAATATAAAGATACAAAATGAGATGCAAAATGTAATGCTTAATATTTTCCCCTCACCCATATTTAAACTTTCCAAAATCCCTTTAAAAATTCACCATACTATGGAGATAACCATATCCCCACCAAATAAGGGAGGTTACAACCAACTGGGATGAACATAATCCCCCTATTATTTCAACACCTTACCCACTTCTCCATAAAATGTGCCACAAATGTGGGAAGTGGTTAGAATACTCAAAAATATGCCCTACCATTTGTGAAAGTGAAAATTACATGTTAAAAATTCCCCATTAATTTTATTTTAACCTTAGGGGTGTTTAAATTAGCTCCACATTCAACAATCTCCCACTTGGAGTTCATTTCTCCTTGAACACAATTTAACACTCCTCCATGATCTTCATGAAGACCAACCAAAGCTGAGCATAACCTCAAATTCTCCAATGTGACTACCTCGGTCATCATATCCATAGGATTATGGCTCGTATGTATCTTCTCTAGATTCACCATGTTTTCCTCTAAAGTTGTCCTAATGAAATGATACCTGCTTCATCCTTGAATGGAAAGTAGAGTTCTTGGATAAATGTATATCACTCTAAATATCACTATGTAGTCTCTGAACTTACTACTTATGCCCCAATTCATTAACTATTTTAACCAAATCATCTCCTTGTTAGCCTCTACAATAGTAACACATTCAGCCTTTGTGGTTGATAAAGCCACAACCTTCTATATATGGGAAATCTAACTAATCATTATATCCCTGATAGTAAATACATAACCTATCATACTCCTATTAATATTAACATCCCCAACTATATTTGAGTCTACATAACCATGCAAAGTGGTGTCTAATCCACTAAAACATAATGTTGTACCCATGGTTCCTCACAAATATCAAAGAATCCATTTCACTACTTGCTAGTGCTCATAACCTAGATTACTCATGTACCTACTTACTACTCCCACTACATGGGAAATATCTAGCCTAGTATAAACCATATCATTTATTAGGTTACCAACCATTGATGACTAAGGTACCTTAGACATCTTTATCTTTTCTTCTTCTGTATTGGGACACTACTCCTTTGATAATCCAAAATGTCCTACCAAAGGATTCCTAATCGGCTTAGCATCCTGCATACTAAACCTCTCTAAAAAAAATTCACGTACTCTTCTTGGGATAAGATCAACTTCCTCTACTTCTTGTCCCAATTTATCCTTATACCAAGGATTTAATTCACTACACCCAAATCCTTCATAGAAAAGGAATCACCAAGCTCCTTTTTGAGTACTTGAATCTATTGCATGTTCTTTCCTAAAACCAACATGTCATGTACATACAAGCATAGGATAATATAATTACCATCCTTAAATATCTTGACATACATGAAATGGTTATAATGACACCTAGAGTAACCCTATTCCAACATAAAACTATCAAACTTCTTATACCATTACAGTGGAGCTTGTTTCAAGCCATACAAGCTCTTCTTTAGTCTACACACCAATTTATCCTTTTCTTCAACCTCATAACCCTATGGCTACTCCATATATAATTCCTCTTCCTAGTCACCATGAAAGAATGTAGTCTTCACATCTAATTGTTCTAAGTGTAAATCCTCTACTGTAACTATACCAAGCATAGTTCTAATAGAAGTAATCTTAAACATAGGAGAAAAATATCATCACAATCAATACCTATCTTTTATCTAAACCCCTTGACCACCAACTGGGCCTTATACCTTTTCCTTCCTCCATCCTCTTCTTTGATTTTGTATACCCACTTGTTCTACAATGCTCTCTTTCCCTTGGGTAGCTTTACCAAATCCCATGTTTATTTCTCCATGAGAGAACTACATTCCTCTTCCATGGCTTGCTCCCACTTCTTCCTAGCATTCACTTATATTGCTTCTTCAAAACATTCTAGTTCTCAACTATTAGTAAGTAACACATAACTCAAAGATGGGGAAAATATTTAGGAGATTTTCTTACCCTATAAGACCTTCTTACTATAGGAGTTTGGGGTTCTTGTGTAGGAAGTTTCTAAACTATCTCATTGGACACCTTACCATTAATAATATCATCCAACACTATGTACTCTTCTTTCTCCTATTCTTGCAACTGATCCTTATACATGAATTTTTATTTAAATACAACATCCCTAGACTAGAATATTTTTTTATCTCTAAGACTCCAAACCCAAAAACCAAAGTCATCCTCACCATAACCAATAAAGGTGCATCTCTCAGACTTAGCCTCTAACTTGGTCCTATCTTTATTGGAAACATAAACAAATTCCTTGCATCCAAAGACCCTAAGAAAAGAGTAATTAACTTTCTTACTAGACCAAGCTTCCTCAGGTATGCCTCTATCCAAAGGCACTAAAGGTCCTTTATTAATCATAATACTATTGTGCTAACTACTTATATTGAAATAATTAGGGATATACCTACATGCAACCTCATGCTCCTAGCGTGCTCCATGATTGTCATGTTCATGCTCTTTGACACTCTTTTCTCCTATGGCATCCCTAGAACTATCCTTTGCCTATGAATTCCATTTTGTAAACAATAATCATCAAATTCTTTGCTACAATACTAACCTCCATTATTTGACCTAAGAGATTTCAACTTGAGACTTGTTTCATCCTCAACCAAATATTTCCATCTCTTGAATGTTTCAAACATATCAGATTTCTTCATAATGTAATAAACCCAAACTTTCCTAGTTACATCATCAATAAATGTAACATAATAATTTGAACCACCAATAAAATGTACCTGAGTTGGCCCCCATACATCCAAGTGAACCAACTCTAACTTATTCTCCTTCTTTGTAGGTCCAAGCCTTAGGAACTTAACTCGATTCTACTTCCCATACACATAAGCATCACATAAGTCTAAATTAACTTGTTTCAATCTAGGCAAGTTGTCTTTCATGATATCCATGGCCTTCTGGCTCATATGATTGAGCTTGTAGTGCCACAAAGTTAAATATCCATCTTTAGCAACTAAATTACAGTGATCAACACTATTAGTTAAATATAAAGTGCCAACTTTATTACCTCTCACAACCACAAGAGCACCCTTGGTAACTTTCCAAGATTCTATTGTAAACATCATTGAATAACCCTCATTATCCAACTACCTCATTGATATTAAATTTTGCCTTGACTATGAGACATGTCTTACACCCTTTAGTATCCATGTGTTCTAATTCTACATATTCACCTGAATACAACTTTTCCCAACTATACTACATTGTTCATCATCAACAAGATAAACATGTCCAAAATCTCCTTGAACATAATTAATAACATGATGCATATGTGGGGTGGCATGAAAAGAAGCCCCTAAATCTAATACCCAATATTTAGAAACATTATCTAAGGAAATAATTAAATCATCTTAACTAACAGTACCTATTGTCATTTTTACCTTCTTTATCTCTTCATATTTGGTTTTCTTGTCCTAAAGTTCTAAACATTTCCTTCTTTGTGTGTCCACTTTTCCCATAGTGCTAGAACACCATATTGAATCTAGATTTAGATCTTCCCTAACCCTTTTAATTTTCATTGTTTCCTTTACTTCTGTCCTTTTGTCTCCCTCTAGTCTCCACCATCAAATCATTCCATAAATATGATTCCCTAGTGCTCTTCCTTCACATTTCCTCACTAAGAATCACACCTATAACATACTCAAAGTTTAAACTTACCTTAGAAAGGATGACATTACTTACAACCATAACTAGGCTATCCCAACTATCAGGTAAGGAGCAAAAAATCAATAAAGCCTTAACTTTATCTTCAAATTAAATACCAACATAATTTAGCATACTCACAATTGTATTAAAATCATTCAAATGATCAGATATAAATCCTTTTTTAAATAATTTCATATTAAATAACATTTTTTCATCAAAAATATTTTATTAGAGGTAGAGGGTTTTTCATATAACTCCCCTAATTTATTTATCAAACCAAATGTGGTCATCTCCTCTAAAATATTAAAGGCAATTAAAGATGTAAGGCACAACTATATGGCTCCCAGTGCTTTCCTATCATCAAATTCTAATCTACTTGATTCATACTTGAAGGTTGGCATGCTTTCCCCATCAAAGGGAGATGAAGATCATTTTAAAATAAGTAATCCTCCATCTACATCTTCTAAAATCTAAAATTTTGCCCATTGAATTTTTTAACTCTAAATCTGCCATAGCTCCCACTCAAGCAAATATATTTCCTTGTCATTCACCACTTTAGCAAAACTAGTAAAGATATATCTGATAACAATTTTTAGGAATAAGTTAATAATTATGCAATAAAATGCAACATAGAATTCATTCCTCAAAATCACAATAGTAGAGACATATGAAAGAATATTTAGATCTAAGCAAATACACACTTAAAAATGATATAATGTGGTTCACCTAATGTGGGCTACATCCATCAATAATCTCTCTATAATATTATAAACAAGAGTACAAGACAACTCTCAACAAAAAACCTCTCATAAAAATAACTTTATCCAACCTGAATTCAGACCAAAATTCACGAGATGTTAAGCTACACCTCAAACCCAATCACACTAATCGAATAAATAATACAAAGATCAAACATGAGATGAAAAATTCAATGATTATTGTGTTTCCCCTCACCCCTATTTATACTTTCTAAAATCCCTTGAAAAATGCACCATACCATGGAGATAACCATATCCCCACCAAATAAGGGAGGTTACAACTACCCAAGCTAAACATAACCCCTCGATTATCTCAACACCTTACCCACTTCTCCATAAAATGTGTCACAAATGTGAGAATTGGTTATAATACTCAAAAATATTCCCCTCCATCTGTGAAATTAAAAATTACATGTTAAAAATGCCGCATTAATTTTATTTTAACCTTAGGGGTGTTGAAAAAGGCTCCACATTCAACAGTGTCCAGGGGGAGAGAACCATGAGTGAATTCTTAACATACCATGTGGATGACCTATGGAGGATGCATCCTACATGGGAAGGGTTAGCAAAATGGAAAAAAAAAAACCCTTGGTCATAATCTAGATGATCTCAATCTTAATGCCATAATTTGCCTAGTGTGCCTGAACCTAGTCCCTAAGCATAATTTTAGAGGGAATTCAACCCATAAAATATCATATCAAATAGATTTTTTCTAACCATTGACAAGTAGATTTAAATTTTAGAATAGGAAAAATAACATCAGGTTCCAAAGAGTTACCTCATGGTAGACCTTCGGGATAAACTTCCTTAGGCACTTATAGGGGGTCATTGCTCGATGCTCCACTGTTCTTCTCTACAACTAAAATAGTTGGGAGAGAATGAGGAGATTTCATTAAATAGGCTATCCTCACTCTAAGGTGATAAACCCTAAAAGGAAATAAATTTAAGTCCTATAGGAAATGATCCAAAACTTAGAAGCTTTGGTTGAAAGATAATTAAAGAAACAAGAACAACACAATTGTAATAATGCTATCTCTAAGAAGAGATGTTTTATTGATCAAAATTGCAGACCCAAATATATCCCTATCTCTAAGAAGAGATGTCTCCTTTCTATTTTAGGTTACATATTCATTTATACATGTTTTTAAGGTAGGATGAGGATGTGGAAGGTCACCAATCTTGAGGGAGATTTAGTGGTTCGACTTCCATGATTTACAACAATATAAAATTTGAGGAATTACTATTTTTAGAAACTTACTATTTTTAGACAACACTACTAAAATTGAAATTTGGGTCACTTGAATTTGTTTTTTGGGGGTTAAAACCCATCGAGTAGAGATTGGTTCCATCTCAAAATGTTCCCCTCATTCTTAGCTTTCCAATGGTTCAAATGGGGAGTCAAACGAAGCTATGGTGTAAAAGTTATGGCTCCCATAGTTCTACCACCAATTGTGGTAGAATCATCACCTGAATTATCACCTAAAATGTTGCTTGGATCAGGAAACCTAAGGGTCATAGTATGACATAAGCTGGAGTGATAAAAAAATCAAGGGTTGATTAATGGTGCACATGGAAGAAACCCTAACAAAGCAAAAAATCAGAATGTCTACACATTATTTAATTTTGATTTTGACATTATATATCATAATTATCAATGAATCATGATAAGATTAGATGCCATAAGTTTGAGAATGGAATTTAAATTCGAATGTAAATAATTTAAGATCAAGATAATAATAATCAAGATCTAAGTGTAAAATATAATGCAGTAAATGAATATGAGTTAGATATAAATACCTACAACTTCTGATCAAGATATGAATAATTAAAACCTAAGAGTAAAGCATAATGTACCATAAAAAAAATCAAATGCAAATACTCACAACTTAAAATCAAGATATAAAATATCAATATGTGAGGGGAAAACACAATGCAATGAACTAATTCAACAAAAAATATAGAGATAAAATAAAATAAAAAGAACAAAATACACCAAGGATAATCAAAATAAACAAACAATCAACACTCAAACACATAGTTAGTGAATAAAATAAACAAACAAGGAGTTAGTTGACTAGTTGTATGTGTGTGGTATTAAGGCATTACTTTGGAAGGAAAAGATGATGAAAGGATTATGGATGAATAGTGAGAATTTGGTAGAATAAGCCCACATTCATGAATTGAAATGATAATGGAGTGATAGATTATGATAAAATATCCAAGAATAATATTAAGGCATGATAAAATGCATTTGATGGAGGGTACTTAGAGGAAGGGTTCTCTTAGGAGGAGGCTAAGGATTATACAAGTTTGCCCTGGTATGATTAAATTTTATACCATTTATCACTATGAGCCAAGTTTCATAATATGAGAGTGTACCAAGATCTATAAATTTCTTTTTTAAAAAGGAAATCATTGGTATGTGTTGAGTTTTATAGGCCATATGTAAGTAGAGGCCTATAAAACATTTTTGGATATAGATAATACAACTAGTTATGTATGTATGATACGTTATTATAATTTTGAATAAGAATTCATGAAATGTATCACATAAAACCTCAATAGTGGCAAGTATGATAAATCAATCTTATATTTGTGTAGGATATTTCTTTTCCTACCATTTACCTTAGTTGAGTTTGTATATTTGGGAAGTTTATCCCACATGTATTTGGATGTTGGCTCCTTGCCTTTCTTTCACCTATTTAGGGAAATTTAGTCCCAAATGAATGATATTATTGGTATTATCTTAACTTTCACCTATATGTATATCCCTTTGTAAGCTTTATTGATATAGAATATTTGGAGTCTTCTAGATTGCATTATGATACTTAGTTAGGAGTTGTGTAAGTTGTGAGGTGTGATAAATTTAAGAGTTGTGAGTGTTATGAGCTTAGTGAGTTGTGATATTTGATCCATTTTTATGTAATCAATCTCAATTTATGAAGACATCTATTCTAGTTTAGATAATTACTTGACTTCTAAGCCTTGATAGATTTGTGTGTTCGATATTTTTATCATCGATCTTGAATATCCATTATTGGATGAATCTTACATGGTATCAAAGATTCATGATTAATAAAATGATCACCATTTTCATCTATTGTTTATTTTGAAATCCTAATAAAATTTCTTGATAGCTACTCCTTTCAACATTCAGTTGGTTTTCTCTCCCCAAGTCTCTAATCAGGGTTTCTTATAATGTTTTTGCAAATCTACTATTTTATAATAATGCTTATTCTTTTTCAAACTTATCTCAAACTATAAATAATCACTCCAAACCATTTATGGGTTTTGTGCTCCTTGTTTTTATATTTACATATCATTTTTTAATTTTTTATTTTATTTATAAATGACAAAGTTATCACATTTTATCAAATGATACTATTCATAGAAAAAATAGGTTTAGAAAACCACTTTCTTTAGTAAATCAAAATTTTCCCATACAATTTGTGGTCTTTAGATAATACATGTGATTTTTTCAAATTAGTGGATTTGACTTTATTAAATGGGAGACATGATCATGGTGGGGCACATGATTTTTTGATTATTTAAAAAATAATAATATCTTGTATATTTTTTAGTTTTTTTTATAAAAACAATATTTGTGAGATTTATTGGGAAAAATAATGAAATTATAAAAGGTATTTGCTTTTCACATTCCCTCTTTCATTTGATGAAGATTGGAGGATGAGGTCAGGTTTCACAGGTGGCCAAACCCCCTCACAAGGAAGCAACCTTTCTCCTTTCTTATTCACTTTCATCACTTGTTCTACTTGGAGTTAATCATCTAAACTATGGATTTAGAATTCATTGGGGTGATGGGGATCATTATCGAGTGGAGTTAGTCTTATTATTTTCTCTCAATTTTTTTTTGGGGGGGAGCAGGGTGTTTCCTACAAGTTTTCTCATTTTCTTCACTTTATGAGAGTTTCTATGTATTTAGGTATCTCATCAAGCCTCATTGTTGGGATTCAATTCTTCTACCCACTTAATATATTCTTAATGGGGTGTTTGTGTAAGATATTTATTTTCCTACCATTTAACTTGCTTAGTTGTGTTTGTACATTTCAAAATTTTATCCCACATATATTTGGATGTTAGATCCTTGAATTTATTTTACCTATTTAGGGGAAGTTAGTCTCATATGCATGATATTATTGGGATTATCTTAATGCTCACCTATATGCACATCTATTTTTAATCTTTATTGATACAAAATATTTGAAGTCTTCTAGATTATATTGTGTTACTTAGCTAGAATTTGTGTAAGTTATGATTTGTGACAACTTTGAGTGTTGTGCGAGATGTGAGCTTAGTGAGCTATAAGATTTGACATACTATTATGTAATCCATATCCACTTATTAATACATCTATTATATATTTTCTCATTACTTACTTTCCAATCCTAAACAAATTTTTGTGTTTGATCTTCTTTTCATCGGTTTTGAACATCAATTATTAGATTGATCGTATAGCTTAAGTAGGTGGGGAAGATCTAGTTAAATATGGATGTTTGATTTAACTTATTTGGGAATAATATAGTCTTACTCCTATTCTATTTTAGGTTCTAGGTTAATAAATCAATATATAATATAACAATAAATATAATCCTGATTTGTGAAATTATTTGTCTTTTTCACCTTTCTAAAAATAGAAATAAATAAGGAAAAATATAACTTAGCTAGAAAACAGATTGAGATGGATGATATAGAGGTTGAAAATGGCTATGTAAGACTATAAAGGTGTCATAAACCTAACTCTATCTTTTTTTAGGTAAAAGGATAAGAACACCAAAAATGGATGCTTTGGTGTTTGGTGCTGTTGTCCGTTCCTACCACTATTGTCCAAACTAATCACATAAACTTGAAAATTTCTAGGTAGTTGTGTTATGCCTATGTGAGCGTGCCTATGAAAAATCAATTTTTGGTTGTTGATGCAAATAATTATGGATTTGATTTCATATTTAAAACCTAGCCCGCCATTATGCTTGATAAAACAATATTTGAGTCATTTGAGAAAGAGGGAGGGTTAGTGTGAAAGATGTCCTGAATGTGCAATCCAATCCCCTTATGTGGGCATGCTACCTACTTACTAATACTCTGAAGAGGGATAAATCCATATATATCTCTCCCACCTAATGTGCTTTGTGTAATAGTATGATGCATATGCAAATGCTAAATTGATAGTGTTTGAGATGGCTAGGGACTGGTAAGAAGATTTGAGTATATTTTCAATCGTGTTGGGTGAATTTGTGCAAATAATAGAGAATTTTGCCTTAGTGATTTATTTCTATTCTTTATTAATTTGTAAGTTTGGTCACCTCCTTTGTAAATGAGATTTGAGTGGGCTTTTATAGAGAATAATTGGGCATGGGTCAGATGTATTCATGTTAGGCTGACCTAATTGAGGATAAGGGCTGGATGAAAATGATCATTAAGGCTCAAAGTGAAAATGAATAGGACCATAAAAAATAGGACACTTTTTTATTGATCACTATAGCACAAACGGGACACTCCTATCCCAAAAGCTCAAGATCTAGGAGGATAGGATTAGAATGGGGAATACTATTTGGCTAAGGTAGAATGATCATTTAGAAGGTTCCTAATTATTGATAATGAGCAAAAAAGTGTCTAGAAGGGTTTTAAGAGCATGCAAAAGGGACCTATGTATGGGGTGTTGCAATCCACACTCAAACTACTAATTTGGACATTTTATATGACTACATTTACCCCACCTTTATTCTAGTGATGCAACAAAGCAAAATACTAGGATAAATGAAAAATAGAAAGTGTACCTAAACTTACCTACAAGGGTGAATCCCATGAACATGTGTGATGTTGAGTTCATATAGAGAGAGCACAATGTGAAACATAAATTTACAATAAAAAATAAGGAGTAGATCAGTTCTTATTAGACATGATATGTCTAAAATAAGAATGTACAAAGGATGGTTAAAAGATAGAGAAAGAGAAAGGAATGAATACACCTCATTAGATATGTGAACCAATACAAAACCTATTATGATGTTGAGTGATGTTAAGTGATACTAAGTGATGCTAGGTATGTGTTGTACCAAGAGTAATATCATGAACAGAGTTGAGTGTTTAATTCCCTGAGGGTGGCTCAAGAATACAAAGGCCAACCCTTTGCCTCCATCATCACCCACTATGTAGTGAAGCTATGTGATCATGCATGTGTTAATCAAAGTTTGGAATATTTGTATATCCCTCTAAGTAGGTGGATCAAGAATACAAAGTTTAGCTAGTCCTTTGGTTATATCATTGCCCATTGAGTATTAACTATGAACTAATACTAGTATGGATATGTGTCATATGAGATGGCTCATGAATCCCATGAATTATTTATAATTTGACAATGTGGCATGGCTAGTTGAATGTGTACTAATAACTAGGCCAATCTTGGCCACTCTAAAAGGTGGATATTAGGAGTGTATGAAAGCCACTATGAAATTTAGAACTAGGCTTATATGAAAGCCAGTTCAAAATTATGGAAACCACCTGTAGAAGGAATAATGCACACAACTACTAAGAATACCTAGGTAATATAATGAAAAGGAAAGAAAAGAAGGAAAATGTGTTGTGCACATTGCCTCCAATCATTGGTGTTTGTAACATGGATTATAATCTACGAGTTTTACCAATTTATTGATCTAAAATTTGAAGTGAGAGCTATCATTCCATACATGATACCCTCTATATCTAGATGATTTGAGTAAAAATGTACTAAAACTACCCAATCTAACCTAGACTATATCTGACAAAACTATAATTGACTTTACCTTTCTATCTATTTTTGAAAATTCTAGGTTTTCAACTATTTGGATAGGATCACTAAAAAGTGGACACTTTATTATAGGGTGATATAGTCTAAATGGGGTGTTCATGTCCTTTACTATTTTTGATGACTGTTTTATTTTCATCACTATTTTTGGTCTATTCAACATGTTTTGAACTCTAATTACTATTTTGAGTATTCTAAATACTAATTTTTTAACTGGTAGAGGGTTATAATCTTTGCGATAAAACCCTTATTTATTCCCCCCTTTTCTGAGGATAGGAATGAAGTCCTTGCAATGACTACTCTCAGAAGAAAGATCCCTATAAGTGTGTTATGCTACAAAATGCATGATATATTAATGATAATAAAAAAGATGTCTCAAGATATAGCATAGTTTGTATTGGAGATTATTAGATCAATAGGGGTATGCCTAGATAGATGTAACAATGTAATAACATGTGTAATATACTAAAATAAAATTGTAAATCTAGTTAGTTGTCAATGAGGGATGGAGCATGATGTCCATTATGGCATAGAAGAAGGTAAGATAATGCATGATGTGGATAATGGAAATAAAAATAACTGAGAAGCAAACAAAAAAACAAACAAGCACACAAGGCAAGAAGCAATAAGCATATAAAAGAGGCTAAGGGGACAAGAAAACAAGGGACATGGGCACATGTCACTCAAATTGGGAAAAAAAACATACAAGGCATGTTTAAGTGCCCACATACACATAGAATTGTAAACAAGCAACATTGGCATGAGGGCCAAAAACACATATAAGAGTACAAGAAAAGGACATTGGTAAATGTCATAATGCACACAGAAGTAAAAAAATAGGAAATGAGAAATAAAATCACATATAGCTACTCAAAGAAAGAAAATAAGGCATGTAAATGCTAGAAATACTATCACATCTAACTGATCAAATAAAGAAGTGAAAGTATGCAAAACATGAAGTACAAGACTAGGTAGATGCTAAAAAATACACAATTGTTACATACTAGTGAATGTCGATAGAATAATTTGTATAGGTTAGTAAGTAATGTACATCAACATGATAACTAGAGTGTGTCGTGTAGGAATGAAATCACTTTGATGGTGTAGTCATGTAGAAGATGCCCCTGATGGGTAGATATGTCAATGTATGTCTCAAATGTAAAAATTAAAATGCCCCCTCAATGGATAGAGTAAAGTAATCAAAGATCTGGGTGTCACTACACACACTCAAAGAATATCAAGTGAAGCATGGTGATGTAGATAAATTGACAAAAAATAACATAGAATAGAAAAATGTAAGTCTAACATGGTAGTAGAAATGTAAAACATGGATAATGCATACAATTGAAAAAGTTTTTGGTGTTTTGAGTTATTTGAATATTTTTGTATTTTGACATGTTATATTTTTTTTGGTATTTTGAAACATTGTCTTTCTTTTGGTATTTTAAAATATTATATTTTTTTTGGTATTTTTTAATAAGCTATGTACAAATAATAATAAGGAAACTATGTATAATAAATAGAAAAGAAACTATGTATAAGTAAGCTGAGTAATTATGTATAAGTAAGTAGAAAGAAACTATGTACAATAATGTGAGTAGAGTAATATATACACAATGACATAAAATACTAAGTTGGAGGGGTAAAGGGTTAAAATATGGAGCCTATTGGGGATGGAAATGGAGGAAGGGATCACATCCATCGTCAAATACCTCAAGATCATCATCATCATCATCATCATAAGTATCATCACATGTTGTAGGATCTATATAAATGGTGGATATCTCCTTAAGTGTTAGTAAGATCTATGATCTTTGTGTAGTTGGAGATTTATCACTCATAGTGGTGTCATCCTACCAATGACAAACTGATGGTCACTCTAGTGGTAAATATGTTGGTTCTCCTCTGGGGTGTTTATCTCTAGTAGTAGATGGCCTTAGTGTAAGTGATAGAGTTGATTTTAGTGGTGATATAATCTAAATAGTACCCTAAACCTATATTTTATCCAATCTTTACTGTAAATTTATACATGCGTCTGTATCATGGCATGTGATTCTATGAAAGAGACAAAATGGGTACCCATCCTACCATGATAACCTACTAATAGATCTATGTCATACTATAGGTAGTGTGATTAATCCATGATCAAGTAACATTTGTAGAATAATTTATGGTTAATGTTGTGTGTTTCCTGCTTGAATTTGAATGACTAGCTCTATATCCATAAAGGTAACCATGTGAAATGTAAGTGTCAAATGATATGTCTATGGCCACAAATGTGGATTATATCCTAAGAGTTTAGTGCAAGATACTAAGAGTGATGTTGAATGTGTGATGAGGGTTTTAGATTCATCTTGATACTCTCCTAAGCCAACTAGTGTAAAGTTCAATCCACATAAATATTCATCTATGAGTGTGAGTGTCATATCATCATTTGAAGTAGCCTAGGAATTTGTATCAACATCATGCACATCTGGTAACTTAGAATTTACCACAAAGGGTAACTATGATATGAGAGTCTCATCAGCTATAGTAAGAGAAGATGGTGGTGTTGGGAGAGTATATGTAATTAGTGAAGTGACTATAAATGCCTGAAGAGTTATATCCATAGAATCAACTAGGACTGTTGAAACTACTGTCAATGATTATGTAATTGTAATAGGTGTATGAATTGTGATTGATGGAGTGGCTAGAATGGTAGAAGCTACTATAACCAGCTAAGTATTTGGAGATGAAGAAAAAATTGTAAGTGGAAGAGTGTGAGATGTGCTAGTCTCTCCTACCTCATATGTATGTATATAGTCAAGAAAAATATGATGAGGTGGTGACTAATCTATGATTTGATGTGTCCCTTTTGGTGAAATAGTTGAATATGAATCTATAATTATACAATATCTAAATGGATAGTTATATATTACACATGTGTATAGGTATCCTTCATAGAGGAACTTAATACATCAATGAAAAGTGGAAGGAACTGCCCCCATAACATGTATCCAAAGTCATCCAAGTAAAAGGTTATAATGAAGAGGACCTAACATGACCTAGAATTATGTAGAGAGGGTTTTGGGCCCTACCATCATATCCAAAGCAATGGTGTCTAATGTATATTATGGTATATCATCAAACCCTCTAATTTTCTTATATGAATTCTATGTGGAAGCTATATCTATACCCATGGTCTGTAAAAATGTAACATTACATATATTAAGTCTAGAACCACTATAAACTAAAAATCTCTTAACTATATTAGTTTTGACTTGAGTTTTCATGAGTAGTGATAAATTATGATCAATAATTATCTGATAAGGCATGTCCTCATGATCAAAATAAATAACATCTTCTATAGTTTTTAATGTGTTGACCATTAATGCAAAATAAGAAGGCTATAGATCAATGGGCATATAAGTTTGAGTGAGTTCCTAATAAATAATGTCCTTGAACACATTTGATTTTTGAAGTAGTTCTAACATGGAAATATTAGCTAGTGTGTTTCTCAATTGATCAATAATATCATATACCCCATGCAAATCTACCTATGTAGGTGGGTTGGGCTTAGGATGGGAGGGAATAAGAGGTTGGTGAGGTTCCTAACTAGGGGGAGGAGGCATAGTGTCACATTGAGTAATAACTCTAACTGCATTATATACTCGAAGTATAGGGCTAATAGTAGCTATGGGAGGAGAGCAAAGATAATTGATAGGTCAAGGTAATGGAGAGACAAAGGGTATTAGCTAGGCTCTCTGGTGATGGGTAGTGACCTAGGGAAGAGAAAAATGGACCATGTAACATGACTTAGCATGGGATAAAGGATCCAAGGTGGGTGAGGCAAGAGGTATAAAAAAATACATGTAAATCTGATCAATAAAAGGAACAACATGCATATGCTTCTGCTTACAAAGGAAGTGAATTAGGCATACAAGGCATATGATAAAACTTTAAATTAAGGAATAAAAAACTTATGCATTCATTTAAATCATTAGACCTAGTAGAGACATCTTAGGTCTTTGAAAGGAGAACTTGTGAATGACTGTGATAAAATAATAATGAAACTAATTTAGATGTAAGGTGATGCGTCAAGCAAGAAAAGGGACCTAGTATATTCACCTAGGGTTTTGAAAGAAATTATTTTTAAAATTACTATGGTGAATTTTAATAATTAAAATTAAAATTTTGATTTATATATGCAAGAAAAAAATCAAAAAAATATTGCTAGAATTAGTAAGGAATTTTCCCTAGGGTTTATAGGGTTTTTGTGCACAAAAGAAATAAGTCAGGTTCACCAAATGATTTAACTTATTTAGCATTAATATGTTTTTATTCCTATTTTAGTTAAGGTTTTGGATTAATAAATCAATACAAAATATATCAATAAATAAGGACAAATATAACTTAACTAGAAAATAGACTGAGATGGCTAATACAAAGGTTGAAAATGGTTGTGTAGAACTAGGAAGGTGTCATAAACCTAAATCTATATTTTGTTGGGTGAAAGGATAAGAGCACTAAAAATCATATGCTTTGGTGTCTAGCACTATTGTTCATTCCTAACACTATTTTTCAAACTAATCATAGAGACCTACAACTTTTTGGGTAGTTACATTGTGCATGTGTGACCATGCTTATGAGAAGTCAAGTGTTGGTTGTCAATGAAACTCACTGTGGAGATGATTTTGTCTTCAAACACTAACCCTCCATCATGCTTGATAAAATGATATTTGAATCACTTGAGAAATAGGGGGTGTTAGTGTGAAATATGTACTAAACATGTAATCCACACCCCTTGTGTGGGCACACTACCTACATACCAATACTCTAAAGAGGGATCAAGCAATATGTAGTTATTTAACCTAATGTGTTTTGTGCAATAGTGTGATGTGGGTGAAAATGCCAAATTGATAGTGTTTGAGGTGGCTAGGGACTGGTATGAGGCTTTGAGTATGTTTGTAGTTGTGTTGGGTGACTGTGTACAAATAATAAGGAAGTTTGCTTTAGTGCTTTATTTATATTATTCTTTGGTTTGTATGTTTGGTCACCTCCTTTTCAAATTAGTTTTAAGTGGGGTTTTATAGGGAATAATTGGTCATGGGTTAGATGTATTCATGTTAGGTTGACTTAATTAAGGATAAGGACATGATGAAAATGACCGGTAGGGCTCAAAGTGCAAACGGATAGGACCACTAAAAATGGGACACTTTTCTATTAGGTGTTATAGTCCAAATGGGGAACTCTTGTCCTATAGGCTCAAGACCTAGGGGAATAGGATTGGCATTGGGAATATTGTCTAGCTAAGGTGGAATGATTCTTCATAAGGTTCTAGATGACTGGCAATGAGAAAAAAGGTGTAGAGAAGGGCTACAAGATCATGTAAAAAGGACGTATGGATGGGGTGTCACAAGCAAAAAAAAACTACCAATTTGGACATTTTATATCACTATAATGTCATAATATATGGTTGGTGGAACATGGATGATTATGAAGTATTTGATTCAAATGAGAACCATGATATGGTATGTGATTATGTTAGGCTAGGATTGGTTGTGATAAGAGAGGTAAGATATGGGTTAGGGTGACCACTCATAAAAATGATAGTCATAAAGGATTGTGGGTTAGATGAAAAGGATAAATGACATTACATTGGGTTGAGTGGCATGAATGTTTCCAAAAATCCATGACATTACTAATCCCTATAGTCGGTGTATATGATGAGATGTGGCTGAAGAAGATTGGTTATGAGTGTTAGATAACCCTTGTAATATAAGTGTTTTTTGCAACTAGATTCATGTGATTAATTGCTTGATATATGTTATGAGTCATGTCTTGATGTAAAATTAAATCCACCAAGTCCCCAAATGGTATAGAATAGTATTAATGGCAATGAAAGTGTGGATTAATGATAACCACCACCTTATTTTATGATATATGAGGTGAATGTGTGGATTTTTTAGACTCTATATTGAGTGATGTATTTAGTAGAATAATTATTACAAAAATAATAACTAAATGAGAATATGCCTCAACCAAAAAAGAGTATTTGTAGGATTTATTTCATGATATGTTGAGTTAGGGAACATGCTCAAAGGTTTGACAAACTATATCTATAACCAAATGGTCAAATAGGAGTGCCACACTATGTTATTAGGTGCACAAACTATTAGTGATGACCATTTCATGCACAATCTCAACCAAATGTGGGGGTGAATTGAAAGGTGGAACTAGAGGAAGAGGATGTAGGTCCAAGGTGAGGTTATAAGTGACTACAAGGTCTAATGCACATAAAAATCATGAGAATAAACCTACCAATTATGGATACACTAATAGTGAAGAATAAGGGTTGAGAGGTGCCACCTTCAAGCATGTGTTATGAATGTGGAGAGACTAGGTATGTAGGCCCCATGTGCTTGAGGAGGGAACCTAATGATGTGAGTTCAAATAGAAACCCATGAGATGAATGGCTAAGGGTGTGAGAGCCAAATGAGTGTGGTTATGTCTAATTTTGTGCCAATAGTGATATTTTGTAATCATGTTGTGGTGTTTACATCATTTTGTATGAGTTGTGTACAATGTATTAAGAAAATACTTGTTGATATTTCATGCATTTTACAAATGCATGGCTATCTAAATCTCTAATTTTATGGTCTTTTTTAATCATTTTGATTGATGTGATAGAATGTTAAGACAAAATATAATGTTTTGGATGAATGGGTAAGGAGGATGTAGGAATAATAAGGAAGTGGTTGAGCTATCATAACAAATTGAGCACTACCTACATAATTCATGGACTTCAAGCCTAATTTATTTCTAAAGAAGAAAAGTGATGCTTGGTATCCAAATGAATTGATATAAGAAAGAAGAATAGATATTATAAAACAATGAGTGCATATAAGAGATAATAACATAAAATGATGAGAATGTAGAACAAATACTAACTCATGAAAGGGAAAGAGCATGAGAAAGATAAGCTCACAAAATAATGATATCATAAAGTAAGGAGACTGTCAATAATAAGGATGATGGAATATAAAAGATGAGTGTTCACTCATGTGATAATCTAAATTTATTCTATCTGAAGATAGTAAAATACAAATGATAAGGATGATAATGGTAGCTAATCTATCTTGAGATACCCCATGTATCCAAGTGTTACCTATATAGTCCATGTGGACCTTAGGCCTATGTAGTATTCCCATAAATGAGAGTGTAATGAAGAAATAATGATGATTAGAAATTACTAACTATAAAATGGTTTCCACCTATGATATGTTCAAACACAAAAGGAGGTTTAAATATCATCATATATGAAAGAGTGACACCGAAAATAGATCCAATAGAAAAACTATTGGTGAGCAAGGTGATAGAGTACAAAGATGTTGTCACTTAATATCTATGTTGGAGATTCAAGCCGTTTTTTGAATTGTGTATTTTTTTTGTGTTTTTTTGGATGTTTGAGGTCTTCAAGTGTTTTAGGAAATTTATAAAATATTTTTTTATGATTTTGGGTTGTTGGAATCAGATATATGTAAGAATATTTTGCAAGGAGGATTTTAGGAGGGATTGGCTCTTAAAATGGAAAAAGTGAAAAATGGAATAAGTAGCTAATAAAAATGGGAAAAGTGTATAAAATAATAGTCAAGAAAGATACTAGGTAATACAAGTGAACTCAAAAAACTTAGAGATTGTGAAAGAGGGACAAGTATCTCATAGAAGTGTCTAAAAGGGAGAAATAAATAGCCTACATAATAACTAAGGGATACGAATCGATCTCACAAAATGGTAAGAGTGTGGATTGTTATCTCATATAATAATGAGAGAAACATAGCAGGGAAAGTGGAGAAAGAAGTAACATATAAAATATAATAGAGTTTAGAGAGAGGTAACTCACAAAGTGGTTAAGGAATATAAATTTAGCTCTGAAAATGGTGAGAATGTGTATGAGGCAAAAAATTGAAGAGTGATCACATGGAGAAAATAAAAAATAATGATGGGGAAAAACAAAAGGCATACAAAATGGGAGGGTAATATGATAGGAAATTATATGAATAATGTAGGTGAATATGTATGAAGGAGATAGGATGAATAAATGTAATTAATGAAAATATAATATTAACTAAGGGATTAAACTATAAAAAATAATGAGAACATGTGTGTCATTAGTAAAGGATGAAATAATGTTAAACTAGAGATGATACTAACTCAAATAACTATCATCATGTTTGTCAGATATACGATAACAAAATATGCCATGGAAAATAAGAGCTAGGGATATATGTGAATAAAATCATGAAGAGTGATCAAGTTTATGGATAGTAAAAGTGTGATAGATAGATTGGTGATGATGATGTCTTAAAGGGTATCCAGCTAGGTAATTATTGAATGAGGTTGGTAAATTGGTTAGGCAATGAGATATCGAGATGGAAATTGACCTTGAGGTTAGGTGCGTAACTGGAGAGGGAAAACAAGGAGAAGATATCCTTATGGAACAAAAAAATACATTAAAATAATAAATGGATTTAATTTAATTAGTGGACCTAATAATATTTCATGCATTAAATCAAGAAAATAAAAGGCATGGGTAAACATGTATGGAGATTCATGTAGGAGCAGTACAAACTAGTGACCACACCTTTATGGGTGAGGATATTTATTATTTATTTTTGAATGTTAGGGAGAGTTATCAATGGATGATAATGCGAATGTGGATATGGAATATGGAGGATGAAAAATACAATGAGAGGATGAAGATGAAGATAAAAGTTTAAGATCAGGGATGATAAGAAGAATAAATGAGGTCTAAGTAAAAATGCTAACTTAGATAAGAATTAAAGGGTAGTGCCAAGTATGAGCAATAACACAGAGAAAATGAACAAGAGGAAAATGGGATTTACAAATCAAAAATGCCATAAAAAATAAGAAGATAAGGGGAGTACAAAACACTAAAGCTTGCACAAAGAAGAAGATAAATATGCTCAAATAGTGGGAAACTATGGAATAAATATGTGCATGTGATGGGAATAGGAATTCAAATTAAAATTAGGAAGATTAAAAAATAAAAACAAGGAATTGGGATGAATAAAATGAGGTCATAGATAAAGATTATGATGAATAGGAAACATGTTTACATAGATAATAAGAAAGGGTATATTGGACACATGAGTGCTTACAAAGATACAAGGAATAAAATAGGAATGCAATGCACAAATGATTTCACAAAGATTAATAAAATGATAATTATGGAAGGCTTATTAATGGATAAATACCTTTAAAATATTTTTTATTGGGAAGAAGGACTAGCATGAAACTTGGAAAGTAAATGAAGTGAAATTAGGAAGATAATAAAAATGAAATGAAATGGAAAAATGAGATGAAGAACAAAATGCAAAAGATGAAGGTGAAAACAATATGCCAAAAAATAACATATAAAGGAATTAAAAGTGGATGTGAGATAATGTTAGAAGTCATGCATGGCAATGGGATGAGGAGAGATGTGGCAAGAAATGAAATCAGTGAAAAGAGGTCTAAAGTAGACCAAGGAGAAAATGATTTGGTGATAAAAATGAAGAATAAGGAAACACATGGAATAAATTTAAATGGGAGGAAAAAGGATTGGAAGAAGGAGACAAAAATTATGAGATGAGAGTGAATAAGTAGGTGGTATCATGAACAAATAGGCATTGATAGGAGAGGTGATGAAAGACAAGGAGGTTAATAACAAAGTAAGTCAGATGGTAGCTTTGGTGATTATAATGGGATGGAATATCTGAAAGTGGTTAATAAAAATTGGGGGAAGTGGAGGATGGGTGGATAAGGAGAATAAACATGATGGTTATCAATAATCTTGTTAGAAGAGATTAGCAATCTGAATGGGTGACTAAAAGAGATTGACAAGATATAAAAGGATGAGGTGGTGAAGAAATAGTGGATAAATAATGGAAAATGAATGATATGAGAGTGAAGAAATTAATTAATAGATAAAAAAAATGAAAGGAGTGAAGATAAAGATAAGAGATGAAGATAAAAGATGATAATAATAAAGAGGGAAGACTAAGTACATGGGTTGAGAAGGATATAAAGAATGAATGCTCACATATATGCAAAACATAAGTGCATATAGAGATAGAAAGAGGAAATCGGGATAATAAAATAAAAAGGCTTGCATAGAAAAGAATAAAATGGAAATTATGGAAGACTCTTCAAAGGATAATGACCTTGTCATAACTTAGTTGTGGAGGAAAAAATAATATAGAAAAGGTGGGAAAGATGAAAATAAAATAGAAAATAAAAATGAAGAATTACAAAGGAAAAATTTTTGAACAAAGAAGAAGAAAAGAGGGATGAACAAGACAAAGGGGAACATGAGAGAAAAATAGGGTGAAAACAAATGGGGGATAGAAGAAATAGAAAAAAAAAAGAATGCAAGATGAAAAATATGGGAAAGATCAGAAATAAAAACCAAGAATTGGAAATAAAATGGTGCAAAGTATATGGAAGAGATAAAAGTAAGAAGGTAGTAGTGAAGAAGATAAATATGCAATAGTTAAAAAAGGGAATGAATAAAATTTCTACCATTATGCAGGGGAAAAAGATGATGTGGAATGGGTGAGGATCAAAGAGTGATGAATAGGTTATGAAAAAATACCAAGGGCAAGGGAAAAAAAGAATAAAATGAAAGAGGATGAAGAATATAGATGGATAGGGTTGTGTCCAAAGGAAAAGAGGATAATAGGATGGATATGGGTGAGTGACTAACGAAGTGGATCAAATGGTGGATATATAGGAGATAAGAAAGGTAGATGAAGAAGGTTTTAAATCCTCTTGTTAACAAAGATTGACAATATGGAAAGGTGGTCAATAGAGATTGAAAATCTAAAGGGGATGAGGTAGTGAAAAAATAGGTAGAGAAATTGAAGAGGAAGAGGAATCAGGTGGAAAATGAAGACAAAATAAGAGGTTATCGAGGTGACCTCAACAAATAAGTTTTGATTACATGGTCCAAAATACTTTAGACCAATGTAATTCTCCCAAAAAGGGGAATAAAAACAAATAATATGGATTTAGAAGATGTTTAAATCTAAGGAGGCTAAGAAAAATTCAAAGCTTCCCTAATGTAGGATGCCCTAATCAAGAGGGCATTATTAATAATGGACAATCAATGAGAATAAAATATGAATAATGGGGGTGGTAATTAGTTGTTAGTGGCTAAGCTACCTTGATAAATTAAGCAACACCTACCTAATATATGGACTTTAGGATAATTTAGTTTAACACAAAGGGTTTTGAACAATGAATCAACAATAAATACATTCTCAAATGGAAGTTTGCAAAAATAATCCTTCACAATTTGGTGTTATGCATAAAATCTTATGAGAAAAATGAAAAGGGTGAATTAGGATCTAAAAATAGGGTTCAGAATGTGAAAAAGGATAAAAGTTAGCCAAAATTGAAAGATTGTGGGTTTAGTAATACTAAAAGGAAATTTTTTTGGAGTACTCAGTCATGTTACCTATAAATATGTGAAGATAATGACCAAATATGAACTAATTGTTGCTATAATTTTTTTGTTGAATGTTGTCCCCAAATGTGGCTATTGTATCAATGAATCAAAAGAAAGATTAAAAAAATCAAGGGATGAAGGAGTGAGGAAAGGATAAACTATTTTGGAGAAAGGAAAGATACATGGGTTTCCCAATCATTGGTCCTTATAGACAGTGTGTTGAAGCAATTCAATCATGAAAATGCATAATATGGATAATGTTCATAGGTTTGGTGAGATAATCACCCTTTTAGGTGGCTTATTTGTATGTTCTTGACCTATATTTGGCTATGATAATGAAGAGACATAGAAAATTTGGTTTAAATTTTCCTTTCTTTTCTCGATCTGCATTGATGTTCTAATTTTTTTATTACTATATCACCAATTTCAAATTATATATGCTTGATTATTTTGTTGTAGTTGTAACATAACATGTTCTAATATACTTTGAGTTTGTTCAACATAATGACCTATTACTCATCTAAGAGATCTAGTTCTTATAATCAGGATATTATGGAATCATTGTCATCAAGGATGGTTTAAAAATAAATGGTCTAGGAAGTAATCTCAACCTCAATGGGAAGCACCACTTCAGAGCCCAAAAATAGGGAATGTGGAGTGGATCCTATGGGGGTATGGGTGTTGATTCTATATGAGGAAAGGGTAGGAATTTACTACAAGTGCCAATCTTGGGAAATAATATTAAAAAAATATTTAGGATGTTACAATAGTATGTTTAGAGGCCTTGACCTAACCATTACCTTGGGGAAAGTAAGGAGAATAAAATCTATGTTAGATATGATATTGTGTTCATAGTGCATTCATATCTTGATTTTTAAATGACTTGTCATTATCAAAAATGAGTTTGTAAGGGATGTCATAATAGAAAATGAGGTGATTTAGGATGAATTTGTAAATTTTATTCCCAATTAATAAGTGAGGGGTATAACTTAAACCCACTTATAAAAATACATGGTGGCAGTGAGGATGTGTTTGTGTCCATATAAATGAGGTTTATCTTCCAAATGTGATTAATACCCATCTAGAGAATAACCAAGGTGTAATAATCAAAAGTAAGGGTAAGGGTAGTGAATGTGCATGATTGATTGAGATTAATACACAATTTATGATTGATGCACACCCATTTGTATACATTATCAACCAATAATATATAACATGTAGGAGTTTATTATCCAAGACCATCTTATTGGTGTGGACCCTATAGATCCCTTCATTAACTTATTTAATCTCTAACCAAAACTTTTCTAAAGGTAAAAAATGAAATAGAGTTTCATCATAACCTTTGCAATAAAGGGTTATGCCAATGATTATGTTTTGATAGGTTTTGTGGATGAAGGATTTGTGTTGGTTTTTTAAAATTTTAGGAGGAAGGGTATGGTTTTGTAAATAGTCAATGAGGTCTTGGTACTAGGGAGGGCCAAAACCAACAATGTCACATACCATTTCAAAATCGAGAGGAGTGTGAGATGGATTTACAATATTTTCCACAAAAAATTGATATTCCCTTGCATCATCTACCATTTATATGAGGTAAACTATCATTTTCATTGCATTAACATATTTTTTTGGGGTCTTGACACTTTCTCAAACTAAATATATTCAAATTACTACTTGATATTGTCAACCATGGATTATTTGGGATGATATTTTCATCCTTATTATAGAATAGGTTTATGACCTAGTTTATAATTAATTATGAGTATCTATGAATAAGTAGTTGATTAATGTTCCAATAAATAGCTAGGTAGAGCCCTACAACAATGGATTCATATTTAGTGATAGTATTGGTACACTAAATATCAATATAGAAATACCTAGGAATAATATATCCATGGGGTGTAGTCAATAAAATTATGGCCCTTTATCCATAAGTAGTGAAGGAGCCATCAAATTATATGGTCCATTATGTAGATGAAGAAGTTTATTAGAAGATTGTTTAGGATTTGAGTGATATAGAGTCAAAATGGACTCATTTAGAAAGTCAAATATGAGTGGTTAAGAATTTGATATATGAGCCTCTATAATTTGATATACAAGTTATTGGACCTTAATGGATTTATGATGTGTATACTCAATTTAAAACCCACTTAATAACATTTTATGTTTTTACATGTAGCCTATAACAACTACCTTTGAAATCATGTACTTGAGGTAATCAATATTGGAAATGATAATTTTTTTATTGTTTATCATGTAATGTCACAACTTCTGAGTTGTGAAAACCATTACTAGACATGCCTTTTTAATGTTTGTATAATTATGTTTATAATCCACCAAGGTTCTACTTAGGTAATAAATGGCCCTTTCATTTCCATGATTATCATGATGAGTAATAAGTGCCCCTAATAAATGTTATGTAGTTGAAATGTAAATAAGTTGTTTCCTCAATGTGGGTGGAGCCATAATAGGAGGATTAGATAAATAATCCTTTAGATTCTCAAAATTTGTTTGAAAATTGATATTGCACAATAAGGTGGTGCCTTTCTTGAGAAGGTGAGTGAAGGGGTAACATATGTCTACCAATTTAGAGATGAATTGTCTAATTGATTTAATCTTTCCTTGAAAAATAAAGAGCTTCTTTAGGTGGGATGGAGGAAGCATGTTTATAATGGCCTTGACCTTGTCTAGATCTACTTCAATTCCTCTATGAGAGATGATGAAACTAAGTATCTTTTCAGAGTGATAACAAATACACATTTCTTAAGGTTAAGACGAACCTGATATTCCTAGAGTATTTCAAATATCCTTCACAAAACTTTTGGATGTTGTGTCTAGTTTTGGATTTTCCTAAAATACCATCCAGATACTATTCCATAATATCATGTATCATGTCATGAAAAATAATTTCCATGGCACATTGGTAAGTATCAGTAGTATTTTTTAAGCCAAAATACATGACCTAGTATCAAAATGTTCCCCAAGAAGTGGTTGATACAATCTTATGATGATCTTATAATGTTATTTTAATTTTATTATAGCTATATAAACCATCCATAAGGGATAACATCTTGTACCCTATTTTGGATTCCATAATCATATCAATGCTCGATAAAGGAAAATCATCTTTTTGACATGATTTATTGATATCTATAAAACTAATGCAAATTTTGAATCCACCTATTTTCTTATTGACAGGGACTAGGTTGGAAATCCATTCAGAGTAATCAATAATCTATATAAATAAAACTTCCAAAAGTTTATCTAATTCCTTTTTGACCAAACTACTATATGAGGATGAATCTTCCTCAATTTATGTTTGATAGGTTTATAATCTAGGTGGATGACAAAATGATGTACCATGAAGGATGAATCTAAACCTAGCATGTGTGAATAGGACCAAGTAAATATGTTGATAAATTATCAAAGAATTCAAATAATGAGCTTGCATTCCTACGTCATGAGGGATGCCCCATGTAAATAATCTTCAAGTTTTCTTTGATCCAGAGGTTATTTGTTGTTATTTTTCTGACAAAGAGTGTGAAAACATTATATAGAATGGTAAGAATGGAATCAAATTTATATTCTTCATTTTATTGTCAGTTATGTAGCTTACCCATATAGGAGGAATTAAAGTCATTCATTTCTGACAAAGGCCACTTAGCAAAATCCTCATGATGATTTTGAACTAAATGTTTAAAGACTCATTATTTTTCTAAAGAGATGATGTTAGATCCACATGAAATAGTTGGGATATATGAAATCTAGATATTTCTTGGAGAAAAGTTAACTCCCACATCTAAGGGTGTTTGGGATAGGTTTTCACCCATGGATTGGTTTTTTTCTTTACTCTTTCCCTGGTCTAGAAGCATGTTAGAGAGGTTTTCACTTTGGTACCTTGATGTTTTCACTTAGGTACCTCAATTTTTTCACTTAGTTAACTCAATGTTTTATTTAATATTTTATGATAGAAAGAGTCCACCTATTCCCCAAAATAGGTGATAGGGTCAAGTGTGAAGGTGAAGCCTTGTTTGTGATCATCAATATGAAAACCTTCTCAAAGGTAGAAGAATTATGAAAGTGCTTCTTCATTCCCAAATTCATCTAATGGTATCTTAGAATCTTGTTGGCCCATTTAATCCATCTAGGGTAATGGAGGATAAAAGGGGAAGAGGAAGGAATGTTAGTAATGGTGAAAATGGAATATTCATAAAGAGATTGGTAGCAGATAACTTATCATAAACATTATGATAGGAATTTACATCACTGTCAACATTATTTGTGTTAGTTGATAAGGATGAGTCACTCTCAAGATATAAGGGATCACCTCTAGGTATTACATAACCAAAACCTCCAATCCATTTTTACTTTATTACTTGAAGTGGTTTAATAATGCCTTTTTGTGTGACCCTAAACCTTTTCCTTTATTTCTTTTATTATTCATGATCTTATTAAAATTTTAGATACTTTGGATGCTAAAAATAATTATCAAAGCCATCACTATTCGACCACTAATCCTATGAAGGTTTGATTAGTTGAAGGTGTCATTTATTAAAAAATGTAATAAGGTCCTTTGGTCATCGATCAACCTTCTTGTGCCATTGCATGTTGGGTCTACCATGGGATTTTAGGTATTTTGGAAACTTGGCTATGTGAAAGGCATTGCTTATCTGATATTCACCCATACCTTTATCCTTAATTATAAAGTGGGGATAAATTAGAGGAGGAGGAGTGGAAGAAGTGGATGTAAGATTAGTTGGATCAATATAGTTGGAATTGGGTGAATATGGAGCCGCATGCTTATCATTTTTAGGATTTGACCCATGTTAGGATAATAATTATATCCCTCAAATTTATCTTCAAGGTGATTACAATGCTCATATGGCTACAGGTGACCAAAAACACTGACATCCATCCATAAATGTAGGAATTTCAAACACTGGTGAAGGGTAGAAGAAACTACATGTATCCAAGGTCACCCAAGGAGTAGGTTATATGATAGTTTGAGGTCAATGGCATGTCATAAGGTGTCATGGATGATAGGCCCAATAATTCTTGGCAAAAAAAATATCTTAGAGGACTCTCTCTCCACATTATTGTATGCCCTAATTGTAATGGTGTCTAGTTGAAGGTATTTTTCTATGTAACCCAAATGCTTAATAGTATTCTAGGATACTATAATCAATCTTACACCATTATCTATAAATACCAACTTTATCTTGTGTCTAGAGATAAAGGTTTTGATGTAAAGATGACTATTGTGATGTGAGCTAAGGGGTGACATTATCACTTTCATCAAAGGTTAATTATTATCTTAGGAATAGATGGCCCACAAGTTCTTCTAATTTATCAAGATCAATACTAGTTGGGACCTTAGATTAAATTAAAATGTTGAATATTGCATCTTTGTGAACATTAGATGTATGTAAGAGATCTAGAATGGAAACATATGCATGAGTTTTATTTAGTTATTCTTAAATATTATATGAATTTTCCTTGGAAGAAAGATTCCATTGAGGTTTTGAAGCTAAAGTATTAATAATAAGATCATTAGAAGGAGGAGGTGTTGGATAGAGAATAATAACCTTTGACTATTGAGTTATGATTGCATAATATCAAGGTAGAGGGGAGATAATAATTTATAGATTTAGGATTAGGTATTGGAATGAAAATTTGTGGATTTCAATTGGTAGTGTCTCTAGTTCAATTCAAATATAGGTTATCTGCAAATGGAGGATCTCCCAAATTAGAAATGGAATAGTAGTTGGTGTTGGAAGAGGAATCAGAGCTAACCTAAATAATGGCCACATGACTACATATAATATGGCTAATAATTTTTTTTATAATCAAAGGGAACACCATGGTAATTGACTTCATTTGATTGGTTATTTTAATATTGGTTAAGATTCAACTAGTTATAGTTCTAGTGTTAATTTAAATTGTTGATCTAGTTATGATGTTATGTAGGAAGTTGTCATAAATCAATAGATTGGTATTAAAGAAATAGAATCTAATAGATACCAAGATTTTGAATGGATGTTCAAGAACCATTATTTATTTCAATATCTCCATACTTTATTAGATCCTAACATAATGCTTTAACTACACACACCTATAAATATTATTGACTTTGACCCTATGGTACTCATAATATTCATCATCTCTATACCAAGAAAGTGTTTTTGGGCTTGTGAAAAGGCTCTAGTAATAAAATAAATCACTATTTTTACAACAATAAATTTATGTAATAACACTTCAAAGGGTTCTCCAAGGTCTTGCAGATGTCTTCTTCTATTATAATTTCTTTAGGGGAGTTAACTTTGCAAAGTGAGTGTCTATGCAGGAGAGTTATTTTATATAAACAATATTTACACCATTTGCATGTGTATCAATTTTGTTACTCTATTCCTCACAACATTTTTTTTCTAATTAAAAGGTTTCATATTTTTAGTAATACTAGATTGGATTGGCACTAAAGGACATGCTTGGTTTTGTGATTAGATCTTAATGGTACCCTTATTAATAAGTGTTTTCTCAATCTGTACTCCTTTGTCAATGATTTCATTGAAATTTGTGTCACATTATAATTTTATATTGTGTGCCAAATCATCTTGTAAGTTGTAATATAAAATACTTTCCAACTACTTATCTATCAGAATATGAGGAATTTAAATAGATAAATCTCACCATATTTATATATATGCATAGAAACTTTCTCCCCCTCATTGTTTGACATTACACAAATCAGCCATAGTTAATTCATGCTCCAAGTTATAGGAGAAATTTTTCACAAAATTCTTAGATAAATTGTCAAAGTATTCAAATGATCCCTTATGAAGGTGCATGAACCATTATATCTCTTTCCCAACCAAACTTTGGGGGAATAAGTGCATCAAATAAATATCACTCTAAGACACTTCTTAACAAGCAACAAATAACTCCTTTAAATTTTCTAAAGGATCTCCCTTGCCCTTATACTTGTCAAACTTAGGAATCCAAATATGATTTGGGAAAAGGATTTGAAATTAGCTCATATAAAAAGTATAAGATAAAATCCCATATAGTTTGAACTTGTGACCTTGTTTCCCTATTTGTATCCCCAAAATAGTCTCTTCAGTTCTTATAACTCATGGGAAGTGGGGATATTGAGAACTAGACAAGGGATGAACTTAGTTTGGAGAAATATGTTGATTGGTGATGGGATAAGTAGGGATAGGTATACCCTATTTACATTTTTATTTTGGATATGGACTCTATGACTAGGGTTATAGAATCGAATAAATTATTGATTAGGGTAGGGAACCTATTAGGTATGAAAAGGTACCTAGTATTGATTCATGGGGATTATTTATGAAGCAGGAGGGAGTTATTATTATCTAGAAGAGGTGGCATGTTAATTTGAAAAATCAATATGTTAACTTGAGGAAGTAGGTTTTTTATTAGAAGAAATAAGTTGAACATATTTCTAATAAAAAGTGACAATTTTTAGGTGAGAGTAATATGTTTTGACCCACTAACTATTACTGGGGATTAGTGAGAAACTTTTAAGATGGTCGATTGGAAACTTGTTGTTTCAAGTTACCTAAAAAAATTTGGGTCCTAGGTGGAATATTTTGAGTAATAGAGGAAATGCTTTGAGAAATAGGTGGATTTTTTTGAGAAATTAAAGGCATGTTTTATAAATTTAAGGGCATACCAAAATAATATGGTGAGGTTTTTGGTATTAATAGGAGGATTGGTTGATGAATAATCATTAGAAGTGGGATTCACCATTTTAGGGTTCTTTAAATACATTATAAGTGGTGGCTCCTCTTGTTATATAATTGGTAGAGCTTGTTTAATAGATAATGGTTATATATATGGTTATATCTATGACTGTGGGATAGCCATGGAGGCTATTGAATTATCAAGATTAACCAAAACCTAGATTTTTTAATGAAGTTGAGTGGTCATGTCTTGGGCTTATGGAGGTGGATAAATAAGTTGGTCTTTACCTTTGCTAGACATATCCAAGACTTGACTTTGAATGAGATGTAGATTTGGACTTTGGATAAGAGGTAAGTTTTGACTAGATGTGGCTTGATATGCCAAAGCTAAATTGTCCTTTGGTGTATTAGTCTCTTTTTCATGAAATCTCACCAAATATTATATATTTTTGATTGGGTATCTAGGTAGAAATTTAATACCAAATTACTAAGATTCAAATGAGGTTTTCATACTTCTTGTCAAATATGTGTTACATGAATTTATCTCATCCCAATTTCACACTAGGTCTCACTATTTCATACTCAGATTGGTAGACCTATTCTACGGGGGTTATTATGTATTCATCATATCCAAAAGGGTTACACATCACCTCCTTATAAAAATTAGTTATAAATATCCCTATTGTGCATATGCTTTGTCATTTTAGACCTAATGATATTTGTATTTACACAAGTGTGAGTACTTGGAAAAGTTGATTAGTTTGAATTCAAGCTGGCTAGTTTTAAAGAGAATTAAATAATGTTTAAGGAAGTGTAGATGAAATTTGGACTTTAATTCAAAATGTTGGGAGAATTTTGATCAAATTTTATATTTTTTAAGATGAGGGAACTGAGGTTAATTAAAAAGGTTGACCTAAAAAGGTAAACCCAAGTAGAAAATTATACCCAAAAGGAGGTTAACTAAAAAATGTTGGCCCAAATAGGGTGTTTGATTCATTTTTATACAATCAATTTCAAATTGGTTTCAATCTAAAATTGGAATTTGGATTAAGAGTTTGGGTTAAAAAAATATAGGTATAATAACATAAGTATTTTAGGATAAAAATAATGTTTGGTTGAATATCATAATTCTTTAAATGGGAGAGTTTATGGATAAAATTGGGTAGCATAATGCTTTGAAAAGAATGAGATTTTAATTGACAAATGGGTAGATTTTTGACTTAGTGTCAGTGTGTCAATAAACTAAGTTTTGGACTCTAATTTTATGACACAAATTATTTTATACTTGGTTTTGTTTTTTTTTTTAAATGGTCTTTGTTTCAAACATAAACATCACATGGTATGGACAAGGAAGTAAAAACACAAAAATACATACCTACTTTAAACATGTCATGCCAAGCACAAAAAGTATAAATTTAAGCCAAAATATATGAATAAGTTTTAGTCTTTCCATGTCACTTATTTGTACATAGCATTATTAATGACCTAATACTCCAAAGAACTAATATTCCACCATTCCCATAACCCACTAATCCTAGTTACAAGGGTGTTTGGAAAGTAACTTTTCTAGGTGATCTGCTCCTCTTAGATGCACCATGATTTAGATGGAAAATAGGCTCACCTACGCTTAGATTTTATACAATCTCATATAATTGTCCCAATATACCTTTTGATATGTGGGCATAAATTTCATCAATAAGGAGATCCAAAATTGAGTAATCCATGGGAAGGGTCTTGTCCCCACTGTCATCGTGCTAACCTAGTGACCTTATAAGTAGCAATGCTACCATATTTTAGATTCTTTGATGATACCAAATAAAAAACATAAGTATTTAAATAAAATCCTTGGGGTTTTTATCTCACATGATGGAGTTAAGCACAACCACTAGGTTAAAATATTGGTTGAAGTGCTCTTTGATTTATATACCCCATCAGATAAATGGGGTTTTGGTACAATGTTAGTTAACAAAATCCCATGTAAAATCACCCATAAATACTCTCAATAAGGTAATGACATCCACCCTAATAATCCAAAATAAAAATGAATGGTATTACCATTCAAATTCATAGGGATCTCCTAAAAGGGTAAGTGAAGAGTATACTAGGTGATTCCTTGGGATAAAATGAATCGACACCTGCATGTTTTTAGCTCACTAAAAATGGGGAGAGCATATTCACGAGGGAAAAATAATTAAAAAAATAACTATGAAATTAGATTATTTAAAATCAAATTTGTTTGAAATCCTAGAATCAAATGTTTGAAATACAAAAAACCTTTGTTTTAATTTATTCTATCATTTCTTTTACTATGGTCCTACAACCAAATAGTTGAAAAACATTTATTGGTGGTATTTGATCAATGAAATATATAAAATAAAGACATTTAAAATCATATAAACATCAAAACCTATCAAGTTAGAATATACATTAAAAAAATATGGCAAACACAAAATTTTATAAAACATCATGAAAATAAACAAAAAATATCAAAGATAAAAATGATAGTTAGTAAAATCATAATAAATTCTAAACTAAAAAATAGATTTTAATGAATTTTTTAAAGGTTTATTTTATGAACAATATGCACAACCTTTTAAAAAATTGAGAAATTTAGAAATTAGAGTTGTTTTAACGGCCATTTTTCTTAAAAAATAAACAATCACTAATTTAAGCATAACTTCCAAACTACAAATTAGATTTAAAAAAAACTTTGGGATATTTATTTTAAGACTAGTAAGAAAAACCTATCAAAAATTTATAAAAAAAATTAAACCAATTAAAATATACACCTATTTTAACATCCCTTTTTTAATTAAAAAGAAGGAAAAAAAGGATTAAGAGAATAAGAGGATGTGGCATGTGAAAATGTGTCCCACCAAATGTGTCATTATGTAGATATGGAATTTAACAAAATGGGTTATATCAATAATTAAAGAAATATACATTTAAACAATATAATGCTTCTAAAACACCTTAGGATATCTACTAAGAAATAACAAGATCTATGCAATGAAGGAAACAAACAAGAATACAACTACCAATTTTACCTTCCCTTTGAGTGACCTCCTTTCAAATTTGGTTTTAAATGTGTTGATCTCATAATGTGAGAAATATATCTTAAGTAACATCGATTCCTTTAGATGGGTGGAATTTATCCTTCTCACTAGTGTGTTATGGCTTGGAAAATAGAAGGAAATTGAAGATCTAGACATAAATCAGTAGTGTAAGTTCATGTTGAAAGAGAATGATAAAGATAGAGGGTGACCCCTCTATTTATAGAAAATATGAATCATTTGGAGCCATCAATTTCATTTGGGATATCAAGGGAAGAGTATGAAAGGTTTGTGAGCTAGTGATCTCATTTGGAAGATCAATAGAGGAAAATGAAGATGCCATGTGAAGAGCATGGTCCTTATCTCCCACCCATGTGAGTGGGGAATAAAGTGTCCTTACATATGTTTATTCCTTAGCATGACTTATTTTTAAAGTTTGCAAGTTGGAGGATGAGGAAGATAGTTGGATTTTTTTAATTATAAATATTAATAAAATGTGCATTCTGATTAGGGAACTGATTAATTAACATAATCAAATGAGTAGGTAATTAATCTAAAGGAGTATTTGTGGTCTCATTTTCAATGTATTTGGTTTTTGATTTAATAGGTTAATGAGATTATTATGAAGGGAATATTTATTGTAGAAGGCTTGTATATGAATTTGATGAAGTAATATAATGTATTTCCCTGGTAAGCGATGCATTGCTATGATTTAGGAAGTGCATGTCAAATATGTGTAGAAATTGGGATGATTTTAAGATTTCTAGTTAAATCCATGTTTGATTGTAAAAGGTAGTTTTGGTTGTAGTTTAAAAAGGAAAGTGATTAAAATTTAGTTTCTATATTTTATGTCTATTTGAGAAGGCATTGTGAGACATAAGGTGAAGTAATGTCTTTTTATCTAATGAAAAGTCGTTAAAGAGAATGAAAATATGAGGAAGATGAAATAATGATTGAAGAATGATGTCCAAGTTGATACCCAAATAAAGTGATTGATGATCTCTAGATGATGCCCCATTAGGGAGATTGTTGAGCCCTAGTTTCCCATTTGATGGGTGGGGTGAAAAGTGATTTGTAATGAACAAACCATAGAAAAAAGGAAGTAACACAGACCACTAAGAAAGAAGAAGAAGAAAATAACCCTTGGAAAAAATTAAGACACTTGAAATAATGCTAGGATGTTTGGATTTATGATAATGAAGATGGATGAACTTACCATAAGTAGGGTGGAATGATATATTCCAAAATAAGATACCAACTTGGACTCAACCCAAACAAGACAAAAGCAATGAGTTAGGTAGGAATGATAAGTTACCCCAAACAAGGCAAAAGTGATGTGATTTTCCCAAAAAAGAGAAAAAATGATTGGTTGTGCCCCAAAAAGAGTAGATTTTTGATGAGAATTTGGTAATGCATAAAAATAATGGGATAAAGAAAACATGTGTACAAATGGTATAATGAATTTTCATGATTGAAGAAGCCACAAAAAACTAAGTGCACAAGGATCACCAAAAGTGATGATAGAGTGAGTTGAATGATAAGATAAATATTGAAGAATGATGTGATTGGGGTTGAATAAAATTTGGATAAAGGATGGTGACTTGTGGTAAGTTTTCAATGATTTGTATGTAACAGGAGTAACACATATTTTAGTTAAGATGTTTGGTGATTTATGTTGTGGTTTAGTGATCAAGAAGATATATTACTATAACATTTTTGTATTGGACTGATTACTCATTATGTAATTTTGTTTTAGATAATATATATCATAATTATCAATGTATCATGATAAAATTGGATGCCATAAGTGTGATAATAAAATTTAAATTAAAATATGAACAAGTTAACATTAAGATGATAATAATCAATACCTAATGGTAAATCATAATGAAATAAATGACGATGACTTTTTATACATATAATTTCATCTTAAGATCAAGATATGAATAATTTGAACCTAATAATAAAGCATAATGTATCGAAAAAACTTGAATTCAAAATAATCAAACAACCAAGAATAATCAAACACACAAGAATAATCAAAATAAATAAACAACCAAGAAGGTCTTGACACAACTAGGACTCTCTTATGTAACACTAATCTTGTAGACTTCTTAATTATTTTATGCCTAAAATTAATATAATTATGATTTTAATGTGTTATTGAATTATAATTAGTTCTTATTAATTATATACATAACCTTAAACTTCCTCTTATCTAAATTTTTGATAAGAAAACACAATACCCAGTCTTTAGGCCTTATTACCTTATGCCTATTTTACCTTCTTTATTGGAGATTGAACCAAATTAAAAAAAAAGATCTCAAATAATTAATAAATTAATTTCAATGTTATTTGTTATAAAAAACACATTTTAGAGATTTATTTAGCTTGATTTTATTAATAAATAGAAAATAAGATTTAAACTTAACTTTGTAAACCTTAGACAAAACCTATAGTTTGAGTTTGGACCATGAATATATATTTAGGTATCAAAAAAATATTAAATAAAATGGAACACATCACCAAAAGTATACTCTATCTCTCTATAAATTTTTTAGTCATTTCGATCATTATTTTAGGAGATCAAGTGGTTTTAATGTGTTAAAATCAGACTTTTTTTAGTTTCTAAAATCTATAAATCTAAGTTTTCCCAATAAATTCCTCACTAGGTGACTCAAAACCAATAAATTAATCATTAAAAGTTATAAACATACTATTAAAAATTCTTACAAAGTTTCATCTTATTTGAATTATTAATTTCAAAGCTATGTACTTTTAAATCTTCTTAAACCCTTCTTAAACCTTCACCTTTAGACGTACTGACTATATTTTGTTAATATATTCCTCTATAGATATCTAAAACACTTGAAAATAGTTTTAAAAAATAATAAATATATCCGTGTATCTATCTTCAAAATTTCATAATATTTTAAAGATTTTTTTTGTATGTTATGAAGGTTTTAGTGTTTAAAACCCTAACATGCCTAATCATAAGCTAAGAACACTCAAAAATAGATGAATTGAATTTTATGAAATATTTTTGAGATATTATAATTTTAAAATGTTTTTAATATAATTCTTATAATTTTTCATTCATTTACTAACCTTTAAAAATTCCATAACATGAATAAAACAAAGTTTGTTTGACTTGTAGAACCCTATATTATATCTTCAAACCTGCAAATGGTATTAACACTCTTCCCAGACAATGAAAATGATTGTAAAACAAAAAATACACTCCCTTATATAGATTATAATATATCACACAACATTATATAATTTATTAAGTATTCTCGTCATTGATTATTCTCATAGATTATTACATAAGATTGTTAGAATTTTTCATCTTAGAATCATGTCCTGCATCTCCTTGGCTCCCTCTCTCCTTCAAAGTCTTCTAGATTTATTAAGGTTATTTGTGATATATTTAACCTTATTAACATTCATCTCTTCCTTATCTCCATGTAAAAAATCATTTTGTTATTTTTTGTTCCATTATTCACTCAACTGTCTTCAAAATCTTTCTAAACATAGACAACTAACATGACCTACTTTGGATTAGATCTTCAGTTAAGTTTATCATTAAATATTTAATGCTTACATAATCCATAAAATTAATCATAATGTTTATTGGGATTATTGTGTTTTAATTTTTTGAACTTGACATTTTGGATCACAACTCATGATCCTTCCTCAAGAGAAATAAGAATTATGAGGAAGGATAAGGGGTAGCGATCTGAAATGTCGAGTTCAAAAAATGAAAACACGATAATCCCCAAAAATATTATGATTAAGTTTATCATGTTTATTATTGGTTAAACCATAGGATACACCATATAAAATGACCTTAACCTAAGTGACCCATCACATAAAGGATCATAAATGTACAATTCATAAGGAACTAAGAAAACCTTAGACATCTAGATACTAATTCAAATATTTAAATTAGAATTTTGGTAGGAAAACAATTTTATAAGTTCAAAAGACCAACTCTTATAAATATGATGATCTTAACACCTATTAAAGGACATAAATATAATTTTAACACCTAAAAATGACTAATTTAGTATAAAATGAAGCATGAATAAGCTTATTATTGATATGACATGAATTTCAAAGCCTACCTAAGATAAATATATACAAACAATGATTTCCCTATGATCATGCACCTACATCAGACTCTATGACTTTAAAATTTTCATGTGTTCTTACTCATGAGTCTTTTATATCATTCTGGTTGATGAAAATAAAACTCTATTTGTATATCTTCTTCAACTAATTACTCATATATGTGGACATGTTCAAGTAATCCTCACTTAGTCCTCTTCTTTGTTGCCTTCTCAAATACTACATATGCACATGAAAAAAAGTCATTAATTAAATCAACTAATTATTTATGCCTTTGAGCCATCTTCAATCCTTATTCATTTGTATCATGTTGTTTAAGTTTCCCACTATCATAATGGACTCTAAAATGTCTATTCTCAACTATATTCATGTTGATCCACTATTCATTCTTCTTCTTATGTTCTGAATCTTCCTCATCATGTGCTTGAAATTACATTTCAACTTTTTTCTCAGGTTATTCCTTCATGAAAACATAAGCATTGCTTTCATTAATCAAAGTAAATAATATTTTGGCTGAAAATTTAGCCTTTTCTACACATATTTGATTTGGTAACTCATTCCATTCATTTCCAACACTGTAAAATCAAGTTTCTCTACACATTACTTGCTATTAAATTCTACTCCACCAAACATATCATTGTTATAGCCTCCCTCATTATCATCCAACTATT
Source organism: Torreya grandis (assembly GCA_037957365.1). Taxonomy (NCBI): domain Eukaryota; kingdom Viridiplantae; phylum Streptophyta; class Pinopsida; order Cupressales; family Taxaceae; genus Torreya; species Torreya grandis. The sequence goes on along the minus strand of JARHVA010008205.1, from coordinate 164,470 downwards.
TCTAATTAATTTTCACTTGCATACTTTCTTTACTTTATTACTTTTTTTCTTCTTGGCTACTTTCTTGATGATTGTCCTCTTGACTTTAATTTAGATTGCCATATTCTTTCATTTTCAACTCTTCATGACTATTATTTTCCTTTAGTTTATACTTCACATAAGATACCATTTCTTAATACCAGATATATCTCTCTCCTTTTTTGGACTATTCAAAAAAAAATCTTTTATCCATACTATTTTCAAAATTAGTTTGAGGTTCTTCACACAAGAAACTTACTATTTTTTGTCTCTTAAGAAAAACTCCTAATATTTGTCTTGTTTATTATGCTTTACATTTGCAACCAAATCTTAGTGGTTCATTTATAACTTATTTTCTTTGTTCTTTTCAAAATCTAAGACTCAAATTAGACCTTCTCTTCAATAATCTGCAAATCTACAATCACACATTTAGACATATTGTTAGAATCAAAATATTGAGGCTTGATTTTCTCTTCAATTTATTAGTTGGGATTCTTTTATAGCACATTTATTATTCTTTTCAAAGTTTTGAATTCTTGATGCCTCCTTCTCCTATCTACAATCTCCTTAATTGGCCATTTGACCACCTTATTGAATTTTATGAATAATCCTTGTCTTGATTGATTTTATATCAATTATTCCATACTTTACATCAAACATGATAAGGTGTGATTCATCTCATCTATCTATTTATAAATATCTTATTTTCTTATATCATTATTTTTCTTCATTTACTTTCTGTCTCTTGTTAGTCCTTTCATTTGTTTTATTCTTTTCCTTCTTTTTCCTCACCCAAAGTCTCTACTTGGTCTTTTGACACTTCAAAATCTAATTCACCTTGGATTTCACATCAAATTTTATTTCATCTTGGATTCATTCCTTTTGAGCTCAATGTTCTTCTCTTCTTACTTTCTTAAGACTCAATGGGTCATAGGACTACATAACCTTTTTCAACTTCTTTTTTATAATATCACACTCAAACTTCTTCAGTTTTATATTTATTTCATATTATAAACAAGAACATTTTATAAGATATGATATCAAAAATTATGATAAAAAAACAAATATTTCTCCATCTTTGATACCAAACTAATAAAAACATGGTTTTACAAGGTCGTGACACAACTAGGACTCTTTTCTGTAACATCAATCTTATAGCCTTCTTAATTAGTTTATGAATTAAATTAATATAATTATTATTTTAAGGGTTTAATGAATCATCCTTGGTTCTTATAAAATATCTACATAACCTTAAACCTTCATCTTAATTAAATTTTTTATAAAGAAACACAATACCCAATCTTTAGGCCTTATTCCCCTAGGCTTGTTTTATCTTCATCATTAAAGATTGAACCAAATAATTTAAAAAAAAAAAAAAAAAAAAACCATTAATACATCTATTTAAATTTTATTTTTCAAAATAAACACATTTGACATCTTTATTTAGCTTGATTCTATTATGAAATTGAAAATAAGATTTAGACTTCACTTTGTAAACCTTAGTAACAAACTTATAGTTTATTTTTGACCATAACTCTCTCTCAAGGTGTCAAAAAACTATTAAATAAATTTTAACATATCATAAAAATTATAATCTAACTCCATACGAAGTTTCAAGTTATTTTGAACATTCATTTAGGATATAAAGTGGTTTTAGTGTGTTAAAATCAGACTTTTTTAGGTTTCTAAAATATGCTAGTCCAGGTTTTATAAATAAATTCCTCATTAGGTGATTTAAAACCTTTAAATACTATTTTATAGGTCATAAAAATCCTATTAAACATACTTACAAAGTTTCATCTCATTTGAATCATTAATTTCAGAGTTATGTACTTTTTAGTCTGCTTAAACCCTCTCCTACAGACCTAAAGACTATATTTTGCCAATATATTTAGATATAGACCTCAAAAACCATTAAAACCAGTTTTAAAACATTATAAAAATACCCATCCACATATCCTAAGAAAATTATATTATTTTAAATGTTTATTTTCAAGTTATGAAGGTTTTAGTGCTCAAAACTCAAGCAAGCCTATACATAGGTCGAAAGCACTCAAAAAATGGATAAATTAAAGTTTATGATCTATTTTTAAGATATTAAAATTTTAAAATGTCTTTAATAAAATTACCCTAATTTTTAATTCATTTATTCACCTTGAAAATTCTATAACATGAATAAATTAGACTCTATTTGACTGTTAAGAACCCTATTTTATATCTTCAAACCTGAAAATGGTATTAACATTATTCCCAAGCAATGAAAATGATTATGAAAAAATAAATAAAATAAGTTATATAGATGATAATATAACATAAAACATCACATAACTCCTTGATTCTTCTCTTCATTGATTATTCTTATAGACAATTACATAAGATATTTAGAATTTTGTATGTTGGAACCTTGTCCTGCATATCCTTGGATCCCTCTCTCCTTATTCAAAGTCTTCTTGATTTATTAAGTTTATTTATGATCTATTTAACCTTATTAACCTTACTCTCTTCCTTATATCCATGGAAAAAATCATTTTTTGGCTATTTTTTCCATTATTCACTCAATTGTCTTTAAACTCCTTCCAAACATAGGCAACTAACATGACTTATTTTGGACTAGATCTTTGACCAAATTTATCATGTTTAGGATACACTTAGAATATGCAATTAACCTAAGTTACCACTCACATAAAGTATTATAACCATATAATTCATTAGGATTTAAGAAAACCTTAGACACCTAGATACTGATTCAAACAAATATTTAAATTATAATTTTGGTAGGAAAATAACTTTATAAGCTTAAAATACCAAATCTTAAAAAATTAATGATTTACACACCTCTTAAGGGACTTAACTAGACTTTCAACACCTAAAAATTAATAATTTAGTTAAAAATGAAGCATGAACAAACTTTTTATTGATAAGACATGACCTTCAAATCCTATCTTAGACCAATATATACAAAAATGAACTTCCATGTGATCATGCACTTGCATCAGTATCACATAAAACCTCAATAGTGGAAAGTATGGTAAATAAAGAACAAGTAGGTGGGGAAAACCCACAAAAAGAGGGATGTCATAAATGTGGTTGGTGGGGCACATGGATGATTATTAAGTAGTTGTTAAAAATGGTAACCATGATGCAGTATATGACGATGTTAGTCAAGAATGGTTGTAAGAAGGGAGGTAAGATACAAATGAGGGTGATCATTCATAAAAATGACAATAGTAAAGGATTATGGGTTGGTTCAATAGAAGAAATGATGTTATGTTTGGTTGAGTGGTGTGATTATTTCCAAAAATACATGATATTGTTGGATCCCTATAGTTGGCAAAGATGATGCTATGTGACTTGTTAGGACTTGTTCCAAAGTCTTAACATTAGGTTGGATTTTTTGGTAGGTTAAATAAATAATTGTTAATGGGGTATGCATCTTCTTAGTAAAGAAACCCCCATAAAGTAAAGTTACTTAGTTTTAGTTTTAGGTAGTTTTATATTTTTTGAGTTAATTAATTAGAACTACCTTACAGCTTGATTTCCCATAAATAGTTGGTTATATGATTAGTTAGTTTTACCATTCATGGGTAAAATCTATATAATCTATGTTTGTAATGTAAAAGGGTTAATGGAGTAAAGGTACCCTTATGTACTTGTTTTTTTAATATTAATAAAATACTTGTGTACTCACACTAAGCGGGGACAAGGTTCAACTTATTTGTTAAAGGAGTTATCAGTGGTATCAGAGCATGGTTTTGTCTAACACGGTGAATTTTGAGAGATTGGTGAATTCAAAAGAAGGCAAGGTGAAAAGTTAAATTTATGAGAAATCAAATGGCCTGAAATAAGATATGCCATATCAAACAAATATTTTATATGTTTAAATGTAATGTCAAAAGTTTGAAAAATTATTAAATTATTTTAATTTTTCAAATATTTTTGCATTTAAGCCTATGTATTTATCTTATACGACCATATGGTCATTTTGGCCATTCAAGATCCATTAAATTGTGTTCAAACTCCTCATCAGGCATTAAAAATGAATTTCTTAGCATTTAAATGTTATTAAATTCATTATGTTTTGGCAAAAACAAACTTGTACAACCTGTTTGCATATTGAGAACCTCTATAATTTTCATCCATAGTTGCCATTATTGATTACATTCATTCTCAACCTTTTTGAATCCAAAAACACCTACAAATATACTTAAAACCCCTATTTTGAATCCTCAAAAGAAAATCTGGCATTTTTTTGGATTTTTACGACCAATGGTATGGCCTTCCAATGCCTTGGCTAAAATTTGAAGCTATTTCTAGCAAAAAATTTCTAAACTCAGCCAAAACCAATTTAATACTACCTGTATAGATTTGTACGGCATCAAGGAGTGAGAACAGGTGTAGAGAAAATTTCTAGACACTATCATGGTGTCCCAAGAAAAAATGGCACTGCAATAAAACTGGCAAATATATTTTTTATGTTTCTAAAGTTTTGGTTATCAAAAATTTGCCTTAGATGGGTCCCACATGAGAAAGCTTGGTTGAGATGGTTAAAAGGGGAAAAATCTTGGATTTATTTACATAAATGTAATTTTTTTTCCCTCATAGACAAAATCCAACATAAGTACAAGTTTTTGAGTATTATATTCTGAAAGTGCTCTTAGAGCAATTGGTTAAAGTCATTTTCTAAGAAGCTTGCAAAGAGGAGGTCAAGGGTTCAAATCCCTTCTTTTTGGAAGAAATTGTTTTAGAATATACTTTTTGTAAAAGGAATATTCCATTTTAAATATGCTTTTTATATGCCTTGAATGTTGTGAAAATCATACTTATTGTATAGTGTTGTTTTAAAAATAAAAAAAGGGAATTAAATTCTATTTCTTTTACATTGTTGTGGTGATATAAGGGTGTAATTGGTGGAGTAAGGTAGTAATTTGTCAAAATAAGGGTGTAATCAATTGATTTTTGGTGAGGTTAAGTGCAAAACCCATAAAAAATTCTTGTTTTCCTTTTTTTCTCTATGTGGAGGTTAAGTGAAAAACCCTATAGAAGCAGTGTCTTGTGTAGTGAGTGTGATATTTGTTTCATCTATTTTACATTTTGTCACACTTTTATGTATTACACTTACTTTTATTTCAAGATGCCACAAATTCAAAACTTGCTTTCAGATGGTGATAGATTAACAATTTCCAATTATTTTGATTGGAAATGATTGATAGAATCTTCACTAATTTTTAATGAGTTGTGGGATATTGTCAGGAATGAAAATCCCACATTGCCAATAGAATAGGCTAAACTAGATGTATTCAATTTTCATGATTCTAAAAGCCTTAGCTCTCATTAAATGTTTTTGTACTCATGATACTTATGTTCATATTGAAAATTTTCCTCATAGTTACACTGCATAGAAAACATTTTTAGATTTGTATTATAAGAAACCTAAGCATAAGAAGATAGATATTCATATGCAGTTGTTTACTTTGTCATTAGATGAAGATTGGTATATGGGAGAATATATGTCTAAGTTGAAAAATATCACCACTGAGTACACTAAGGCTAGGTTTGGAAAACTAGATGATGACCTCATAGTCACTACTGCTTTGAAGCGAGTACTTGGGTCCTATAGGAATTTTGTTGAAATGTTTTATGTCTCTGATAAGATCACATGCATCACCTTTGATAATTTGGATAAGTTTCTCATCCAAAATAACCTCTCTCTACCCAAGAAATCCAAGAAAACCAAAGAAGCCCATATTTTAGAGTCAAAGCCTAGTTCATATTCATCTGGGCATCAAAACAATAGAGGAAATAGTTATAGAGGGGGTTGAGGTTATAGAGGAGGTAGATATAAAAATAGAGGTAGGGGTTATTAAAATAACCAATAGTCTAACCAATCGCATTCACATGAAAAAAGTGATCGCGGACATGGTCACAACTCATATAGGGGTAGAGGTCGAGGTAGATCAGACATTCAGTGTCATAGATGTGGAAAATTTGGTCACATTGCCTCATAATATAGGATTCCTTTTGATAAAATTTAGAGGCCACAAAAAGAGACTAAGTCTAACTCTGCTCAATATGCCAATCATGACTATGATGAGTCTAGTAATGTTTCCCATGAATCTGCATTCACTACTTTGGGGCACATTGATTATATTGAATATGAGGCTAGAAATGAGGTCACAGATGTATGGTTTTTAGACACAAGAACAACCAAACACATGACATTTAGGAGAGATTTCTTTTTTTGTTCCAAGGAAAGTTCTCTTTCTCCAGTTGCCTTGGTAGATAAGTCTATGCATATACCACTAGGACTTGGATCTATTCAAATTCTTCTTCCTAATGGGTCTATAAAATACCTAGAGGATGTTTGGTATGTTCCCACATTGAAGAAACACTTACATTCTTTGGTAACTATTCAAAAGAAAGGTTATCAAATTGTGCTTGAAAATGGTCTCATTTAAATCAATTCAGTGAAAGATGATTATAAAATAATGTATACAGGATATGAATATGGAAACTTGGTTAGATTGTATTGTAAAGTGCTTCCTCCCACTATATAACTTGTGGTAGTTGTTGACACAGGTATAGGTACTATGTCTACAAAGTGGTTATGGCATATCTGCTATGGAAATTTGAATATCCACTCTTTAGTGTATTTTTAGAGATATGGTATGGTGAGTGGGTTGCCCACTTTTCACAAAGATAGTATTTTTTGTGAGTCACGTGTTTTGGGAAAACAAAATTGGGAAAATTTCCCTAAATAGTCATCCTAGAGAGCTAACAGGTGTTTACAATTAGTTCATAGTGATGCATGTGACATGAAAAAGTCATCCATTGGTGGGTGTAGATACTTTGTCTTGTTTATTGATGAATTTTTTGGGATGACTTGGGTATTTTTTATGAAAAACAAATCTGAAGTTTTCACTGAGTTTGTTGATTGGTTACACTTAGTCAAAAAAGAAATAGGTTCACATTTGGTCACTCTTCATTTAGATAATGGAGGTGAGTATACCTCAAATGAATTTTTAGATTATTGTTGAGAATGTGGCATTCATTGACAATATAGTAATACTTATACTCCACAACAAAATAGAGTATCTGAACGGATGAATAGAAATTTAGAAGGCACAACACGTGCCATGTTGTAATATAAATAGCTTGATGATAAGTTTTGGGTACAAGCCATTGGTACTGTAGTGTATTTGAGAAATAGGTTCCCCACAGTTGCACTTTTGGGACAAAATCCATATGAGGCATGGTATGGGTTTAAACCAAAAGTTAAACACTTCAAAGTATTTGGATGTCTTTATTTTGCTTTGGTTCCTATTACACACAGAACTAAGTTGGAACCATGAAGTCAAAAATACATCTTTCTTGGTTATTCTGAAGATAAAGAGGGGCTTTGTTTGCTTGCACATGATACAAGCAAATTCATAGTGAGTTGAGATGTAATATTTGATGAGTTTGGGACTATGAACACTATAGATATTGATTCTCAACTTTATAGATTAGAGAGTAAAAATACAAAATAAGATAAGGGTTTGAATAATGGGGATAACTCTTTGAAGTTGTGGTATGAGACTCAAATTCCTTCAATTTCCTCTCCTTCATCTACAAGTTCACAATTTGATGACTTATAAATTGTTGAAAATTATCTAAGTCCCCCTTCAAATGATGCACATGATGAGAATTCTAGAGTCCCTGATTTGAATAATTTGACTAAATATCTAAAATGGGCTCAAAGTAATTTTTCTAACTTGAAAGCAGATGAAGTTGGTTTAATAGGGCCCAAGAATTCTCAAAAAAAGGTAAACTATGCTATGGTTTTTATTACTTCTTCCTCTGAGCCATCCACTTTTGAGAAAGCATCTACTGAACATGTTTGGCAATAGGTAATGAAAAGTGAGTATGATGCCATACTTAGTAATAATACATGGGTTTTATTTGATCCTCTTCCAAATGTTAAACCCATTAAATTTAAATGGGTTTATAGGACTAAGTATAAATTTGATGCCTCCATTGATAAACATAAGGCAAGACTTGTTGCAAAAGGATATGTGCAACAAGAAGGTATTGGTTATGAGGAAAAATTTACACCAACTACCAAATGATACACTGTTCATATGGTACTTGCCATAGTAGCACAAAATGGTTAGAAAGTACATCAATTAGATGTTAAAAGTGATTTTTTAAATGGTGATTTATAGGAAGTATATATGAAACAACCTCAGGGTTTTGAATAAGTGGGTGATGAACACAAAGTGTGTAATTGATAAAAGCTTTGTATGGGCTCGAATAGGCACCTAGGGCTTAGTATGAGAAAATGGATTCATACTTAAAATCCATTGGTTTTCATTGTAGTGAATCTGATGATACTCTCTATTGTTGAGTGCAGGGTAAGAAAATGGTGATACTTGTTCTCTATGTCGATGACTTGTTTATCACAGGTAATGATGAAAACCATAATAAGTCTATAAAGAAGGAATTAAAATATGGATTTAAGATGATAGATATTGGACTTCTTCACTACTATCTAGGCATAGAGGTAACTTAGAAAGAGCATATTATTTTCATTTCACAAACTAAGTATATTTCTAAGTTATTAGAAAGGTTTGGTATGAGTGATTGCAAACCTGCCCTCACTCCCATGGAAAGCAATTTGAAATTGTCTAAGGATGATATTAGTGCCTTTTCTGATGGCACCACATACAGACAATTAGTGGGAGGTTTGATATACTTGATGACTACCAGGCTCAATATTTCATTATTAGTTGGAATTCTATCTAGGTTTATGCATGAGCCTAGATAAATTCATTGGCATGCAGCAGAATGAGTAATTCATTACCTTCAGGGAACAAAAAAATGGCCTTGAATACCACCACAACAAGAACTTTAAACTTGTTGGATATTGTGATGCAGATTTTGGTGGATGTGTGGATGACAGAGTGTCAACCATAGGATACACTATGCATATGGGTTTAGCTGCCATTGCTTGGTGTTGTAAGAATCAAGATACAGTGGCAAATTCATCAGTAGAATCAAAGTATATTACAGCATGGGATTCTTCCAGATAAATTTTTTACCTACATCATATTCTTGAAGATCTTCAGGTTTCTCAGTTTGCTCCTATATAGTTATACATTGATAATCAAAGTGCAATAAAGATGTTCAAGAATCATGTCTTTCATGCCAAAGCAAAACATATGGATGTCAAATAATTTTGATGGAAAAGAAATATATTGATCTAATATATTTCCCAACTACTGATCAGACAACTGACATCTTCATAAAACCCCTTGACAGAATCAAATTTGAAAAATTTAAAAAAATGCTTGGTATGTGTCCAAAGACCTGACTTTGGATCATAGGGGGGTTTGTTAGGACTTGTTCCAAAGTCTTAACATTAGGTTATATTTTTTGGTAGGTTAAATAAATAATTGTTAATGAGGCATGCATCTTTTTAATAAAGACACCCCCATAAAATAAAGTTACTTAGTTTTAGTTTTAGGTAGTTTTATAATTTTTGACTTAATTAATTAAAACTACCTTATAGGTTGATTTCCCATAAATAGTTGGTTATAGGATTAGTTGGTTTTACCGGTCATGGGTAAAATCTATATAATCTATGTTTGCAATGTAAAAGGGTTAATAGAGTAAAAGCACCCTTATGTACTTGTTTTTTAATATTAACAAAATACTTGTGCACTCGCACTAAGCGGGGACAAGGTTCAAATTATTTATTAAAGGAGTTATCATGACTAAAAAATATTGTTCACAAGTGTTATATAATCCTTTCAATATAATTTTTTTTGAAACTAGATTATTGTAATTAATTACTTTATATCTATGGTGAGTCATGTATTGATGCAAAATTAAATCCACTAATTCCCTAAATAGCATAGAATCAGAGTAATGGTAATGTAGGTGGGGATGATTGACAATGACCACCTCTTTCAATGATCTATGAGGTTAATGTGCATATTTTTCAAACTCCACATCGAGTGATGGATCTGGTAGAAGAATTATTATAGTAACAAAAATTTAAAAATTAGATGCCTCAAACATAATAGAGGATGCATAAATTTTATTACATGAGATGTTGAGATGGAAAACATGCCCAGAGTTTTGAAGAACTATAATCATAATTAAATGGTCAAAGAAGAGCACCACAATGTGATATGGGTGTGAAAGTTAGAGATGTCAATAGTTGTATGTGTAAGCTTGTTTGAATGGAAGAATGAATTAAAGAGAAGTACTAGAGGAATAGGGTGTAATGATAAGGTGGGGTTATGAGTCATTGTATGGTATTATGCATAGATAAATCATGAATTAAAATCTATCAATAGTGGTTACAAATGTATTAAGGAAAGAAAGTCAAGAGGTGAAACCTTCAATCATGTGTTGTTATTATGGAGAGACTAGGCATGCAGGCCTTGTGTGCTTGAGGATAGAACTTGATGATGCCAATTTAAATAGAAAGCCATGAGATTAATGGCTGAGGGTGTGAGATGGAAAATGTGTCCCATTAGGTAATCCATTATGTAGATAGTGAATTTGATGAAAGGGGTTAGAGCAATCATTAATGAAATATACATTTAAACAATCTAATGATTCTAAAATACCTCATTCCCTCTACTAAGAATGAGAAAAATATATGTAATGAAGGAAATAAATAAGAATAAATCTACCAATTTTACCTTTTATTTGAGTGACCTCCTTGCAAAGTCAGCTATAAATATGTTGAGCTCAACATGTGAGCAAGATATCTTCAACGATGTCAATTACTTCATAAGGGAACATGTCCCCTTGTTACTAGTGTTTTGTGGATTTGTTTTGGCTTGGAAAAGAGAATGAAATTGAATCTCTAGATATAAATCAGTAATGTAATTTTGTGTTTAGATAATTATCTAAAGATAAAGGGTGACCCCTCTATTTATAGAAAAGTTGAATCATTTGGAACCATTGATCTCATTTGGGTGATCAATGGAGGATGATGGAAGTTTTATGAGCCATTTACCTCATTTAGGAGATAAAAAAGGAAAATGAATGTGCCATATGAAGGGCATAGTCCTCATCTCCCACCCATGTGAGTGGGGAATAAAGTGTCCTTCCATTTTTTATCCCTAAGTATGATGTACTTGCCATGTTGGCAAGTTTTAGGATGAGAAGCATAATTGGATTTATTGAATTTTAAATATTCATGAAATATGCATTAAAATTAGGGAATTGATTCATTAACCTAATAAAGTGATTAGGTAATTAATCTAAAGGAGGATTCATGGTCTTAATTTTAATTCTTTTATAATTTTATTTAATAGGTTAATGAGATGATTATGAAGGTAAGATTGAGTATGGAAGGATTGTATAATAATTTGATGAAATGATTGAGTGGATGCACCATTATGACTTAGGAATTTCATGTCAAATGTGCAAATAAATTGGGATAATTTTATGATTTTTTGTTAAATCTATGTTTAATTGTAAAAGGTAGTTTTGGTCATAATTTAAACATGAAAGTGATTAACATGCAATGTCTACATTGACTACACATGTTTATTATAGGTTTTGATATTGAGTGACATATATAATTAGAGTTTCCTACTAAATATAAAGAATTTTGTACACACTTAAGTATAAATTTTTACTTTTACTTTATTAATTCCATTATTATAATAAAATTGGTGCATTTTTATATACTTAAGACTAGTATTAAGAATGTTAAAATGACAAGTTTGACACACATTTATTACTATTAAATTACACAAAAAAATATGATCCTAACCTTCCATTATATCACACTTACATGATAATTTATGAGTATGATCCTTTAATGATTATGCTACACATATATAAGAACCTCACTTTATGTTTCAAATCTACTTACTATCTTGCACAAACATCTCTACACCTTCATTACAGCATGCATGTATATGGGTTAGTAATGTCAAATTAGGTCAGTATCACTAGTCAATATTGACCTAAACCTGATGGTACTAGCCTTCTCCCAACAATGGATAATTTATAAAATCAATCCTTTCATTAGGGTCATCCCATCTACCTAGCATGTCAGTGGTGTGATAAATTAGAAAATTAGACTCATATGTACATACATACACCATGTTGTATGTATGTATGTATGTATGAGTCTGATCAGGTAATTTATAACACCACTAGGGTCATCCCATCTACCTAAAATATTAGTGGTGTGATAAATTACCTAATTAAACTCATACATACATACAACATGTTGTATGTATATATGTATGAGTATAATTGGGTAATTTATCACACCACTGACATTCTAGGTAGATGGGATGACCCTAATGAGAGGTTTTATTTTATAAAGTATTTATTGTTGGGAGAGGGCTAATACCATCAGGCTTAGGTTAGTATTGATTGGTGAGACTGACCTAGTTTGACATTACTGACCCATGTACAAGCATATTATAACGAAGGTGTAAAGATGCCTATGCAAGATACTAAGTAGGTTTGAAATAGAGATTGAGATCCTATATATGTGTAACATAATAATTAAAGGATCATACTCATAAGGTAGCATGTAACATTATAAAATCAAACATTTTCCTAGGGTTAGCCCATCTACCTAGCATGTCAGTGGTGTGATAAATTACCCAATTGGACTCACACATACAAACATACATACATACATACATACATATAAAGGTCTCACTTAATAAAGGACTTGGAACTTATCTATTACATATATATAAACTATTACAAATTAATAAAATATTCCATATTATTCCTAAATTATGAATCACTCACTAGTAGTATCCAAAATCAAAGTCTAAAACACACTAAAGCCAAGTCAAAGTGATATTTGTTAAGTATCAAATTTAAATCATTATATATATATATATATATATATATATATATATATATATATATATAATGAAGGATAATGATTTCATAATCACATAAGTTGGGATAATTAAATGTGGTTTTATTTACATTATTGGAGTATTGAATACATATGCAACAACCAATCATAAAATGGGGTTAATTGGGGTTATCTCATTCCATTACACTTTCCCAATATTTAATAGATTTATATCCCTCATAAGCACAACTAGGGTTTTAAGTTTAAAGAGGTTTATTTTTGGGGTTGAATTAATCATTAGGTTTTGAAATATCACATACAAATATTTCAAAGATATGATAAGGTGACCATATGGTCACTAACACAGATTTTAGCATAGGGCACTACTGACCAACACAATCAATATCAATAATCGAATCTGACATAGATTTTAAGGAATAATCACTATGTGGAAAATAAAACATTTTTTAAATTGAATGAATCATAAGCCTTTTAAATATATTTTCCATTATTATAACACATTCATAGTCAAAAAACTATTTAAAAATATAATTACTCATCCATTTTTTGTACTTACTATATTTAGCATATTCTACTTCTCAAATCAGTGTAATTAGTTTTAGTATTATAGATTTAGATGTATGTTTTAATGCCTTATCTATCAATATAAATGATTATAACTAATTTATTTCCTATTAGGGTTTCCAAAACCAAATCAAGGTAGAACAATGTGCATAAGTCAAGTATGTTAAAGAATTGTTAAATCAAACATTTTCAAGTGTTTAATACCAAATATAGACTTTTTATCCCCTTTTATTCTAGTAATGGAATTTATAGATTAACAAGATATAAGGTAATACCTTAAGATAACCTTGATGGGTGTGCTCAAGTAGTTACTATGTATTACACTTTACTCCCTAGAACCTTTCTATAAAATATGTAGAACATTGTTTTTACTTATTATATAAAATGTGAAAATATTGAACATATGTGAAATGAAATATTAAGAAACAAATACACATGTATGTATTCAAATAAATATGTCTTATAGAGACAATAGAGAATGGGGTTATCATGCCTCTTCAATTTTCTAGTGTAAAACCATGGGTTTAGTTGAATAGTTCCCAACCCATATTGAAAATGGAAAAGTGCCTAGAAGTTAAGTCAAATAAAACTTAATCCCAAAATAACTCACTATGTATGCGAAATGAAATCCGTTATGACATCCAATCAATATGATATACCTAATAATATATATAAATTTTTTGAATCTTTTGCTAAGATGTATTGTATGATTCAATCTGAGTAATGTGTGACTAATGTTTGTGTATTTGCTTATAATGATATTTTTTTATATATAATATGTCACATATGCTCAACATTTGTTCTCAATTTAATAACTTGTGTAATATAAATCTAATTACTTTTGTGGAAGTATCATAGTAGTATTGAAAATGTGAAAAAATGACTTGCATGTTCTCAAAATCTGATGATTTATTTAATCTGAGTCATATAATTTATGAAATATTTTCATATAATATATGAAATAATCCTCTTAATGTTTTAAAATCATGATGTATGACTTACATAAGCCTCTAATTATATTCCAAACCTACC